>OZ038371.1:69432952-70032952 GCA_964036015.1 Leptarthrus brevirostris
CGTTCAAGTACACCACAATACATTTTTCTTCAATAATTTTTTTACTCTTTTGATTTCAGTTAATTGGTTCGCCTTGGAGAGTGTTCACCGCAAGCCTCTGCAAAAAAACGCGCTTCGGGAGAGGGGCCATAACTCCGACAATTTTTAATATTTTTTTATAATTCAACTTGTTTTTTTTTTCTTCGATAGTATTACCAACAAATTTTCTTTCGCTTTTTCTAATAAAATTTTGCATAAAACGCTTAAAAAAATCACCAACTTAGCTCACTTTTTCCCCTCAACTTTGTATATAACCCCTTAATTTAGAAAGACTAAAAATTGAACTTAGAAAAAAAGGTGTGATTGTGAAATTAAAGTTAATTAGTGCAGCGAATGTAAATACGATTCGCAAATTGAAGGATTTACGTGTTCAAGTCTTAAAGGGGGAATTAAGTAAGTGTCACCTACCAACGATTGGAAATAAAAAAGTCTTGGTAGCATTACTGAAAGAAGCCATGGAATAAGAAGGAAAGGATCCAGAGAATTTCACTTTCGAAGACGAACAAGCGAAAGAAGAAACTAATCCAAGCATGACAGATCTTCTCAATGCTTCAATGACTAAAATAACGTCTTCCAAAAAGAACAAAAGTCGTCAACAGCCGAGTTAAAATCAGCTATGAAAAATTCCGTTAATGGAAGAACAGAAATCTTCGACCGCAGAGTTGAAATAATCAATGGATGAGCAAAAATCTTTAGTAGCCGAACTTAAAGCCTCTGTTAAAGAAGTACAATCTGAAATAAAAATGTCTGTGCGAAAACAGTTTGAAAACCAAGAAGCCACCATAGAGAAGAAACTGTAAGACTAAGAAAGCTCTATGGAGGTAAATCTCGAGTTCCATATGGAAAAAAAATCGGAGAACTTAAGTGGGATATAGAGAAGAAACTAAAAGAACAGATTAAAGATTATGTGGATGCAATTAAAAATGAATTAGAATATGTCAAGAAGCGGCAAACGAGTTTATCTACGGATGTGGCTGTAAAGAAGAAACTTCATCCTCCAAATTTTGAAGGTCAAACTCCCTGGCAGACATACAGACTACAGTTCGAGAAAGTAGTGGTAGTAAACTTCTGGACTGCTGAGGAAAAGTTTCAACCTTTATCATCGCACTTAAAGACGCAGCAGCAGAATTGTTACAGACTAAACCGGCAGAACAAAGGTACAATTATTCATCTCTAATACAATCCTTAGAATTGTGGTATGGAAATCAGTACATGCAAGAGGCTTACCGTCTTCAACTACGTAGTTGGACACAGAAGCCTTGAGAGACATTGCAGAAGTTATGTTTGGACATAGAAAGGCTGACACATTTGACTTATCCCAAGTTCAACCAAGGTTATGTCAACGAGATCGCATTCGAAGCATTTAAAAATTCACTTGCAGATCGTGCCGTGCGGCAGGCAGTGCGACTGGCTGCGAGGATCAATAACGCTGAAGTTTTGACTTACGCCCTGGCATATGGTGTAAAGGAAACATCTAGAACTAAGTGTCAGAAGTTTCTAGAATTAAGCTAAGTACTATAAATAGGGCTGAGTAGCAGCCTGGTTAGTGATACTGCGAACAGTTAGTTGTATTTTAACCCGTGGAGTGATAAGTGCTAATTAGAAAAGTGAAACGTTATATTGTGAAGAAAATGTGAAAAGGAAATTGTGAAATGAAAAATGAAGGATCTGGTAGATCTAGGTGAGAAAAGACAAAAATTGTATGTGAGGGAGGGGGGGGGGGGGGGGGGGGCTCTATCTCCTCACCCCTCACCAACGGTTTCAGAGGGAAATATCTCAAAAATTTCACTGTTTTTTATTTTTAGGCTTAAAATACTCGTGTTCTCTCTCAAAGGAAACTTAAAGCAATTTTTACCGTTCTCAAGTTACATGACCAAACGTCCAACTGCTAACTGCAATTTTAAGCAAAAATTCAAACTTACCTCCTAAATTATTAATCTTTTTTTACTCCTCTTGTTGAAATTTGGTTGAATATGTCATGCAGATTTTAAGGTAAACATTAATTAATACAATTATGCCTCAACAAAAACGATTCTTTCTTTCCTCCATTTTCTACACGAGCTCTATCGGATAGCTCAAATGCATCATTTTGCGCCAGCTGGTGAAACTATGAAATTACATTAATATCCTGCTGTTGTGCTATAATCACCATATGTATGGAGCTTTTCAGTGACATCGGTCTTGATCCCCAGTAGAATTGAATTACTTGGTGTATTTTGAAATCCCAGTCTTGTCTTATAGGGATAGATATTAGTTTGCCCTGGGTGCTTCAGATGTGTTGTGCCAAAGTGAGTGAGTTGATAGATCTCGCCTAGTCAAACAAAAATTGGGTGGCAAGGGGAAGGCAATCTGAACCTTTTAGAAATTACATGATGATTCATAAATATGCAATTTTCATGGTACACATGCACATCACTGCTTCATCTTTAACTTTTTATCTACGTAGCACAGCAACATCAAAGAAACGCCCAAAACTACTATCTCAATGATCTTATAAAGGTGAAAAAATTGTTTTGTGATTACCCAAAATGCAGCATTTTACCAAATTTTCTAGGAAATCCATGGAACTAATACACCTTTTTTTAGTTTTTTTTTAAATTGACTATCTTATTAGCTTTCCAAAAAGGTAAAACAAGTCCAAATAGAGAAAGGATGTAGCAATTAATACTTAGATAACCTTTTGAAAAATATAAAAATCTGCAGTTTAAAAAAAAGTAAACTCAAATTAACCCTAAAATGCTTTTTGTTGAATTCCAGACTTAGCACAGTTATTCTTAGTATTTAACAAAAGCTGTTGAAATCTTCTCCACTACTTTCAATGTATGCCAATAATCTCTTGAAATTCCATGTTTAAGATGTATCTATAGGGATGTCTTCTAGTAGATCTGGCAGTATGTGTCTCCAAAAAGTCTGAATAAATTTGAATATTAAGCTATTGCAGCAAAATAATGGGTACTATTAATTGGGCGTCGACGATACCAGCCCAAATACTGACTCAAAATTTGGGCTGGAAAGAGGTCCCTTGTCTTCTGTGGGTTAGTATCCGACCAGTTATGGAGGTTGTGAACTTTCGGCCCAGTACGGCCCCGTTATCCATGCCGCATTCCAGAAGCCAAATGCAAAATATTAATATTATCTCGGAATCTTTTTCCAGTAACACTTGCTCGACGTCGGCAGAATCTTCCGATATTTCAACTCGTCATTCCGTGCTATTTCAGTTGTTTTTCCAGTTTCTCTTAAACTTTGGAAAGTCCTCGAAAATACCACTCCTTGGGGTGCACATCGATTAGGAAATCTAATTTCATATTCCAGTACAGCCGCTCTTACGTGTCAGTCTATCACACAATAAATGTATTCATCAAAAGTAAAATCTTCCAATTTTTAATAATTTTAGCTTAAGAGCACCCGTGGTTATCGGTTCTTTTTTCAATAATGGCCGATATTCTTGCTGACACACCCTATTTTATAGCACAATTTCCATCAGGTATTAGTAACAGAATGCCAAGATACTAGACTGTGAATTCTGGCTTACACAAGCTAATATCAAAATAAAACCACAACAACAATTTTATATCGTTTTTGCAGCAATAATTAAAACTAATAGCCTGTGTACCCTAAACAAACATTGGGCGGTCAGTGATTTCTAGGGATGCGGTTTTTCTATGTCTTTTTCTAACTTGCCATTTTGAACCTTTTTGGAAAACTGACTAGATGGACAATCTAATGGAAATAAAAATCATACATATAAACTACAAGAGTTTCGGAGAAAATTTAAAAAAATACTGAATCTTAGGTAATCTCAAAACATTTTTCTTTCATTTTAGGAAGCGACTTTACGGACATTAGTAGGAGTTACATCAAGATTGTTGACAATTTTGGAAAAGTCATTGTCATAGTTGTTTTCTGGCGTTCGTTTGATGTCTCTGCGTTTAATAAATAAAAAGTTAAAAATAAAAGTGATGCACAAACCCTGAAAATAGCATATTTATGAATCACCTAACATTTTTATTTGCTTAATTGGGATCTATCACCCTGATTTTAGATTTTGATATGCATGGAATTCCATAGCATTTACACTTCAAACGCAGCCATTTCAACGGTAACTACAACCAAATTAAAATCAATTTTGAAAAACGTGCTCTTGATTTTGATTTGGTTGCCGTTGATTTTGATTTCGTTGTCGCTGACTTTGATTTGGTCGCCTTGACTTTGGTTTGCTTGTAGCTATATTTGAAAAGGTTGCATTTAAAATGTAAATGCTACATATTGGTTAATGATCTCGAAACTTTATCTCCGGGTTGTTAAGAAATAACACTACAAAATTCATAAATCGGAGCTGGTAGTGCCCTGTAATTTCAACGACAACGGAATCAACAATATAATCTGCGTTAACACGTATTAGCTTAGTAATACATACATTTTGCTTATATACTTTGTACTAGCTTTGTAATGAAATCGACCGGCTAGTCGGTCATTCTAGTTTGTATAGCGTCATCGTGTACAAGATAAACTAAAACAATAAAGTTTATAGCGTGCTTACGTTAGACTTTTAATTAAGGTCAATCCTTCTTCTAAATCTAAACATTTTGGTCCTTCGAGCCGGATTCATCGGAAAATTCGGAGATTTCGAAAAAGCGAACCATCTTTGCGATCGTTTTCATTGAACACCGTCCTCGCGGTCAATTATAATTTGCCATCTTTGCGGTCACGCGGTCACATATCAGTGATAATATTCTATGCTGGGTTTATTGAACAATAAGAAAGTGGATAATAAGATTCGCAGTGAACAGTTTTAAGACAAGTTTTGGCTAATACGAGTATAATATAATAAATTATAACTAAAAGAAACTAAGGAAGATAAGTGCCGATATTTGCCCATGTGAACATTTGTATCATCAATAGGGAAACAGTTAGAGGTACATAGTTAAAAAGACGCTCATCAGTTCAAGTAAGTCCACTCAATTTCTTTTCTTTTCGCATGCTCTTGTTTTGTGTAATCTTAGTGCCCATATTAGCAAACTGCAATATTAAAAAGCGGTATATTTAAATAACTGCAAACAAATAAGCCAGCGATGCCTAATGCAAATCGCACATCTTCGTGTAAAGGACAGCTATAACACATGCATATGTAGATGGAAAATATTGTGTAACGGATTACAGTAACGTTAAATATTAAAATCAAAGACTGGTTCATAATAACGGGTTACAAGAAAATTAAACTATTTAGTGCATTTTTAAAGACAACGAAATTTCAATGAGTTTAGAACCTATACGAACAATGCATAGAATTGAAATCTAATATTGAACTAGCAAAGGTGTAAAGTTCAAAATTAAACTAAATAATTCGAACTAGAATCTTACAAGCAGTTTTTATTGAATTTCTGAAAACAATTTCTAAGTTAACATAACGTAGTGTAGTTCATCTTCGTTAAGATGTCTGAAATAAATAAACATTTATCCAAGGCTGTTCATGTGGCCGAACGCATTTCAAAATTCATCAGCAATACTAGTAAAACGGGAAAAGAAAAACGTTCAGAGGCATTCCTCACAGCACGTATTCAACTACTTGAGTCATATTGGTTAAACTATCAAGAAAATAATGACCAAATTTATGAAATAGCGACAACAGATGATATTAAGAGTAGACAGTACTTTACTTCAGATGTTTTTTCGGATGTGGAATGTGCATACACAGAAGCAATGGGTTGGTTGAATGATGAATTGAATCAATTAAATGTACAAAATTCTGATCAGTCAGAGCAGACTTCAGCACCATCACTTCCGCAATCATCAGTAAAGCTCCCAAAGGTTAATCTTCCTACTTTCAGCGGTTCATACATCGAATGGCCTGCTTACAGAGATACCTATATCTCTCTAATTCACAACAACCTGACGCTATCAGACATTCAAAAGATGCATTACCTTAAGTCGTCAGTTACAGGGTCTGCATCTAAACTCTTGCAACATCTAGTCATCACTACTTCCAACTATACTGCAGCGTGGAATATTCTCACATCCCGATTTGAGAATACTAGGCTTCTTGTCAACTCCAACTTACACATGATAATGTCCATACCTAGTATGACTTCTGAGTCTTCTAAGGAAATTCGGCGGATATTGGACAACTTTACCCAATCAGTTCGTGCTCTTGAAAATCTTGAACGACCGGTTAAGCAATGGGATGATTGGCTGGTATATATTTTATCTAGCAAACTTGAACAATCAACCAGAAAGGATTGGGAGACCTCAATTAGTTCTTCAACCTCTGTTCCGGTACTTAAGTCTTTAACAGACTTCCTTGAGGGAAGGATTCACATGCTGGAAGCCATTAATGATAGTGGCAGTACCAAAAAGAAAAGTCGCGTTTATAACCATCGTGGCAAAGTAAATACCCATACATATCATACAAGTTCAGCGACGAAAACATGTCCATTGTGCAAAGGAAAACATATTCTTATCTTCTGTAACGTATTCAAAGCAAAATCAGTTAATGAACGCATGGCTATTGTGGAAAATCAAGGTCTGTGCTCCAACCGCAACCGCAATCACCACACTTTGTTGCATCTGGAAAATAGAACTTCATTTAGTCAACAACAACCAACAGTAAATACACATAATTCCTTTACGACTTCACCCTATTTAACAAGCAATTGCCCAGTACATTTATCTGCTAACAGATTATCAACTGTCCTATTGGCCACAGCTATAGTCTTCGTAAAGGCATCGAATGGTCGAATATTACGCGCACGTGCTCTTCTCGACCAGGGCTCTGAATCAAGCTTTATATCATCATCGCTCGCAAATCGGTTGCGACTAGATCGTCACAAAGTGCACATTCCAACTTATGGTGTAGGAGGCAATCAAGCTGGTGTTGCAGAATCCCAAGTAAGCTACACAATTACTTCAACAATCAATGAACAATATGTTTTTTACGTACAATCCTTCGTCCTATCAAAACTTGCCCAGTACATACCAACGGGTCAAGTGAATGTCGGATATTGGCCGCACATAGCAGGCTTAGAACTTGCGGATCCTCAATTCTCTGTGTCCGCTAGCATCGACCTTATTCTTGGCGCAGACATATACTCTCGGATTCTTCTGAATGAAGTTAGGCATGGTCCACCAGGTACTCCAACCGCTGCGTTAGGCTGGATTTTGTCTGGACCGACTTCAAATTCAAGTCCCGACTCTATAGTTTCCCTTCACTGTAGCCATGAAGAAAATTTAAATAATCTTTTACGGAAATTTTGGGAATTAGAGGAAATCACCACAAAACTTCCGTTGACACCTGAAGAAGAGGAATGTGAAAGCCTTTTCAGAGATACACACCGCAGGGATGATACAGGAAGATTCATTGTCCAGTTACCTCTAAAATCAACAACTAAACATCTCGGAGATTCTTATCAATACGCTTTGTCGGCAATGTTACGTAACGAGCAAGTCTGGAAACAAAATCCTCTTCTCAAATCTATGTACATATCATTTATGGACGAATATATTAAACTTGGTCACATGGTGTTAGTTACTTCTGATGACGGGCCTGTTTCAACGTACCATTTACCGCACCATGCAGTCTTAAAGCCTATGAGTACTACGACAAAACTACGCGTCGTATTTAATGCGTAACGTCAGACAACTACGGGAGTATCCCTTAATGACATCCTTTATATAGGTCCCAAGGTTCAAAATGATGTGACATCCATCATGCTAAAATGGCGACAATATCCTATTGTGTTCTCAACCGACATAGAGAAAATGTTTCGGCAGATTCTTGTCCACCCACCAGACGCACATTTGCAGAGAGTCTTATGGAGAGAGAATCCATCAGAAGCCATCCAGTGTTATCGATTGTGTACGGTTACCTATGGTACCTCCAGTGCTCCCTACCTCGCCTGCAGAGCACTTCTTCAATTTGCTGCAGATCATCAAACACAATTTCCATTCGGAGCAGCAATCATCCGAAACAATTTTTACGTCGATGACGGCCTCTTTGGAGCTTTCGATTCAACGTCAGCAGTACGTGCTCGGGACGAAATCAGGTCACTGTTAAAATTAGGAGGATTCAGGCCCCGTAAGTGGCTGAGTAACCAACCAGAACTTCTTGAGGATATTCCGGATGAAGATAAGGATCTTCCATCAATGCCGCGATTCGTCGCTGATCAGGAATTTAAGGCTCTGGGAATATATTGGTTTCCTCTGCAGGACACCTTCAAGTTTCACGTTAATCTACCTGAGCACAAAACCATCACAAAAAGAACTATACTCTCCGACATAAGTCGTCTATACGACCCACTTGGATGGATTACACCAATCACGATAAATGCTAAGATATTGATGCAAAAACTCTGGTTAGCTCTTTGCCCTTGGGATGAGAAACTTCCACCCGAACTGATGGGAACCTGGATCAAATACAAAGCGAGTCTTCAGTCATTAAGCAGCATATGTATCAATAGATGGATAGGAATAACTGGAACACAACCAACATTAGAACTACATGGATTCTGCGACGCATCTATGGTAGCCTACAGTGCAGTGGTATACATCCGTGTGCTATATGTTACCGACAACATCCGAGTAACACTTTTAAGTGCGAAAGCAAAAGTAAGCCCTCTCAAGACAGTATCGCTCCCAAGACTGGAACTTTGTGGCGCTACGTTATTAGCTGAACTTCTGGAATCCGTACAAAAATCTTGAATCTGGAAGATGTACCAGTTAATGTGTGGTCAGATTCGACCATTGTACTTTCATGGCTCAAGACTCATCCTTCAAAGTGGAAGGTCTTCGTCGCAAACCGCGTTTCAACGATACATCAAAAAATTGCGAATGCCACATGGGGCCATGTACCTTCTGCACAGAATCCTGCAGACATTGCAACCAGAGGATGCACACCAGATGAATTAAAATATTTTAATCTATGGTGGATTGGGCCCGACTGGCTGTCCCGCAGTTCTAGCAAGTGGCCAAAAGATACACCACAATCTGAAGTTTGTATAGCGTCCATTCCTGAAGGACGAGAACAAATACTTTCACACATGGCACAGGAATCGGACATGACACTTGCACTACTAAAGCGGTATTCTAATTTGGACAAGGCTCTTAGAGTCACGGCTTACTGTCGTAGATTCCTGTATAACGCACGTATACAACGTAGACTTCGAAACACTGGAAATTTGACGCGGAATGAAATAAATTCCTGCCTTAATCACTGGTTAAGAGTGACTCAAGAATTATATTTTCCTCACGAATTGAAGTTACTTTCGGCAGGACAAGTAATTTCATCGAAGAGCAGAATCCAAAACCTGAATCCATTCATGGATAAAGATAGCTTGCTGCGCGTCGGTGGTAGACTAAAACATGCATCTCTCAGCTTTAACCAGAAACATCCCATCATTCTTCCGAAAGATGGGCATCTCACTCAACTCGTCATCGATCGCTCACATACTGCTACATTACATGGTGGTACTCAACTCACTTTGCATCATATCCGTGATAAATTTTGGATAATCAAAGGAAGTAAATGTCTAGTTTGCTATCGCTACAAGGCGACTACCAAAGTTCAGCTAATGGCTGACCTACCAGCAGATCGAATACGGCCAGCAAAGCCATTTCTTAATAGTGGTGTCGACTTTGCTGGACCCGTTCATGTGAAACCCACCAATGGTCGAGGAACCAGGAGTGTGAAAGCATATATAGCTGTCTTCGTATGCTTGGCAACTCGTGCAATTCACTTAGAATTGGTGATGAGCTTGTCTTCAGAGTCATTTGTTGCAGCCTTCAAACGTTTTATTGCACGTCGAGGGCGTTGTAATCATCTGTACAGCGACAACGCTACCAACTTCGTAGCTGCAGATAAAGAACTTCAACTACATTGGAGACAATTGTGCTCTGAAACTGGTACTTCTGATATCCACCACATGCTCTTAAATGATGGCACTGAATGGCATTTTATCCCCCCAGCGGCGCCTCACTTCGGAGGAATTTTGGAGGCTGGTGTGCAGTCAGTCAAGCACCACCTTCGACGCGCGACAAAAGACCACATTTTGACAATAGAAGAGATGCTCACGTTACTGGCCTCAGTAGAAGCGTGCCTTAATTCCAGGCCTCTTCACCCAATGAGTGATGATCCTGAAGACTTGGCAGTGTTGACTCCAGGTCACTTTCTTTTGGGCGACAGCCCTCTGACTGTTCCAGAAGTCCCAACGATAGATGTTCCTGCAAGCCGTCTCAATCGCTGGCAACTAGTTCAGAATATGTACGAACATCTCTGAAAGCGCTGGCACAAGGAGTACATACACCATCTTCAGCCAAGAAACAAATGGGCAACCAAACAAGAAAGCGTAAAGGTCAACGATTTGGTTTTAATAAAAGAAGAGAAACTACCTCCATCAAAATGGGCTCTGGGAAGAGTAACCAAAGTTCATCCAGGCAGCGATGGACACATCCGTGTCGTAACCTTGAAGTACCAAGGCGGGTCTTTTACTCGTCCTATCACTAAAATCTGTGTCCTACCTATAAATAAGCAAAACTAATATCTCTTTCTTTTCTTCAGTTTTTATTCTTGTTGTCTCAATCTTGTGAGAATACGTCATGGCGGGCGGCAATTTCGTGGACACACGAGGCGGGCGGAATGTTAAGAAATAACACTACAAAATTCATAAATCGGAGCTATCAATGCCCTGTAATTTCAACGACAACGGAATCAACAATATAATCTGCGTTAACACGTATTAGCTTAGTAATACATACATTTTGCTTATATACTTTGTACTAGCTTTGTAATGAAATCGACCGGCTAGTCGGTCATTCTAGTTTGTATACCGTCATCGTGTACAAGATAAACTAAAACAATAAAGTTTATAGCGTGCTTACGTTAGACTTTTAATTAAGGTCAATCCTTCTTCTAAATCTAAACAGGGTAATCTAAGATGTTTATATATACATCGTGTTAGGCTGTCCGTATTTCGTGTCGGTAAACACAGCTAATTAGCTATTTTGCAATGTTGAAAATCTAATAGATTTTATGTCACCAATATTTTAAAGTACGTACTCAGAGCCGCCGGACATACATTATACAAGTATCAAGGCTAAGATTTTTCTATAGATGTGTAATCTAGGAGGTGGAAACATATAGGTATTAGCTAACTTAAACCAAGGTGAGTTCGACAGGTAAAATGTAGTAAAGGTACATTAAAATGTTAAAACAACAAAGATGGTTTTTAATAGTATACTTCAAGGGATATTATTAAAACCTACACCAACTACGCATGAAAGGTTTCGGCTTTTGTGGAGGCGTAATTTTTCGCAGGTGGTCCTTGAAATTATTCGTTGAGTTCTTCCCCCTCTCCTCTTCAGGTTCTGATTCTGAAGAACTCAGTTCTGGGAAGAAGTCATTTAATAAGAGGACGTCATCCAATATTGGCAACGACTTTTTTGTTTTTGGATGCTGTAAATAATATAATAAATACAAATTGAAAACATTCACTTGTCTTTTTTACCAGAAAATGAAAAAATAAAGAGTCCAAAAAGAAAAGAAAAAATAATAATAAAGAAAGAAAAAATAAAACGAAAACAAAAACTGAATAAAAACAATCACGTTTTGCACATCACAAGGGAATGGACAATTAAGGTCAGGGTATATTCAGATGGATGAGTGGTTTAGGATGTTTCCAATTTGTAAAAGGTTGCTAAAGGATAGGTAGCTTGCATAACTTGGTGATGGGACGTCAAATATTTTTTGGGATGTTTGAATTTTTGCTACTCTAACCTTATATATATATATATATATATATATATATATATATATATATATATATATATATATATATATATATATATATGGGATCGAGGCTTCTCCATGAAAAGAACTTTGGAACGGGGAATCGGCAACGGCGCTGGTGGCCCAGTGGTTAGGGAAATGGAGTATCATGCGCATGGTCTCGGTTCAAACCCAGCTAGCCAAATGGTTTTTTTAACGCAGATTCACCGATTCCTACAAATTGGTGTCAGAAGTGGGATCGAGAAGACCTCATACGACGTAGCCTCACAATCGGTAATTAAAAGACGTAAAAGACGGACATCTGGGGGCAGATGTCATTTCAGGACGGCCGAGTTGTGGGATCGAGGCTTCTCCAGGAAAAGAACTTTGGAACGGGGAATCGGCAACGGCGCTGGTGGCCCAGTGGTTAGGGAAATGGAGTATCATGCGCATGGTCTCGGTTCAAACCCAGCTAGCCAAATGGTTTTTTTAACGCAGATTCTCCGATTCCTACATATATATATATATATATATATATATATATATATATATATATATATATATATATATATATATATATATATATATATATATATATATATATATATATATATATATATATATATATTGAATTAACCCTTCTAACTCAGAAGGCGCACTTCACAGACAGAAGCCTGGAACCAATTGACCTATTCACCAGAATATAACATATATGGAGGTGAATGAGGCTCCCACAATCCATGCAAAGAAAAATATTAGTAAACAAAAAACCAAAACACGTCCAAAAAAAACAATCAGGGGTGCATTGATAACAGAGATCGTTTAAGCAAGTCTTTAGTAAGAGCCAGGTCAAAAATAGGACACATATTCACGGCTCTACACATGCGATTAATAGGCTCATGCATACCATAGTTAGACCGAAATATGGCCAAAATCATCCAGGGAAGGCACAAAGTTGCCTGGTGAAAAGGCGCCCTCAAAAAACGATGCAAAGTTATCGGCAATATCGGGCGCGCTACAACTAGAGGATCCATTATACCACATTGTAGATGGATAATTATCTGTTTTCTTCTTCAAATTTACAAATTTAAAAAAGGTACGAGGATCATTATGCAAGTTACTGCGAATATTATCAAGGTATTCCCTGTATAAGGATGAAGATAAAGCTAAAAAGCAGTCATGACAATATACGAATTCAGAATAAGCTGACGTGCTACTACAGCGTAAGTAGGTTTTCCATAATTTATTTTTTTTATTCTTAAGACTCCGTAGTTCCCTAGTATACCACGGGGGAGAATGGCAGGATTATCTCGACCGCTTAAGTGGTACACAGGAATTAAACAGATCATAAATCTTATCATAAAATACAGAAACTCAATCGTCGACATCACAATCATAAAAAAGTGATGGGAAATCGATTGAGAGGATCCTGTTTGAAAGATCAAAGAAGTCCGCCCTTTTAAAATCAAGAACGTACTGATCTACGTTGGGGTCAACAATATTAGAACCATCGTAGCAAAAATAGATGGAAATGGGCGGGTGTAAACAGTCGATAGCGGATAATTTGCGAGAAGTTGGCTCAACTATAGTATTACTCGAATCGGAAGAAAATATAAGATCTAACTGCCTTCCCATAGAGTTCTTTACATCACTCATTTGGTGTAAACCAGAGGAGGAGATGGCGTCAAGAAAATGCGAGTCTTTAGCAGTAAGACAGTTTGAAGGAAGGTAGTCATCGTCATCAGTGTTGAATACCCATTGAACGTTGGGTAAGTTAAGGTCACCAAGAAGGATAATTTCGTCCTCAGGGTTTGTCAAATTATTAATAAAATCTAAGCTAAGAATTAAAATATCGTAAAGACTTCGACCATTTGCATCAGCAAAGTTTGTCAAGTTTGGAGGGATATAACAACATAGCAGGAAAATACGCAACTTCTCCAGAGATATCTTAAGAGCTAAGAGCTCGATTGAGAGTGTGTCGGAATAAGCAGGTATATCAACAACGCCGCAATCCAAATGCGATTTACATGCAACCAGCACACCGCCACCACGAGCCATAGAGTCGGAGTATCTATCCTTACGAAAAATCTGATAGGACTCGTCAAGAATTTCTGCATCGTTAAAACCATTATGAAGCCAGGTCTCGGTTAGAGCGATGACGTCGTAACAACAAGCAAGAGAAGCCTGAAATAACTGGCTTGTTCTTGTTCTTAATCCCCTTACATTTTGGTAGTAAAGGGATAGCGTACTTAGTTTTTTTGGTTGTTAGAAGAGGTTCTGTTTTGAGTGCTTCCCGCGACCCTGCGACGGGGCACAAACTCGTGTGCAATGATATTTTCGGGCCAGAAATCGGAGGCAGACATAATCTCAAAAAGCTCTGGCGACGATGTCAACTTAAAAGACGACATGAGTCCTTGAGAATGACGAGATCCTAGAAGTTGACAACGGAGGAGTCTTCAGCACCACTCCTCTCTCTCACGTAGCCAATAACGTCGTCAACAGAAGCAGATGGATCAAGTCGGGAAACAAAAAAGGACCGCGGTGGTTGCGCAATCCTCAGAGTGAAACCCTCATTTCGAGACACATTAATAGATCTTAATGGAAATGTGCCATGCGATGGGTGAGGATTAGACTGAGAGGGGGCGGGAGATATGTTCCGAGCTGGGTCCGATGCGGGGGGGGGGGGGGAGTAGATTAGGCACAAGTGAACGAAGCGGCCGCGCGTGGTTGTGCTGAAGAATCATCGGTGGGAGTTGGGCTAACAGGGCCATTGGGTACTCTAGGACGCCGGCGTCTAGAGTGAGACCCAGACTGTTTCTTAGAATTGTCATGCCGAGGGACATCGGCCTCAGGCAAAATGGAGGCACCAGAAACAACAGAGGCGTCAGGCTTGCCAACAGCACGCGATAGCAGACTTCCAACATCAGAAGAAATGGTAAGCAGATCGGAGTTCCTATTAACAGCAGTCTGCCAGGAGCCAAGGTCCGCTCTGATATGTTTAACGCTACGGCGGAGATCATCAAAAATCGGCATCACCGGCTCACAGCTGGTTGCCACTGCTGGCGGAGACCCGTCCACACCAGACAGCGTCGTCCGAAGGTCGTCAAAACCAGCTGACAAAAAAGATAACCTAGATGAGAGATCATGAGATTTCTCAAGCAGAGACTCAGAGCTTGATTTGAGGCCCTCCACAGCAAGAACGAGTTTATCCAAGCTTCCATTCAAGCAGCCCATGTCATCAGCAACAGCCTGCAGAGATGCCCAGCTGGAGGACAAACTATTAATTTTGTTGGCAACGAAAGATTGTTCAGCAGAAAACGAATCTGCAATACTCTTCATGAGTCTAAGGACATGGCAGGACTTAATGTCAAGACACTCATTACACGTAGTAAGTGCCCTCGCAGATGATTTTGAGAGGCGTTTCAAACATGCAGGATGAAACGAACCACCGCAAACACCATCGCAAACGATTTATTCTTTGGAAATCACCAAAGAACAGGCCCTACACGTTGCCATAGGGGAAGAGGTAACGAAAACGAATAAAAAGAAAAGGTCAACAGACGAGACAGAGTAATAAAGATTAAAAGAATAATTAAGAAATTTAAAGAAGAAGAGAAAATAAATAAATTAAGTCTATTCTAACGAGAATAGATCAAACAGAAAATATTAAAATTAAATGAAAAGAAACCTGGTACCACAAGGGACAACATAAAAAAAACAAAGTTACACGGAAAAAATAAAAGGAGGAATATCAATTATGGACAATCACACAAAAAGCGAAGGGGAAAAAAGCAATATAAATTTATATAAAAAGATAAAGAATGCTTAATAAACGAAAGCGATAACATAAAAAGTATAATAATATAATAATATATGTAATAATGTACTTCAATAATTCGACCTAATGGCCATTGGGGTGGTGGATGTTCATTATTTATTATTAAGACTAGGTCATTAAGTTAAAGATTATTGTCTGCTGTTATCCATTTTGTTCGTTGTTGGAGGGTGTGCAAATATTGCGTTGACCAGTGCCGCCAAAATTGTTGCATCAAATATTGCATGTGTTGCCAAGGTTTGAGTGGCGAAATGTTGCCGTCGTATTGTTGTTCGGGAAGATGAATTAAATTTCTGCCTGTCAAAAAATGCCCTGGTGTTATTACGTTGTAATCACCAGGATCATTTGGCATAGCAAACAATGGTCGAGAGTTCACACACGCCTCAATTTGATTGATGACAGTTTACAGTTCTTCAAATGTCAAGGTTGTTTTCTGTAAAATTTTGCGTAGATGTGTTTTTATTAATTTAACTCCAGCTTCCCAAATACCTCCAAAATGTGGAGCTGCTGGAGGATTAAAATGCCATGTGATTCATAATTCGGGCAGTTTTTCGGCCACTTTGTATAAAGTGTTACGGAGTTCTTTTTCTAATTCCCTTTGTGTACCAACGAAATTGGTACCGCAGTCGGAATATAAATGAGAACACATGCCTGTTCTGCTAATGAATGTACGCAATGCTGCAATAAAAGCAGCTGTAGTTAGATCGGAAACAACAATGGATTTTGTCGCTAAGCATATAAATATACTTAAATAGCCTTTTGTAATTTTTGCGTTACGAATTTTTGACGTTTTGATGTCGATTGGACCGACATAGTCAACCGCAGTATGCTCAAATGGCAAAAATTGTTTGACTCTAAGAGTGGGAAAAATACTCATTATCTGCTTAGCAGGTTTAGGGTTGGTTCGGAAACAACCTATACATTTGCGTATTTGATGGCGAATAGTATTTCGGGCATTAATGAGCCAATATTTGTTACGTAATGTATTTAGAATTAATTGTGTTCCGCCATGTAAAGTGTATTTATGTATGTGATCGATGATTAAATAAGTGACATGATGTTGGTTAGGAAGAATAATGGGATGTTTTTGGTTATATGTGAGTGAAGAATTTTCTAAACGCCCCCCAACTCGAATAGTATTGTCATTTGAAAGGAATGGATTTAAGCAAAGTAAGCGACTTTTGCTTGAAATAACTTTATTTTGCTTTAAATCCTTGTACTCTTGAGAAAAACTAGTTTGTTGTAATATTATTATAATTTTCGTTTCGGCGTTTTGTAATTCTTTGACAGTAAGGTATTCTGTCAAACGTTTGTCTTTTTCTGAACGAGCATTAAAAATAAAACGTAAACAATAGGCAGTTACGCGAATTAGTTTTGTGAAAGATGAAAATTTATTTAGTAAGGGTGGTTCCTCAATAGTGTTTGTAAAATTGTTAATTTTTCTTTCTTCTAGGTTGGTATCCGTGATGTTGTATTTGGCACTTATCCACTCGTTATTTTTAAGCCATGTGAGACCGTTCCACCAAATGTCAAAATCTGATAATTGTTTCGGTTGCAAACCTCACACACACGCACAATCTGCTGGATTATTTATAGATGGCAGATGGCGCCATGAATGAGGTGGAATTATGTCTTGGATTTCAGCCACCCTGTTTGCCACAAAAGCTTTTCATCGTGTGGGTTGACCGAGGATCCAAGCCAATGCTATTTCTGAATCAGTCCAAACATATATAGTGACATTAGAAAAATGCATGTCAATCTTGACTTATCTGATCAGTTGAGCTAATAATAGAGCTGCACATAGCTCTAATCTAGGCAGAGTGACTGGTTTGGTTGGAGCAACTCTTGTTTTAGATGTCAAGAGATGAATATTATTAAATGTTTCCAGTGACGGAGAATATTTAATCCACCTTGGAATTTTTATTCTTCTCAGTTCTGGTAATTGACACTTGAAGTTCTCCCATTCAGCTGTCAAATTTTCTGGAATTACTTCATCCCAATCAAGTATCAACAACCATAGCTTTTTTATAAATATTTTCGCTATGATAACACATGGGGCTAACCATCCGAGTGGATCGAAGAAAGATGCTGTTTCTGATAAGATAGTTCAATTAGTGTGAGGAAACTTTTGGTCTGGAAGTTTGATAGCAAAGCTGAACTCATCTGTGGGTGCCATTGTATTCCTAATGTTTTAAAATACTCGTTTTCAGATAATGTCAATACTTCTTTTATTTCTCCGTCTTCGTAGGGGACACTTTCTATTAATTCAGTACTATTAGCAGTCCACTTACGAAGATTAAACCAAGCTGTTTTGAGTACGCTTATTAACTCGTTCTGTAGTTGGATTCCTGTGGCTATATCGTGTGCCCCTGTTAATAGGTCATCCACATAGAAGTCACATAAAAGGCTTTGTGCCGCCAATGGATAATTTTGTTTTTCATCCTGAGCTAGTTGGTGAATTGTTCTTATGGCTAAATACGGCGCAGAGGCCGTTCCAAATATAACAGTTGTCAATTCGTAGTCTTTGATTTCATAATTTGGGTTATTCCGCCATAATATTCGATGATATTTTCTTTGATTAGGATGCATGTGTATCATCCAGTACATTTGTTCAATGTCGGCGGTGAATGCGTATCGGTATGTCTGCCATCTTAGTAAAAAAGCCCATAGTGTCGATTGAATAGTTGGTCAAACCTATAGTTGTTCGTTGAAGTCTTCCCATTGCTTGTTTTTGCAGAAGCATTAAAAACTACTCGTAGCTTGGTAGTGGTGCTCTCCTGTAAAACAGCGTGATGTGGGAGATAGTAATGAGCGACCCGTTTTGAGGTTAAGTCCTGATGTATTTATTTCTCTGGAATTTCCTCCATGTGTTTTATTTGAATGTATTCGTTTATAAATTTTTTGTACTGCTCTGCTCTTTCTTCATTTCCTTCCAGCCGCTTTTCTATTTGAAGAAATTGTTTTAGTGCTATGTGCCTTGACTGTCCTAAGGTTGGTCCTGTTGACTCTCGAAATGGAAGCATTATCTCGTACTGTCCATTTGTTAAACGAGTTTTTGACGTACAATTCTTCTCAATGCTTTTCGTCTGGGTGAATAATTTTAGTTAAAATTTCTTCTTGCTCCCAAAATTTCCTCAGCTGTTCATCAAGTCTTTGTGTTTCATTTACTTGTATAGTAAATGTTTCACACTTAGATTTGGTGATGTCACTAATCTGCGCCATTAAGGGGGTAGCCAGGTTTGAAATTTTCAAAAAATTGAACTTTTTTTTTCTCAATATTTAGTCACTCTATAACCTCAGAAATAAGATAAAAACGACTTTTGATCTCATAGCGTATCAGAAGTGGCCGAAAAATTAATCACGCCGCCAAGCCTCGAGCGCTCGCATCTTACAATCGGCGTGTCGACCGCAGTTGCGAGGCCTCAAAAGAACATCGTACACAGATGAGAGCAGATAGATCCCGCGAGAACGAGCATTTTGAGGACGAAGAAGGAATATTGTACGGAGCAGGCATTGCTGATTAAAAGTGAGATAATTTGATTCCCATATTTCGACGATGAGACGTGTTTTTCGCACTTTATCTTTTAAACGCGTTTATCCCAAAACACATTTTTTTTGGGTTGTCGCCACGATTCCAGTCGATCTACTAGGACAATTTCATTCAAGTTTTTTTTTAAATATTCAGAAAAAGCTAAGCAATCGCATGAACCTCGGTCTTGATTTTCAAATAATATTTAATAACAATATGAAACAGTTCTTGCTTAAAAAATGTAGAAAAAAAAGAAAAAATGACAAAAACTTGCACTATTTGTTTATTTATGAATTTTTTTCCATAACTGAGGTTCAGGATATAGCTATTTATGTGCTCTTTTATAATCCCTTTTTGTTTTGTGTTTTAGATAACCCAAAGTTGAGAAATCATGGCAACCGTTTCTTAACATGGCGTCATCAGATCGGCCATAAATTAACCGGATGTTAATGAAAAATGAAAATAAAATTTTTTTTGGAAGTTATTAACATGTTAGAAAACATACTAAAAATTTGTAAATGTCAAATAAAGATTAATGTTAAAAAAATGTAGTTGAAAAAAGAGGTCATTGAAACCTGGCTACCCCCTTAATATCCAACCCAATTTAGTATTTTGTGCTGTTGGATTTCCATTGGTTCCTCGGATTATTTTGCTTTCAATAATTTGGGCGTATATGTCAGCCCCAAGTAATACGTCTATAGCTTCTGGAGTGCAGAAATTTGGGTCTGCTAATTTTAAATTAGTTATTTTTGTCCAATATGCAATAGCCCTGTTATTTCCATATCAGTGTTGGTTCTCCTCAGATTAAACCATCGGCACGCGGCTTCCGTGATAAAAGAAACCTGAGAGTTTGAATGGAGTAATGCTCTCAGGACTTGTGATTCTCCCATTGGCCCTTGCACTTGAATTAGTGCTGTTAACAGCAATACTCGTTTGATGTTTGTGGAGAAAAATGCTTCAGCTTGAGTATCTGCGTTAGAGATTGTTTGCTCCTGGGGTTTAGTAGTTGATTTAGAGAATGTTTCTCTAGAGTTTGAATTTAGAGTCTAATGCTCTAAATGTATAAGTGTGTGATGTTTTTTTTTGACATTTTAAAAATCTCTTTTTACTGCCGCAATATTTTCTGTTGTGTTCAGAACTCAAAAAATTTTTGCACAAATGATGTTGTTGAGCAAATTGTAATCGTAACCTTGGTTGTAAAAATATTAATATGAGAACAGTGATAGATAAAATGATTTTGTTTGCATTTAACGCATGTAAAAGGTTTGTTAAGCAGTGTGTAAGTATGTTTCCCACTTGTATTTGCGTTTTGTGGTTTGCTGCCTTTGCTCTTTTGGAGTGCTTCTAGAGTTCGGAAACGAAACTTTAAAAAGTTTGTTAATTCTTGCTCTTGTTCCCATTGGCAATCGGTTTCTTGTGGGAGTTTTTGTACAATAGTGTACACTAAAATGGCGTCCCACGAATCTGTGGAAACGGCCAAAGCTCGAAGTTCGTGTACGCATTCTTCGGTTTGATCGAGAAGATTTTTGATCGCTTGGGAGGATTCTGCTTTGATTGTCGGTTGATTGAGAAGTAATTTTAGTTGTGTGTTTACCAATATTCTGGTATTATTATACCGTTTGTGTAAAAACTCCCAAACAAAACTAGTTTTTTTTTTTACAAATTGATTAGTCGAGCGAATAGTAACCTTTTTTACTTTTTAGGATAAAATTGTGAGGAATACGGGATTCCGGCTAGCAGCAACATTGGCTTTTAGTGAGTACAGTTTCATTTCATTTTAAAACTAAAAATTATTACTAACAATTTTGTTATATCCAAATATTCAAATATTTTTTTTATTAATAATTAATCATTGAAAGTTATATGTAGTAGAATAAGTAGTTAGGATTCAAACCTGTTAATATATATATATATATATATATATATATATATATATATATATATATATATATTTATATATTTATATATATATTGTAACATGCACTGTAGTCTGGCATAGGCTACGGGATGAAGACGAAATCAAGTTGTCAAGTTGTACAATGCGCATGTCCCGGATTTCGGAAAGCAGAAAAACGTCAGTTGCCGTATCAAGTCAAGGCCGAATAGAACCTGTGGTGACTTAGTGTGGTGGAAATGAATAACGGAAATTGCTAGAACTAAGTAGCTGAACTTTCTAGAATTAAGCTAAGTAGTATAAATAGGGCTGAGTAGCAGCCTAGTCAGTCAGTAAGTATCTGCGCGCCCATTAAATGTCTTATAGTGACTGTTTGTTTTAACACGTCGGCTGGAATAGTGTTATCCCGTTTAGAAACTTGTGGAGAGGTCGAAAGAGGGAAACTAGCGAGGATTTTTTTTTACGTTTGTTTTACTTCCTTTACTTCCTAGGAAGGTTTTACTTCCTTTACTTCCGAGGTAGTTTGACGGAACTGAAATCTCTTTGGACAAAACACGACAACTGGGTGATTTTGTTGCTGTAATGGGTCATCTGGGTTAGAAGGTTATTATCAATTTACCTCAATTGAAGTTCTTCCCGGATGTCTTGTTATGGGGCAATAATCTTCTCACACCCAGATCCCGAAAGTAAAGAGGTGCTATGGGGCAACTTTGATTAAGTTGCCAATATTTTAATTAAAACTAGGCAAGTATTGCCTTTTCCTTTTATAAATTTTCTTTAAGCTTTAGGCAAAGAGCAAATATAGTGACTTACAGACTAAGGATATTGAAAAAGCAATTTATACCACCAAATTTTACCACTTTCTGTATCCTTTACGGTTCTTTTTAGGCTGGATTTGTGCACAGGAGCTCCAGGCTTGGCACGTTAAAACGTGGTGCGCATCTTATGGCGCGAGCTGATCACCTCCTCGACTTTTATAGTCTTCTTTCCATCAATTTCCGATGAACGTGTTAGCAAAGTTGTTAGTAAAGTTCTTTAAAGTTGCTTTAATTTCCGTGATTATAAATTTAATTCAACAATAATTACTAGACAGAGTTAAAAAATACTAGTTGACTTGCTGGATGTCGTTCCCATTGTCACAGTAAAGAGAGTCCGAGGTCCGTCCGCTTCCGTTTTTGTGCCGGCGCCATCTTCTATTGTTGGTTGCACTGGAGCAGACAGCTTTTCGACAGGTTGGAGAGAAGTCGTCTGACAACGGGAAGTTTGCAGCCACAATTGTTAGCTTTCATTTAGATTTCTCGTAACAATATATATATATATATATATATATATATATATATATATATATATATATATATATATATATATATATATATATATATATATATATATATATATGTTCGCCAAGCTCACCTGCAAAGATGACAAATTAATAATTTTGCATTTTACATTTTTTGTAACACAATAAAATACGTACCAGAATTTTTCAAACAACAATGAAGTACCTGAAATGAGATTAAATAGAAAATAAGACAGAAGTAATATATTAACATGAATTCGAAATAAAACCAACAAAAAAATAAGAAATAAACAATGAATTATTCAAAATAACTTTGTTTGAAGTATATTAATAAATTCTCTTACATAAGAAGTTATAAGCAAAAAGGTAAACAATGAATTTTCAACGTCCACTGGACATCACCAAAACTACTTAATTAACATACATGAATACAAAACAAGTAACAAAAACGGATATAATTATCATTCCACATCAACTGATACAAAAAAATCCATTTCCCGCGGTCAGTTAATACGATTTTGCAATACCGCGAAATATTTTGCGGTTTTACAAAACGCAATAAAATAACATAAACTTAGCTCCATTGCAACAAAAATCAAAATTACAAGCACACGTGAGTATAATTAACACAAAATAACTAAGTAAAATTGTGTACTTACCTTTTAATCACAAAAACAATTTTACTCGAGATTGACAATTCGCGAATAAGCTGTCAACGGAAAACTCTAAGAAAACGCGTTAAATTTTAAATTCTGTCGACATGCAGCATATCAATTCCACGTAGAATTTCACGGGGAATCCATTGATAATAATTGCTTTTACCAAAAATGATTCCCCAATGAATTATTGTAATTTAAGAATTTTCTCATTACTCTAATGAGAGTGAAAGAGAAGGCATGTGCGAAAGAGAACGAAACAACAAATAAAGTGGAGATTTACAAAACACATCAGCGCCATCTCTTAGAAAAATATTCAAATACAATTTGTTTAATTTTTTCGCAATTTAGTAACAAATAACGCTTCCATAATATTTCTTAAATAATTTTAATACAAGTAAAATTATTTTCGTCGTTTTTATAATGAAATTACTCATGTGAACTCATTATAGATAATGGCATTATTTGAATTCCCCGGGCAAGTCAATGGCGGCAAGGAAAACTCTACACAAAAGATGGCGAATAATGTCGGATTTACAAATGGTGACGGGTGTTTCCTCAAAGATGGCCGAACACATTATAAAACTAACGTGCTGACAGCGCTCTTCCTCTTTTTTTGGTAGTATTTCGCAGCGGCAACAACACATTTGAAGTATATTTTTATTTTTGAATTGACACAGTGGCAAGAAAAATACTTTTTTCAAAGGTATCTCGGCCATTCCGTGCAATTCTTCATTAACTTATAACTTTTTCTTTCAGCAGTGTAATTTAATTTCTTTTTGATTTTATCTTTTTTCTATTTATTTAAACATTTTGCACGATTATCTTTTCTTGTTTTTTTTTCTCTTGTATATTTCCATATTGCGAATAATAATAATTTTAATCTTTGATATCATTGAATTGTAATTTTGTTGTTTTCTTACATATATTTCATTAAATAAAAATTTAATTTGAATTAAAGCACGTTAATTCGACTTCTAATTTCTTTTTCCTAATTACGTTGTTTTTTTTGTTGTTTTGTTGAATATTACTTTGAAGATTTTACAGGAACAACGGGATTACTTTATTTCTCTCAATTACAAATCTTGTAGCGTGTCAACATTTATATTTTGGTATAACATTTTGGTGGTTCCATCCAGGATTTACGTTGCTCATTCAGATTAAATTTTAAATTTTTATGTTATTATTCGCAATTCTTATATTTTGTGGTCAATCTAACTATTTAATTAAACGAAATCACGTTATACAATGGAAGTATGGCAACTATGAAATCATTAATTACAACTCAAACGGTTTTGAGATCCCGCATGGATAAAATTATAGAAAGTGGAAAGAAAGCAAACTTGACGAAGCGAACGCAGGGATTCTACGAAAATAAATTGGCGGAATTAAGGAAAATTTGGGATGAATATAATAAGAATGATATGGAAATAAACAGGCTGATTATAGAAGATCCAACTCTTGAAAAACCTGAATATTTAATCAAGGACAGTTACAGTGAAACTGAATGCAAATATTCAGAATATGTTGGCGAATTAATGTATGGACTGATAAAATATTTAGCAACATCAAACATAGATTCTACCAAGTCTGGTATTCCAACTCACACAACAACTATTGTGCATCAGGAATTTATTTATTTATTTAAGCTTAATACAAGCTATTGCATAAAAAAAATAAAAAAAATAAAATACAAGCTATAACTTAATACTAATTCTACAGACTATAATAAATGAATAATTAAGAATAAATAAATAAAAAGTATAAGCTACAATATGAGCTATATATATTGATTACTGGCAGAAGGCGTAAGGAAGAAGAATTAAAGTAGGCGATCAGGATCAAGATGGGCGGGGTCAAGATATAAGGCTTTGTGGAGTGATGATTTACTCAGATGGAAGTCAAAAGAGGAAAGGTCGTTGACTTTTCGTAACATCCTGGTAATTGGCTCACCTTGACCGTAGTTTGTGCGATGGCGGTCGAGTCGGAAAAGGGGAGTGGACCTAAGGTTACGGGGATTGGTATAGATGGGTAAAGATTGCAGGATTGAGGGGCAATCTATGGCACCAGTTAATAAATAAATAAATAAATAAATAAATAAATGAAGAGAATGTCGGAAACATCGTTTGCTTAGAGGTTGTAAGTCGATCAGTTTCAGACGGTTTTCATAGGGAGGAAGGTTGAATCTGTCAATCCACGGAAGATCACGTAGAGCGAAGCGTATAAACATACGCTGGACATATTCAACTCTGTTAATGTGGGTTATTTGCGTAGGTGACCATACCTGGCTGGCATATTCAAGGAGAGGTCTAACGAAGGAGACGTAGAGAGATTTGGAAACATAAGGATTGGAGAACTCTCTAGACCAGCGCTTCACAAACCCTAGCGCGGAGTTAGCTCTGTTAATTATGCTGTCAATGTGGGAACGGAAATTGAGTTCACTATCACAGATTATTCCTAGGTCACACAAAGAGGTAACGATAGGGACTGGTACGTCGGTTATAGACTCTCGGGGTGTTGGTAAGACGCTTGCGGGAATAAGAGATGGACTGGCATTTGGAGACATTGAGCTCTAGAAAGTTTTTCATGCACCATGTGATGAATGAATCGAGGTCTTCTTGCAGGAGAAGAGAGTCGGTACTGGAGAAGATATGTCTGATTATTTTCATGTCATCGGCATAAATGGACAACTCAGAGTGTTTGATGACACTAGAATCAGCAGAACGCAAAGTCAATTTAACTGTAGGTGGGAGAAGGGGATCGATAAATGAATGATGTTCGGATAAAGGAGTTTTGGCTAGCGGAATGGGTGGGTTAACGGAGGTAGAAGTTGTCTGAGACGGGGCGACAGTGTAGGAGGATGACGGCATGGAATTAGGTGGGCATGCGGAGGAAGTAGCGGGTGCCAGGTTTGGCGTATATAGAGGAGAGCTGGGACAGATGGAAATCGGAGCAGAGGTGGTGGAGTGGTCTGAAGAGGTTGGCTTGAGGTTAGGAGGGCACGCGGAAGAAGTTGGGAGTGCATGGTTAGGTGGGTGCGCTGGACATACGGAACTCAAAACAGTATTGGTTGGGTTGACGGTTGGAATGGACGTGTTCGAGGGCTTCGGTGTAACTGGAACAGGGGGGTTAAGGGTGTGAGAATATATAAAGTTGGGAGTGAGGAGTGATTATGTTGTTACTAGTTCTAAGATTCTTACTTTTTGGGTGAATACTAAATTTAGGTATGGGAGAGGGTCGTTTGGGGTAGTTAGTGAGGTTAAGTTTTTTAGTATTTAGTTTAGGGTTAGGTGCAGAGGGGTTAGGGTTAAACTTAACGTACTTCCTAGTCCACTTAGAAATTGTGATGTTCCCGAGAATGAAGAACTTGCTGGAAGGGTTACTGATGAGCCAGACATATTTGTTTGGGATGGAGATTAGCTCTGTTAATTATGCTGTCAATGTGGGAACGGAAATTGAGTTCACTATCACAGATTATTCCTAGGTCACACAAAGAGGTAACGATAGGGACTGGTACGTCGGTTAACATATAGACTCTCGGGGTGTTGGTAAGACGCTTGCGGGAATAAGAGATGGACTGGCATTTGGAGACATTGAGCTCTAGAAAGTTTTTCATGCACCATGTGATGAATGAATCGAGGTCTTCTTGCAGGAGAAGAGAGTCGGTACTGGAGAAGATATGTCTGATTATTTTCATGTCATCGGCATAAATGGACAACTAAGAGTGTTTGATGACACATTCAACATCATTTATTGTGTGGATAAAAATCAATGGACCTAGGTGGCTGCCCTGAGGGACGCCGGAACGAGCGACAATAGGGTTAGAAATGGACGGACTGAAAAGAATATTGTAGTGACGGTTGTTGAGGTAGGGTCGAATCCAGGAGATGAATCTGCGGGGGAAGCCTAGGCGATCAAGTTTGAACAGGATAACGTTATGGGAGATCTTGTCGAAGGCTTTACTAAAATCGGTGGCGATAACATCAACATCTTTACCGTTTTCCAGGTCACATAAGGTTTTAGAGACGAAGTCAGTAAGGTTGGTGGTTGTAGATATTTGAGGAAGCCATGCTGGGAGAGTGAGAAGATTGACTTACAGTGAGAGACCATGGAATCATAGACCAATTTTTCGAATAGTTTAGGTATGTATGATAATTTAGCAATGGGTCTGTAGGTGGACACATGGTTCTTGCAACCTTTTTTGAAGATGGGAATAATATACGAATTTTTCCATAATTGAGGGAAAACCCCTTGAGTGACCGAGAGACGAAAAAGCAAAGTAAGGGGTTGAACTAGATGCATGGCACACTTTTTCAGAACGATGGCCGGAATGCCATCGGGACCTGGGTGAAAATCGTCCTCAAGCCTATTAATACTGGCGGCGATTAGTTCAGGATCAGGGTCAAAAGATGAAAACGACGTTTGAGTGCATTTGTCCATGAATGCAAAATAGTTAAGGTCGGGTTGTAGAGAATTGTCGCTGAAAGATTTACTGAAGAAGTGTGCAAAGAGGTTAGCGATAACCTTAGGATCAGATGAAGAGGTATTCTCGTGCTTTGGGGTGGAAGGGTAACCATTGGATTTCTTCTTAGAATTAATAAAGCTATAAAAACGCTTGGGGTCGGATATGAGACTAGTTTCCATCCGTTGGAGGTACTCATGGTAGAGGGTATCACAACGTTCAGGAAAAGAGGTATAAGCAGATAGATAGGAAGAATAGTCAGACTCAGTCTGGGTTAGAAGAAAAGTTTGCCAACGTTTATTTCTGCTGTTGCGAAAAGAGCGTAATTCTTCGTCGTACCATACGGGGGATGAGGAGTAGTTTTTACGAGGAAGAAGAGGGATAGATTGTGTAAGTCAAGCATGTATTTCCGAACAGAACGCCTCTAAAGCAACGTCAACTGGGAGATGTTGAGGGATATCCCCAATATTAGAGTTGAGGAGCAAGTGATTTAATTTGTCAAAGTCGCCTTTACGAAAATTGAAGGATAAAGAAGATTCGGAGCCTGAAACGGCATGAGGGTGCTCGTAGGAGAAAACGAGGAACAAAGGAGGATGGTGACGGTCGAGGGAGGAGAGAAGATGGCTGCGACAGCGGAGTTAACTGGGTGTGAAGAAAAGATTAAGTCTAATTGTCTGTCCAGGAAGTTCCTGACTCCGCTTACTTGAAAGAGACCTTAAACGGAGAGCTGATCGGTAAAGAAGGCTTCTTTGGCCGAAGATGCGTTAAGGGGGACAAAGTGAGAACAGTCCTCGGACAATGACCATTGGATACGGGGGAGGTTAAAGTCACCCAATAAAATAAATTCATCGGACGCGTTAGCGTTCTCAAGCAGGGTATCGATCGCTTCGATTATGGGCTCGTAGGCGTCTAGTGGTTGAGAGGGACGAATGTAACAACAGAGGATGTACAGAAGGCACTTATTTAGTGCTATTTTTATACATACAAATTCTGATATTGTAGAGTCGGAGGTCTTTAGCAGGGTGGCATCATAGCGGTTGTGAACAGCTATGAGAACCCCGCGACCTGGTGGCTCATTGGTGCCTATACAACCGTCAACACGGAAAATGGTATAGTTTGGAGGGAATAGTTCGTTGTCGAGAATTCCTGGTGTTAGATTGGTTTCAGTTAAGGCACAGATATCGTGCGGGAATTTGTAAGAGTTAAGGAAAATATTTGTTGTGTTTGTACGAAGTACTCTTACGTTCTGGTAATAGACCGACAAGCTGTTGGGGAGAGGATCTTGATCGGAAATCGCGGGTGCAATAGAGGGGAAGTCAGAAATAGCGAAATCAAGGAGGTTAGGAACGAAAGTAGTTTAAGGAGTCGTTACCACTTTTTTGAAGATGGGAAATACGGCGAGAACTGACGTACGCAGCATAGGTGGATGATTCATGGTATTTAGTGAAAAGTTGGAGTAAGACTGATGGGTCTGTGGGCAGGCCTTCTTGTTGTATACTTAACATGACGTTGGTGCTGGTTTTACCTTCAACACAGACGGAGTTCGGTTTGTCGTGGAGATAGGCTAGAAAAAGACGTACGTTGTCATAAATGCGACGGTCCCGTAAACGGGACAAGAGGTATCGTCCATCGCTAGAATCAGCAGAACGCAAAGTCAATTTAACTGTAGGTGGGAGAAGGGGATCGATAAATGAATGATGTTCGGATAAAGGAGTTTTGGCTAGCGGAATGGGTGGGTTAACGGAGGTAGAAGTTGTCTGAGACGGGGCGACAGTGTAGGAGGATGACGGCATGGAATTAGGTGGGCATGCGGAGGAAGTAGCGGGTGCCAGGTTTGGCGTATATAGAGGAGAGGTGGGACAGATGGAAATCGGAGCAGAGGTGGTGGAGTGGTCTGAAGAGGTTGGCTTGAGGTTAGGAGGGCACGCGGAAGAAGTTGGGAGTGCATGGTTAGGTGGGTGCGCTGGACATACGGAACTCAAAACAGTATTGGTTGGGTTGACGGTTGGAATGGACGTGTTCGAGGGCTTCGGTGTAACTGGAACAGGGGGGTTAAGGGTGTGAGAATATATAAAGTTGGGAGTGAGGAGTGATTATGTTGTTACTAGTTCTAAGATTCTTACTTTTTGGGTGAATACTAAATTTAGGTATGGGAGAGGGTCGTTTGGGGTAGTTAGTGAGGTTAAGTTTTTTAGTATTTAGTTTAGGGTTAGGTGCAGAGGGGTTAGGGTTAAACTTAACGTACTTCCTAGTCCACTTAGAAATTGTGATGTTCCCGAGAATGAAGAACTTGCTGGAGGGGTTACTGATGAGCCAGACATATTTGTTTGGGGTGGAGATCTTGAAGTTGCTGGATTTCTCTGCGTCTGACGAGAGTAACTTCAGGCAGCTAACGGGGGTGAATTCAAAATTCCGGGAAAAAAAACTGTGGGCCCAGGAATCGTTGGCGTTATGAGGTGCACCCTTTAGAAGGAATGGAGTTGTGCTTGATAAAAATGAATGTTTACTGCCTATCCTTATTAGTCTTTGCTCCCATTCCGATACTGTCCAGGTGGTGCCAAGTTTGTTGATCGTAAATGTGGTGGAAGCGGGTTGGGATGACACTGGCGGAGAGACTTTGATGGCAACATCAGCAACCTTCTCTATAACGGGCTTGACCAAACCAGCAAGAGCATCAACATCTGAGGCAGTCTGCACCAAGAAGGAATGCGGAGGAATCACATTCACGGTGGATTAAGGCGGAACTGCGGAGGTTGCATCCCGGAGAGTGGAGCAGTCCCCATCAGAAGATGTAGGTCCAGGAGAAGAAGAATTCTCTATAACGGGCTTGACCAAACCAACAGGAGCATCACCATCTGAGGCAGGCTGCACCGAGGAGGAATGCGGAGGAATCACATTCACGGTGGATTGAGGCGGAACTGCGGAGGTTGCATCACGGAGAGTGGAGCAGTCCCCATCAGAAGATGTAGGTCCAGAAGAAGAAGAATTCAAACCAGAAGCATCTGCGGTGTCAGACCGAGGAAAAGAGGGGCCGAGATAGCTTTTTGTGGTTAAACTCTTAATATCAGAGCCGACTGAGCCAATTAATTCAAAGTTCTTCACAATGGCTGTTGAGCACGAATCCAGATCCCGCTTAACGTGCCGGACACCGCGCCGAATGTCGTCTAAGATTGGCATGATAGGTTCCGCAGGTTGGCCGATGAAAGGCGATGATGATCGAGCTCGGAGGTCATCCAAGGAAGCGATGAGTCGTTGGTCAAACCCTCAGCGATCTTAAGCAGCTTGTCCAGTTTTACGTTTAGACTAGCGCAGTCATCGGACAAAATTTGAAGTCCAGCAAAATTTGTGGAGATCTCGTTGACCTTATCAGCGATGTAGGATTGATCCGTGGAGAGCGTAGCAACGACTTCCTTCATGAGCCGTAAGACGTGACAGGGCATAATTTTGGAGCACTCTTTGCATGTTGAAAGACCACGTGAAAGACAGGTGCCATGAAAAACACCTCCACAGATGCCATCACAGGTAACACCATTGTTTAGCAACTCATTAGAGCATGACTTGCAAAGAGCCATTTTGTGCGTGAAGAATTGGTCGGAAATATTTAACAATAAAAAGATAAACAAAAGGCTTTACACCAGGTTGCAGTAATACCAGATTAAAACAAAATAAACAAACTGAGTCACTTCCGTTTGAAAAACAAAAATATTTCCCGGCACTGTAAAAAGCGAAAAAAATAACTGAGTCACTTACAAAATAGCGGCCAGTTGAAAATAAGGTCACTGACAAAAATGTAAACAAGGAGAAACTGTGCCAGGTAAGTTATTGACCGGGAAAGAGTGGCACTCACTTTGCTGAGACACGCACAAAACACACGAAACGAAAATACTGCGAAGAAAATTGAACTGAGTGAGGAGCGTTCACGCAACGCGTCCGATCGATTAGGCGGTAATTGGAGAACTGAGCTACCCAGAATCACAATACCGAAATTTAACGGCGATTATGACATGTGGCGTTCCTTTCATGATTTGTTCATGTCAGTGGTTCAGTCCCCATCAGAAGATGTAGGTCCAGAAGAAGAAGAATTCAAACCAGAAGCATCTGCGGTGTCAGACCGAGGAAAAGAGGGGCCGAGATAGCTTTTTGTGGTTAAACTCTTAATATCAGAGCCGACTGAGCCAATTAATTCAAAGTTCTTCACAATGGCTATTGAGCACGAATCCAGATCCCGCTTAACGTGCCGGACACCGCGCCGAATGTCGTCTAAGATTGGCATGATAGGTTCCGCAGGTTGGCCGATGAAAGGCGATGATGATCGAGCTCGGAGGTCATCCAAGGAAGCGATGAGTCGTTGGTCAAACCCTCAGCGATCTTAAGCAGCTTGTCCAGTTTTACGTTTAGACTAGCGCAGTCATTGGACAAAATTTGAAGTCCAGCAAAATTTGTGGAGATCTCGTTGACCTTATCAGCGATGTAGGATTGATCCGTGGAGAGCGTAGCAACGACTTCCTTCATGAGCCGTAAGACGTGACAGGGCATAATGTTGGAGCACTCTTTGCATGTTGAAAGACCACGTGAAAGACAGGTGCCATGAAAAACACCTCCACAGATGCCATCACAGGTAACACCATTGTTTAGCAACTCATTAGAGCATGACTTGCAAAGAGCCATTTTGTGCGTGAAGAATTGGTCGGAAATATTTAACAATAAAAAGATAAACAAAAGGCTTTACACCAGGTTGCAGTAATACCAGATTAAAACAAAATAAACAAACTGAGTCACTTCCGTTTGAAAAACAAAAATATTTCCCGGCACTGTAAAAAGCGAAAAAACTAACTGAGTCACTTACAAAATAGCGGCCAGTTGAAAATAAGGTCACTGACAAAAATGTAAACAAGGAGAAACTGTGCCAGGTAAGTTATTGACCGGGAAAGAGTGGCACTCACTTTGCTGAGACACGCACAAAACACACGAAACGAAAATACTGCGAAGAAAATTGAACTGAGTGAGGAGCGTTCACGCAACGCGTCCGATCGATTAGGCGGTAATTGGAGAACTGAGCTACCCAGAATCACAATACCGAAATTTAACGGCGATTATGACATGTGGCGTTCCTTTCATGATTTGTTCATGTCAGTGGTTCATAATAATAATAAAATTACACCTGTACAAAAACTTCACTATCTTAAGGGAAGTTTAGTTGGAGATGCAGAAAAGCTCTTAAGGGGAGGTTCTTTCAAATTTGGCCGAAAAAAGGCCTAAGTTTGGAAATGATTTGTGGCATGATGAAAAAACATAGAAACATCCGGTTTTGACAGTTGAATTGTTTATTTATTATACAATAATATGATATATTTTTTGTAACAAAATTCAAAATGGCGGCTGAACAATGGCGGCTTTCGTCGATCACTGCCTGAAAAATCTCGTCTCTGAATTTCAAGCCTACAGCCTCTTGTAGTAATCTCAAATGAAAAACTATAATGATTTTTGACTAAAAATTGACTGAAATATGAACGCTCGAAAAAAAATATTTTTTTTTGCCACTTTTTTTGTTATTAAACCTTAATTATAAATAACAATTTAATAATAACTTATGCTCGTTTTAGGTATAAGAGTAGTAGGGATATGGGGTTTCTGCCTCAAATGTGCAATGTGCACATCGAAAATGGTCATATGGTGAGGGAATTTGAGGTCTTACGTCACATTTTTGCACATTTGAGGCAGAAACCCCATAACAATTCTGGGGGAAGAGAGATAAGGAAATGGCTGGAGATAAGGAAATGGCTGGAGATAAGGGAATGGTTGCGTGATTCCGAAGGTCAATTTAGATTGTTTTGTTTTGGCGGCGGCGCGCTAGTAAAGATAAGGATGGGTTGCACCTGGGTCTGGATCTGGACCTGGACCTGGACCTGGATCATGGGTATAGAAACGAATGTTAAGCTAATTGATAAGGGAGCTGACTATAGAAATTAATAATTTGGTCGCAATGTTGTGGTCGTTGGGTGATAAGGTTTTGTAGATGAACCTGGGCTCGTGCTGAAGATAAGAGTTTGCTGCTTTGAGTTTTTACTATGCCGGATATTTTCGGCGGGAGCTTTTACTACGAGTGATGATAAAATAAGTTGCTAGTGTAGGATTACGTAATTTGGGCAGTAATATATCTTGAGGTCAATGGATTTCCGAGATATTGAGTATGGTCAGTAATTATGAAGTTAAAATTGTTATGAACATTTTCTATATATTTTCTGGAAGATATTTATGAAATAATTTCGTGTTTAAACACGTTTTGTGCTAATGATGAATTTACAGGGGAAATGCAGAGAAATTAAACACTTGAGCGTGAGAAAATTTTGTAAAATAGTATAGGAATATTTTTTTCTTTATATCATTAGTTTTATTCTTTTCTTTATAGTATTTCTTAATAAATATTTCGCCACTTTGAGTAAATGGGTGAAGATTGTTTTTTCTTTTTGCAACTTCTTATTTCTATGAGATCATTTGTTTCCAAGCAAGTTCTAACATGTTCTCAATAATGTAGATTCAAAATTTTTTTGTTTTTGCTCCCTTAACCAAAGACTGCAATTTAAAATTTATTGAAATGAAAATCTTCGAAATACCTGTGTTTAGAAATGTGTTAGGAAGCCTTAAAGAAAACGCAAAATAATTAAAAAAACCTATATTTATTAGTATAAAATTATAGGACATTTATTTCTTATTTCTAAATTTTATTACTTTTCTAGGAAATTTCTTAAAAGGTAAACATTTTCTTGAGCGCACTTTCCCTTATGAGTTAAACAGCATGGAGCTTTATAAAAAAATTTAAGAGAGGATAATTTTGGACACTGCAATTCTTCTTCCATATTATATACTATAACACCTTCACCAAATGTATTTTTGATCCAGCAAACTTTTTCACAGCCTTTCACATACAGTGCTTTGTTTTTTATTAAAGGCGTCACTATAGCACGTAATTGATGATAGGGAATATATCCATCAGTCCATCGGAATCCATGATAATTATCATGCAGCCATTTCGCTTCTCTTCTCTTTGCATGTGTTAAATCCTTAAATCTGCATGGAGGTTGAAAAATAAAGTGTTGCATTTGATTTCCATTTGTCAAAATTGTCAATTCCTTCACAATGAACTTGTTACATTCGTCTTTAAATCCCTGTATATCCAAGATTGCTGCCATTGTGACTTTAAATTACTTTCTTGACTTTACTCGTCAGAGGACTGTACTCAATTATTCGATCGTGCAGGAGTAAACAAAAGGCAGCGTATTTGCAGGAATATTACTGTGAGTTTTAAATTGTATACGAATATCGACTGGTCCTGATTTGATCACCTCGTTTTGATGTGAGCAATCGATAACAGCAATTGGAGCGTTTTCGTTGAACTTCTCTCGGGTAAGCAGCGGTTGATGCATCCGCCCGTAATACGATTGTTGGAATTTCGTATACATATCATACAATAAAGCATATCTCTCACGATCAAATTTAATGTTTATTTGATTTCATTTCATTTATTCAGATTCATCACAGAGATTACTACAGCGTGAAAAACTTATAAACTAAACTACATACTAGAGCCGAAAAAAACAAGCTAATGAAAACGAGCAAGGACCGCAATTCACACCATCCGCAACCCCACGTCAACCAAGGCACTGTCTGAGCAGGCCCTTCAACTGCAGCCTGGAGAGATTTAAGTCGAAACTGGCGAAGTGTTGGTTGAAGAGGCGAGACATCGAAGTGAAGGGCTCGTGCATCCCATACAGAGTACGATGACTAGAGATGTACAGGAAGTTGCGATTCCTCAAGGAGCGTTGCGGGATAGAGATGTTGACGGCCGCCAGTAAATCAGGTGAATTTATTGTTCCCTGCAATAATTCAAACAAAAATAATAGTCTGGGGATTTTACGCCTCTTTTCAAGGGAGTCAAGAGAAATCAGCCCCAGGCGATCAATATAGGAAGGAAGTAACCAGGGATCAATCCAGGGAAGTCCACGGAGAGCAAACCTAAGGAATCTGCGCTGTACTGCTTCGATGCGGCTGACGTGAACGGCGAAATAGGGAGCCCATACGGGGCTAGCGTATTCCAAGACCGGTCTGACGAAGGTACAGTAGAAAAGCTTAGTTAAGTAGGGATCATCGAGTTCCTTAGACCATCTTTTAACGAAACCCAACATCGAATTGGCCCTACCAACGATCGAGTCTACATGATCCTCGACTGAGAGGCGAGAATTGAGGACCACACCTAGGTCCTTCATCTTATCAACCCTGCCCAAGGTAACGCCATCGACGGTGTAGTCAAAGAGGAAAGGACATCTCTTACGGGAGAAGGTCATTACGGTGCACTTGTCGGCATTCAAAGGAAGGCGATTACGCACACACCAGTCGTGAAACACAGCTAGGTCAGAGTGCAAGGTACTGCAGTCTGTTTCGTGGGAGGCAATGCGAAAAATCTTAACATCATCCGCATAGCACAAGATCTTGCTGCGGGTCAGGAGGAGCGAAACATCGTTAACGTATAGGATGAAGAGGAGTGGGCCAAGGATACTGCCCTGTGGCACCCCCGAAGTGACAAGGATTTGATCAGAGAGAACTCCCCGAAACTGGACGCGCTGGGTGCGACCTGACAGGTAAGAGGACAGCCAGTTGATGAAACAGGAAGGAAACCCAAGAAGATTTAATTTATAGACCAGGATACCATGGTCGATCCTATCGAAAGCCTTACTGAAATCAGTAAATACACAGTCGACCTGTTTGCCCGCCTCGACGGCTGGTAAAGAATAATTAATGAATTCGAGGAGGTTGGTGGTAGTGGACCTCCCCCTGAGGAAACCATGCTGAAAGGACCCCATGAAAGGCTTGCAATGAAATCGAAGAACGTCACTAACTAGAGACTCAAAAACTTTTGCGGTGTGGCTCAGGCTAGCGATCGGTCGGTAGTTAGAGACGTCGGACCTATTCCTTTTCTTATGGAGGGGAATCAACACAGAAGTCTTCCAGATTTCAGGAAAGCGGCCAGACTTCAGGGACAGATTGAACAAGTAGCAAAGGACGCTGGCGAGGGATGAATGGCATTTCTTCAGAAAGGAAGCGGGTAAACCGTCCGGACCACAAGTGAAGTCCTCCGCCAACTTAGATAAGTGTTCAGCAACGTTTGCATCGTCGAAAACTAAGTCATTAGGCTCAAGAGAGGTAGGCGGAAGCCGCGTCAAGTGGATAAAATCAGGAGAGGAAATATCACAGAGAGAATCACAGAAGGAGGTTCGGAAAAAATCCGCGAACAAATTAGAAATTGTGGGAGCGTCGTCGCTCTCGCAGCCACAGTACCTCAAAGAAGCAGGATAGGCGTCACATTTGCGCTTCGAGTTGATAAATTTCCAGAACTGTTTGGGGTCGCTACGCAACGTAATTCTCATATTAGACAGGTACTCGGCATAGGAGTCCTGCAGACGAGCAGAGAAACGGTGGCAAAGGTCAGAGTACGCCAAATAGTCTTCATGGCTTCCTGAGGTACAAAATCTCTTCCAAGCTTTACCCCTCAAGTTCCTCAGATGTCGTGAGGCACCATCACACCAGGGACGAAACAGATGAGGGGATCCGGACCTAGAAGTGCTGATGGGAACAAGCCGGGTAAAACAGGTGTAAAGAAGATCATAAAAAGCGCTCGCAGCCTGATCTACGTTACGCTCTCCCAACACGCCCGACCAATCACAGGAAAGCAACCAGTCATCAATGCACGAGAAGTCAGGGCGTTTAAAGTTGAAGTAGAAGTCACCGAGCACGGGAGGAGGTGCAGCGGCGTTGTCGAAGCACATTGTGACCAGAAGAGCAGGGTGATGACTTGATTCAGGAACCAGGGGGACCAGGCATCTCCTCACGATCGTACCATCAGGGTCGGACGAAAACACCAGGTCAAGAAACCTACCCAAATTATTGGGTCTTCATATGGAAATGTTTCAGAATTTAAGTGAAGCTTCACATCTGAAAGTTCGCAATGATCAAACTTGCTGGCATCTTTACTCTTCACGTTTTTTCGATCTGTTTGAAGCGCTAAAATTACATATCGGGGTTTTTCTAGCTGCGTTGATGTTTTAATTGCCCAATTATGTTCAACAGTTATAGGTAATATAGGATATTCATATATATCCCAGCTACGAAAACTCATTTGTATAAGGCGTTCAGTATCAGTTAGCTTAAACAGCGAGAGTTTTTCTTCATCAGCTACACTTATGTGTGGTACTCTCCATTGGAGTTTAAAAATATCTATTTTAGCTTCATCACTTGGTGATAGAAAGGCATTTTCATCGCTTCTACTTCGAATCAGAATAAGTTCATGTTTAGCATTTATACCAATTTTCTTATAGTCTTCAGCAAAGCCGAGCAGCAATTTTAAGGGAATACAAAAATTGAAAAACCCTGGCGCTATTAGATTATTTGGAGACCAGCCCGCATTTAGTAACACATTGCTTTCATTTTGATTTAAAGATATATAATTTTTTATTGTTGTTGCAAATCGAAGATTTCTCGTACGATCAATTTCTACACCGTTTAATTCATAGCGAATTTCATCAAAAAGAAAAGAGATACCATTATTAGTTAATTTTGCTGTTGTTGATGTAGTTCCATCTGCTTTTGCTAGCGCGCCTTCTATATATATGAAACTTTCACTTGGTAGCACATATAAATCCTGATGTTGTACTGAAATGCGAATTTCATCGCTGTTTTTATATGATGTTAGAAAAGGAGAGTAGCTATGATACTCAACTTTTGTAATGCTATTATCATAGCGTGCACCTTGAGAAATATCGAGTATTTCATTCATTTTTTAACTTAAGACCGAAAGATTTTAAAAATTGTACGTTAGCTGCGGTTAGCTTTATTCCTGACTGCTGTGTGGTTTCAGACTGACTAGAAGACTTAAAAATTTTGCACTTGTATTTATTATCAATGATATTATTATATATTAGCATGTTGCGGCTTCAAATGCAGTCTCACTGTAATCGTTTCACCTCTAAAATTTATTAGATCACCGTCCTGATCCACGAACTTCAATGTTTGAGAACTTATCCGTCTGATGTTCAGAGGCAAATAAATGACATTCTTAGGAACTTCGATTATTTTTTACCCCGGACCCACCTTAGGAGAGAACTCGTGTAAGGTGTGAACTTGCTGATTATTAATGAAGGAACCTGATACTATATTGCATTCAACTCGTATTACATTAACTTTTATTATATTCACTGGTAAATCAGATTGATATAAAATATTAGGTTCTAGAACACGTTTACTAAATCCTAATAAGGGTCCAATGGATTTCTGCTTATTCAATAATACTCGACTAGAACTTCTAACTTCACTTTTCAATGTGTTATTATTAGCCACTACTTGTACTATAGGCTTAGCTTTCGTTTTAGTTAGTTCTCTTTTGATAAATCCTGCAATATCATCAATTTCATAGGAACCTTCTGGAATTTTAATTTCATCATCACCAACATGAAATAAGTTATTTCTGCTGTCCACATTAGGTATTGAATTATATGTCTGTAAATCAATGAGTCCACAATTCCGATGTAAGATCCAGTGGCGGAAAGTACTCAACTGTGAGTACAGATGAATTACCAGTCAAAGTTAGTGTTAATGTCATAGTAGGTCAAAGTGAAATGAAACTGTTATTTTTAAGCAGAGTTTATTTATAGTCCAACTTACAATAGTCAATTATATTCTTAAACTTATGGCTACTTATTATTACAATGTTTATATAAAAATTTCGAACACAAATGACCGCAATTTATCATATTATAATTTTGGTAAGACTTATAATTGTAAACAATGTTTTTTCCTAAATAGCTTAAAATTTCCTTTGGTGGTTGTAAGTTTCCAAAGCTGTCAAAGTACTCCTTTTCAGACCCCCTTTTGTAATATGCTACCCAATGACTTCCAGGACCGGTGGTAGTATCCACATTTACGATTCCACATTCATATTTTCTAGGTTTGTTGGGGAGAGCATCAAGCATAAAAACAACTCTAAAATGTGGTAAATCATTCGCATACTTATATAAATCGATTTCATTTAATGCTTGATTAGGTAGCAGTTTTAGAAGTTTTTTGAAGGTGAATTTAAGAATAGACCAAGTCCTTTTCTGTAGGGCTTTAAATATAAGCCGCTACCTTTCTTTCCTAAAGCAATAGCTTCCATCGTTTCATTATGTCGGTTGCTTTCCTTCAGCTGTTCTTTAGCACTTGTAGCCGCATTAACAGCCTTTGCGACACCAGATGCACCACCCACTAAAGCTCCCAGTGCAGAAAGCCCAGCAAAAATAGGAATGAGAGGCAGGATTCCTCCAACCTTCGGGATAGGAATTATACGGGGAGTCTTTACATACTTCTTTTTTCTTTTAAATACATTTTTAGTGCTAGCAAGTGCAAGTGTAATAGATTCTTTTAAAGAATCTGGTTTTTTCACTTTTAAGATATTTCTAGCTTCACGAACTCCTTTTTGAAGCGTTAACGTATTTTTATTCCTTTTAGAACGAGTTTTGTCCTTTATTATCCCCATTCCGAATTTTACTTTTGCTTTCATAGCGTTTGTTACAAGCCAGGCGTTGCTACGTTCACCAAGAGATGCGTCTGAAGATGTCACTCGTTCCCAGGCTTTACCAGATAATATACGATCAGCAATATGACGATCCTCAATATTTTTATGCTGGGAATATGCGATATCGTGATTTCTGCAAGCTGCGTCAAGAGGGTTAATTCCAGGATCACCCCTTGCTAATCTTTTTTGTAATTTAGTACCAGGACCGCAATATTGATATCCAGGCAAATGAAATTCAAATGGTAAATTACTAATTGCTGTATTTAGCAAACCGCCTCCTCTTCGACATTTACGCTGGCGAGGACTATTTTGATTCTTTGAATGATCAATCATTCGATAGATAGAATATATTTTTAGACGTCCACACAACACCACACTGAGCTGATGACTGATATAAAAGCTCAGTGTCATGCAATAAATATTTCAGTTCTAATAATGAAGTTCGTGAAGCAGAAAGTCACTTTACCAATAAAAAATCTAGATATAAAATCTGGAAATGAAGTCAAAAGACATAGCTCACTTATACCTGATAATGTAAGAGGAATTCTTGTGGGACCTTCTAACTGCGGAAAAACCAATCTTATGATTGGTCTTATAGAACATCCAAATGGACTCAAGTTTGAGAATGTCTACATCTACTCAAAATCACTACATCAGCCTAAATATCAGTATCTAGAGCAGTTGATAAGTCCTATTGCTGGTTTGGGCTACTACACGTTTTCTAATAATTGCGAAGTCATACCTCCTGAGGAAGCCAAAGAGAATTCTGTATTCATTTTCGATGATGTAGCATGCGGGATACAAAATAACATACGTGATTATTTTTGCATGGGACGACACAATAATATTGATAGTTTCTATCTCTGTCAGACATACACCCATATACCGAAGCACTTAATACGTGACAACGCTAACTTTCTTATTTTATTTAAACAAGATGATATGAATCTTAGACATATATATAATGATCATGTTAACACAGACATGACCTTCGAAAAATTTCGTAATATTTGCAGTGTTTGCTGGAAAGACAGTTACGGCTTTCTAGTAATCGATAAAGACAGTTTGTTGGATAAAGGACGTTATCGAAAAGGAGTTGATACATATATTTCACTATAAATTTAGAAGGTCTGGTTTAGCCGATATTAAACCCGTTAGAGCTGTTAATATATCTGATAGACTTATTCGAGCTGTCTTATATCTGTTGATAGACCCGATAAAGCTGTTGATAGACATGGTAAAGCTATTCATAGACCTGATAAGAGCTGCTCATGGACTTGAAGTCGACATTTGTACCCCAGCACTCCCCCGCCAAAGTATGCAACATGAACCAATAAACATAAGACATGAAACAAGAAACAGGAATCATGAATCATGAAACATTAAACACCACCGTTAACACCAACATCAACGCCACCACGACCAACGCCACCACCAACACCACCAACGCCGCCATCACCACCACCACCATCAACATCCCCGCCACCACCACCAATACCAACACCGCCATCACCACCACCACAAACACCACCGCCACCACCACCAGACCTGGTTAAGCTGTTCGGAGACCTGGTAAGAGCTGTTCGTAGACCTGGTAAGAGCTGTTCGCAGACCTGGTAAAGCTGTTCGTAGACCTGGTAAAGCTGTTCGAAGACCTGGTAAGAGCTGTTCGTAGATCTGGTAAAGCTGTTCGTAGACCTGGTAAAGCTGTTCATAGACCTGGCAAAAGCTGTTCGGAGACCTGGTAAGAGCTGTTCGTAGACCTGGTAAGAGCTATTAGTAGACCTGCTAAAGCTGTTCGTAGACCTGGTATTGCTGTTCGAAGACCTGGTAAAGCTGTTCGTATACCTGGTAAAGCTGTTCATAGACCTGGTAAGAGCTGTTCATAGACCTGGTAAGAGCTGTTCGTAGACCTGGTAAGAGCTATTCGTAGACCTGCTAAAGCTGTTCGTAGACCTGGTAAAGCTGTTCGAAGACCTGGTAAAGCTGTTCGTATACCTGGTAAAGCTGTTCATAGACCTGTTCAGTTCAGTATAACTCAGTTGCCAGACCAGTTCAAATCTCATTAAAAAGATGGTTAAAAAGAGAGACGAACTATTAAAAAATCTTATAAAAACTAGAAATGCCATTAAGAAGAAATTCCGCGCTATGAAAACTGACCGAGTTGAAACTGAAACTCGTCTAGAGGAGACATTTAAGCCCATAACAAAACCGCTTCATGAATTCATAACGAAAACAAAATATGAGCCAAAAATTTAAGATGAATACAGAGATGATGATGATGATTACAACAATATAAATTTTACTCCTAAAATTAAACTCCCGAAAATGGAGCCCACAAGTACACCCATAAAACGTTCAGATTATTCCTTAATGTCGAAAGACGATGAATTTGCAACACCTACACACTCTAGAACTTTGATAGAAAATAGAGATTCTCCTCTTAATTTATCAAGTGGATTAGTTGATAAATATTTAGAACTATGTATTAACAAAAGCCCAAAAATTGACAACACTTATGGAGTTTATTTAGTTGATGATAACGAATGGAAAATTGGAAATTCAAAGATTTCAATTGAAGAAGATTATTTTCTTATTAACGGAAAACCGTATAAAATAACGCTGGGTCTCTGTGAATTGCCTTTTATGAAACAACCTGCAAAAACTTTGTATAGTAAGGATGACTTGAAAGATTATCAAGCTATCTTAAAAGAAACTAATGCCTATAAAAGAGAATATAGAATGGACGGTCAAATAAAAGGTACTAGAGCTTCAAAGTATACAGAAATTATAAGTTAACTGATTTCTCATGATGGCAAAGGGTTGATGCATATACCCAAGAAAAATATTGATTACGTTTATTGGAACGATCCGAATGAGCTTGTGGATAGACTTCGTCTTTTAATAGCATCACAAGGAGCTGGACACACTAACCACAACAATGAAATTATCTCAATTATTGAAGAGTTAAAAGAAGGTGGCATTATAATATAAATAACATCTTTAAACGTATTCAGCTTTAATGTAATAATGAGTGTCGACAAGTTTGGAAGATATTCTAAAAAAGCAAAGTTCGGACCTGCTGGCGATCGTGGTCCTAGGGGGCTACCTGGTGAACCTGGTTCTCAAGGGATCCAGGGAATACAGGCTCTAAATGGTGTAGGTTTTAAGCTCACTCAAGATGGAGATTTCAATATAGGTTTTAAAAATTTGAAATATATTAAAAGCCCAATGGAAAGAGATGATGCAGCCAATAAAATATATGTCGACGATGTAGCTGATAAGGTAGTACATTTAAGTAATTCCCACGCTAAGGAAAAAATTCAGTTAGTCAGCAACAATCTAACTGAGCTAATACTTAAGGAAAGTGCCGTTCTTAAAGAAGAGTTAAAGGAGATATACAGCATAATAAATATAACAAGTGAGAAAGATAAAGAAGCCAGTCAATTATATACGAGTGAATCAATTGCCATTCTACAAGGAAAACTCAAAATAACATACGAATTATATACAAATGAATTAATTGTTGACGTTCAGGAGAAGTTGATGAAATATATAGACCTGAATCTACAGGAAATTAATGACACTTTAAAAGCGTTAATTAATGTGGAATCTCTGACAATTTCAAAATGAATAAAACCCAAGTAGTTAATGAGCTTCATAAACCAGCCAGAAAAAATTTTATAAGAAGACGTGTTATAATCAAAGGAATAGATGACTTATGGCAAGCCGATTTAGTTGAAATGGGTGCTTATGCTACAAGCAATAATGGCCATAATTTTTTATTAACTGTAATAGACGGATTTTCTAAATATGCATGGGCAATTCCTATTAAAAGAAAGACTGGTATCGAAGTTACTCAAGCTATGAAATCCATACTAAAAGAAGGTCGGACTCCGAAAAATTTACAAACTGATGATGGAAAAGAGTTTTTCAATAGCTCATTTCAAAACTTAATGAAAAAATCCAACATTAATCATTTTTCTACATACAGCCCTTTAAAAGCATCTATAGTTGAACGATTTAATCGAACATTAAAAAGCATGATGTGGAAAGAGTTTAGTATGCATGGCTCATACCGATGGATAGATATGGGTAAGAAATTACTCGTAAAATATAACTCAAGTAATCATCGAACAATAAAAATGCGACCCCGGGATGTGACAAAGCAGAATGAGAAAAAATAGTTATCAACAGTTTACAATAATTTAAAGACGTTTCATTTACCAAAATTTAAACTGGGAGACTTTGTTCGCATTAGTAAAAATAAACATGTATTTGAAAAGGGGTATACACCAAACTGGACTACAGAGATCTTCAAGATTGCAAAAATTCAGATAACGAATCCTGCAACATATCTCTTCATATTTCGAATTAGCTGTTGAAATCGAAATCTGTCCAACGCAGATGTTTGCCAGGGAAATGTATCTTTGGGATGATATTAAATTGAACTACTTTTTCTCCAACTGCTTTGACGTTTTCTTCTTCTTTTTGTAGCAAAAGCAAAACATCTTGCAGGTGCAAACTCCTACAAATATCCTTGAATTTTTTATATGCTGCTGAATCAGATTTAGAAATCTTAAGAAAGAACCTCCCATGCTTTTGATAATCGTTAAACGAAAGTTCGTTCTATAAAGAAAGAATTGAAATATATAATTAAATGTCTACTTTGTTGGCTTTACCTCTATAACCTCTTTAATAGCGGGAGTTAATAAATCTAGCTTTTTATATGCGGCTATAAGTTCACTATAATCTGTTAATTCGATTAATTTGCAAATATTATCCAAAATTATTTTTGTATGAACGTGCTCCATTTTGAACTGTCTTAAAAAATTAATTACACTTCCTTTTATAGCTACTTATTTTGAAATATTCATTTGATATGTTTGCTTCATTCCTCTTAAATTCACTAATTCCACATCGCTTTTATAATTAGCGTCAACTTGTTTCACCATCTCTACTTCACCATTACTTAGAATTCTTTCAGTTTAAAACTCGCGATATTCATAGCATGATATCTTCAATGAGCGAGTTACGTAATTACTGTCATATGTACAACGAATGGTTAGCATAGTTTCGTCATCGAATTCAAGTTTAAAGTGTCTGTAAAATATATTTTTGTCTCAATAATTCCTGCAATATCCAGTTCTTTCTTTAATAGTTCTTGCCTGAAACCTTCAATGGCCTCGTCAATAGACACCAATTTCTTTTTAGGATTATCAATCGTAGTAGTCCTTGATGTAGTAATAGGAATTGGCTCGTCATTACTTTCTTTTAAGGTAGAAGCTGAATCTTCTTTGGAATTGCTTGTCTTACTGTAAGTCATCAGTTTAAAAGTTAATCCAATTTGAATAGAATCATTATTTGGTAGAGTGAGCGCAACTGCTACTTTTATCCATCAGGTTAACACTAAACTATTAATATGTAAGATGCATAGCGATAAAAATAAAAGATTGCAAGGGGATGCAAGCGACAACCACAATATCCTTTGGAAAAAATTAAAACCCGCAATTTCCTTTTGAATCTACATTATTGAGAACATGTTAGAACTTGCTTGGAAACAAATGATCTCATAGAAATAAGAAGTTGCAAAAAGAAAAAACAATCTTCACCCATTTACTCAAAGTGGCGAAATCTTTATTAAGAAATACTATAAAGAAAAGAATAAAACTAATGATATAAAGAAAAAAATATTCCTATACTATTTTACAAAATTTTCTCACGCTCAAGTGTTTAATTTCTCTGCAATTCCCCTGTAAATTCATCATTAGCACAAAACGTGTTTAAACACGAAATTATTTCATAAATATCTTCCAGAAAATATATAGAAAATGTTCATAACAATTTTAACTTCATAATTACTGACCATACTCAATATCTCGGAAATCCATTGACCTCAAGATATATTACTGCCCAAATTACGTAATCCTACACTAGCAACTTATTTTATCATCACTCGTAGTAAAAGCTCCCGCCGAAAATATCCGGCATAGTAAAAACTCAAAGCAGCAAACTCTTATCTTCAGCACGAGCCCAGGTTCATCTACAAAACCTTATCACCCAACGACAACAACATTGCGACCAAATTATTAATTTCTATAGTCAGCTCCCTTATCAATTAGCTTAACATTCGTTTCTATACCCATGATCCAGGTCCAGGTCCAGGTCCAGATCCAGACCCAGGTGCAACCCATCCTTATCTTTACTAGCGCGCCGCCGCCAAAACAAAACAATCTAAATTGACCTTCGGAATCACGCAACCATTCCCTTATCTCCAGCCATTTCCTTATCTTCAGCCATTTCCTTATCTCTCTTCCCCCAGAATTGTTATGGGGTTTCTGCCTCAAATGTGCAAAAATGTGACGTAAGACCTCAAATTCCCTCACAATATGACCATTTTCGATGTGCACATTGCACATTTGAGGCAGAAACCCCATATCCCTACTACTTATAAGCCATACAAAAAATGATCACCTTTCAAACATGCTTTATATGAAGGAAATCAGAACAATAGATCAAGAGATCCTTGAAATTCACATGGAAAACGTGGTTCCGAGAAAACTACTAACACTCATCACTCGAACTCCGGCGCCCGGAAGAGTCTTGTGCGCCGCGCTTGTTTATAACAATGCAGGGTCACAATTTATCGTAAAAATGAGACCAGATTCTGAAAGGACATAAAATTTCGCTTCAGAAAAATCTTGGCTCGATTTTTTTTTTCGAACGTTTCTCATTATATATTTCATGTCCTTAAAAAAATGTCTTCTTAGGCGCTAATTGTTTAATTGCGTTCATGACGGTCTGATACGAACATACAGCTTTCATTTTATGTGAAAAAAAAAAGATTTTTTCAAAAAAATTTGAAAGAACCTCCCCTTAAGACATACGCCAATAACTGATCAAGATTATGAACCAGCATGGTAAAAAACTATAAGAACGTTACAATAATAAAAGAATATTAGTTAACCATCTATTAAAATTATTGGTAAATCAACAGAAACTTAATACTGAGGTGTCCAAAGGATTAAAATCGTTAATTACACAACAGAGGAATGCCTACAACAACTAAGGAATTTGGAAGTCGATACTTCTACATGGGGACACACTTTTAATATTCTTACTAGTTCAGAAACTACCATTTGTCACGTTAAAACAGTGGGAAGAAGAACAAGGCGCTGCTGAAACATTACCAACATTTAAAAACTTCAAAACATTTTTACAAACACGCTTGAAGATTTTAGAATCCATTGCTGATGTCTTAACACCAAATGCCATACAACACAAGCCAGTTTCACGAGAAGCCACTCAATCATACCACGCATTACGGAAAAATAAATGCCCAGCCTGTTCTGAAAATCATTTCATTCAACGATGTCCAAAGTATCTAAAAATGGATGTTCCAGCAAGACGCAAACTAACAAAATCTGCCAGTCATTGTTTAAATTGTTTGGCAAAAAATCACTCCACCAATAACTGCAACAGCAAATTTAAATGTCTGAAATGTGACGAACGACATCACATAACAATTCACGAAGAAACTACCAAAAAAGGGCAATTTACAGCAATCAATCAACATAACACACAAGCGTTTGATGCAACAAAGCAAGCAATCAACAGCAATAATTCACACAACAATACAACTGCACAAAACAAGTCAACTTTATACTCATGTTCTACTCATACAGCTGATCAATCAAACACAACACAAGCCTTTGTCGCCATGGAAAACAAACATGCCTTACTAGCCACAGCATTAGTAACCGCACACGGTAATTATGGGCAATCACAGGTATTACGGTGCCTTGTTGATCCAGGCTCACAGTCATCATTCGTCACGGAAGCTGCTTGTAGACGATTAGGTTTAAGCTTAACTCCAACATCAGTGGAAGTTAAGGGATTAAATACCGACTCAAATTCTATTGCGCGACACAATGTAAAATTACAATTATCCTCATGCAAATCAAATACAAGTTTGATCGAAGATGACTTTCTTGTTTTAAAACGCATCACCGATCCCTTGCCAACCAAACCACTTTCACAAGAGGAATGGCAGCATATAGCAAAGCTGGACTTGGCAGATCCCATGTTTTGGAAACCAGATAAAATTGATGTTCTATTGGGAGCAAATATTTACACACAAATATTAAGACAAGGCATTCGGCGAGGATCATACTATTCCCCAGTAGCAATTAATACGATTTTAGGATGGATCCTATTAGGACCAACTGAAGATACATTAACTGAACAAATCAAATCCTTTACAATCACTACAGCAGACGAAGATTTAAACAAACAAATAAAACAATTTTGGGACATCGAGGAAGTCCCCTTAAAGCGAATTCTTACTGAGCAAGAAGAACAGTGTGAGCAATTTTATAAGAAGACTTGTCAACGTTTAGACAATGGGAAATATCAAGTACAACTACCATTTGTTAATGAGGTGCCCGTGTTAGGAGAATCACGACCTCAAGCGTTTAAACGGTTCTTACTTTTACAACAACGATTGAAAAATAACCCACAATTAGCAAATGCTTATAAAGATTGTTTAAATGAATACATCGACCTTGAACATATGGAAGAAGTCAATCCCCCAGACAGGAATGAAAGCCACTACTATATTCCACACCATGCTATTTTCAAGGATAGCACTACGACAAGACTGCGAGTAGTTTTTGACGCGTCCGCAAGGACAACAAATGGCAAATCTCTCAACGAGATGCTTCAAATAGGGCCAACTTTACAGTCTAAACTGTTCGCAATATTACTAAACTGGAGGAAATACAAGTTCGCACTAAACGCTGATGTGGAAAAAATGTATAGGATGATTGCAGTTCATCCGAAGCATCGAACATTTCAAAGGATTATATGGCAGAATCCGAAGACTTCACAACTTCAAGATTATCAGTTAAAAGCTGTTACCTTTGGGACATCCTGCGCTCCGTATTTAGCAATTCGAACGTTACAACAATTGGCATATGATGAAGCAGAGAATTGGCCTCTAGCAACAAAGACCGCGCTTACTGAATTTTATGTAGACGACTTATTCACTGGTGCCTATGACATAATAGCAGCCCAGGAACTCCAAAACCAATTGATCAGCATGATGAATACAGGAGGGTTCAACTTTAGAAAGTGGACCAGCAACGACTCCAGACTACTGGTGCATCTGCCAATAGAACACCGTGAGCTTAAAGAAGCATTAACATTTACCAATCATGACTCAGGTAAAACGCTCGGAATTCGTTGGCATCCTGGTCCTGATTATTTCACCTTTGTTATCAAACAACCACAATTAACTACTAAGATAACAAAACGTACTATACTTTCAGAAGTAGCTTCCTTGTACGATCCTTTGGGTTGGCTTGCACCTACTATAATTGTAGCCAAGTTGATAATTCAAGCCTTGTGGATAACCGGTTCAACCTGGGACGCACAAGTGATAGATTCAATCAGCAATCAATGGACAACGTTTAAAGTTGAACTACAAAAACTGGAACTTTTGAAAATACCTAGATGGGTGCGCTATTCTCCACACCTGACTGCCCAACTCCATGGTTTCTGCGATGCATCCAGCAAGGCTTATGCCGCTGTATTATACCTACGTATTGAACAAAAAAATGGAGACTCAACATCAACTATACTGACATCAAAAACAAAAGTAGCTCCTCTAAAGGCAACAACAATACCGCGTCTGGAATTGAATGGAGCTTTACTACTTGCAAAACTGGTTGAAGCTACAATTAGTGATATGAACCTGCAAAATGTACCTATATTTGCATGGACGGATGCAATGATAGTATTGCAGTGGATCAAAGAACATCCTTCACGGTGGCAAACTTATGTGGCCAATCGTGTAGTACAAATCCAGGAGATTCTACGATACGACCACTGGAATCAACACCAAAAGCAATCCAGCTGATTTAGCCTCTAGAGGAACATCAGCATCCAACTTAATAGACAACAGTTTATGGTGGCATGGACCAAGTTGGTTAACGAAACCTCAAAGGGAATGGCCCAAATCTTGTAAATTAGATTCACAAACAGATTTAGAAGTCAGAAAACCAGTCACAATTTCCTTCCTCACATTGTCTTCAGATCACATTATTCTTCGGTATTCTTCATTTTCTCGGCTGCTCCGAATAGTTGCAACAATCCAACGCTTTTTATACAACTGCAGAAATACTGCGAAGAAACAAACGAATATATTAACAAGTCTAGAACTAACACTAGCAGAAACTACGGTTTTAAAAATAGTACAAGAAGTTGCGTTTCCAGAAGAGTACACTTACTCAGCAACAGCTCAATCTCAATTAAGAGCAGACTTCTTACACTTAATCCATTTATGGACGACAACGGTCTTATTCGCCTGGGTGGAAAACTTCAACATGCAGACGCTCCATATGACAGAAAACATCCGATTATTTTAAAAAAGGATAGTTATATCACCAGATTGATTATTGATAAAATACATTTAGAAACATTACATGGTGGAACATCCCTCATGTTTAATACCATTAGAAATAAATACTGGATTCTAGACGTGCGAAGATGTATAACTAGTCGACTGCACCAGTGTGTAACTTGCATTCGATATCGGCATACGACCACAACACAACTTATGGGTAATCTGCCAGCATGTCGAGTGAATCTTACAAAACCATTTACAGAAGTTGGAGTAGATTATGCAGAACCATTCACCATAAAGACGTCAACTAATCGCAACGCAAAACTTCAATAAGGCTACTTATGTATATTCGTTTGCATGGCTACAAGACCAATACACATAGAATTGGTTTCAGATTTGACCTGTTCCGCCTTTGTTGCTGCACTAAAAAGATTCGTAGCTAGAAGATGATTATGTCGCAACATATACTCCGATTGAGGCACAAATTTCATCGGGGCGAGTTCTATTCTTGATAAAAACCTGAAGCATGCAATTCAAGAATCTGAACCATTAGCAGCAGCTTATCTTACAACGAAGGCTATAACGTGGCACTTCAACCCACCAGCTTCGCCACACTTTGGCGGATTGTGGGAAGCCGGTGTCAAGTCAATAAAATACCACTTGCGACGAACTTTGGGAAGTAGCATTTGCACATTCGAAGAATATGCTACAGTACTTGCGCAGATAGAAGCATGTCTTAACTCTAGGCAATGTGTCGCGTTAGAGATAATTCAGACGAATTATTCGTTCTCACCCCCGGACATTTCTTGATTGGCCAAGCACTCAATGCATTACCAGAGGCAGACTCTACAAACGCTTCATTATCACAACGAGGGAAAATGTTGCAAGACATGACGAAACAATTCTGGAATCGATGGTCAAAGGACTACCTTAATCAGTTACAGCAGAGACATAAATGGTATACAACCCAATCCAACATTCAAGAGGGAGACGTTATTCTTATTACAAATGAGAACATGTCTCCTACAGTTTGGCCTCTTGGGATAATCAACAAGGTATACCCAGGAGACGACGGACTTGTTCGTGTAGTACAAGTGCGAACTAAAAACGGCACATTTCAAAGGCCTATAGTAAAGGTTTGCAGGCTGCCACTCGTACCACTCGTTGCCTGTGTTGTACTGTGTCGTTTTGTCCTTTAAATGTCTTCTATATCAACTATAACTAGTATTCTAATTTCAGATGAGTGACTTTGAACTAGCACAAGACGTTCTAAACATATATGAAGATGTTGACTTCACTCCACCTGGTAGTCCCCACATTTCTTTGGATGAAGGATATGACATCTTTGGCCTGCCACGAAAGCCAACACAACACACTCCGCAACCATTAACATCAAACAATTCTAAGGTCCAGAAATGTTCCAGCTCAGAAAGTAGCCAACTGCAGCCACAAATATTAACTGAAACAACAGCTCAAAGGTCACGCAATTTTACAACGCCGCCTCTACGTCCAAACTTATATCAACCCGCTGTAATCAACGGAGCACAAGTTTGGTCACTTCATACATTACGACCGATGAGAAATATTAAGGAACTGAGGATGCGATCAGACAATACCCATCAACGGTTCATTACCCGAGAAGGACAAAATCTCTACCTTCGAAAGGAGATTTTGGATAGTATTAATTTTGATGACATTTCCCAACGAAAAAGGAAGGAGAAAAACTATCAATTTACCTGATCGTCATCAAGTTCGTCTTCGTGTGAATGCTAACGGAACGATTCTATTCCATCACCATCACAAAAGGGGAATCAGAAAAAAATAGAGAAATTATTGAGCCAGACCGCTCAACAGGGGGGAGAATTTTCGCCAAGCTCACCTGCAAAGATGACAAATTAATAATTTTGCATTTTACATTTTTTGTGACACAATAAAATACGTACCTGAATTTTTCAAACAACAATGAAGTACCTGAAATGAGATTAAATAGAAAATAAGACAGAAGTAATATATTAACGTGAACTCGAAATAAAACCAACAAAAAAATAAGAAATAAACAATGAATTATTCAAAATAACTTTGTTTGTAGTATATTAATAAATTCTCTTACATAAGAAGTTATAAGCAAAAAGGTAAACAATGAATTTTCAACGTCCACTGGACATCACCAAAACTACTTAATTAACATACATGAATACAAAATAAGTAACAAAAACGGATATAATTATCATTCCACATCAACTGATACAAAAAAAATCCATTTCCCGCGGTCAGTTAATACGATTTTGCAATACCGCGAAATATTTTGCGGTTTTACAAAACGCAATAAAAAAACATAAACTTAGCTCCATTGCAACAAAAATCAAAATTACAAGCACACGTGAGTACAATTAACACAAAATAACTAAGTAAAATTGTGTACTTACCTTTTAATCACAAAAACAATTTTACTCGAGATTGACAATTCGCGAATAAGCTGTCAACGGAAAACTCTAAGAAAACGCGTTAAATTTTAAATTCTGTCGACATGCAATTCCACGTAGAATTTCACGGGGAATCCATTGATAATAATTGATTTTACAAAAATGATTCCCCAATGAATTGTTTTAATTTAAGAATTTTCTCATTACTCTAATGAGAGTGAAAGAGAAGGCATGTGCGAAAGAGAACGAAACAACAAATAAAGTGGAGATTTACAAAACACATCAGCGCCATCTCTTAGAAAAATATTCAAATACAATTAATTAAATTTTTTCGCAATTTAGTAACAAATAACGCTTCCATAATATTTCTTAAATAATTTTAATACAAGTAAAATTATTTTCGTCGTTTTTATAATGAAATTACTCATGTGAACTCATTATGGATAATGGCATTATTTGAATTCCCCGGGCAAGTCAATGGCGGCAAGGAAAACTCTACACAAAAGATGGCGAATACTGTCGGATTTACAAATGGTGACGGGTGTTTCCTCAAAGATGGCCGACCACATTATAAAACCAACGTGCTGACAGCGCTCTTCCTCTTTTTTTGGTAGTATTTCGCAGCGGCAACAACACATTTGAAGTATATTTTTATTTTTGAATTGACACAGTGGCAAGAAAAATACTTTTTTCAAAGGTATCTCGGCCATTCCGTGCAATTCTTCATTAACTTATAACTTTTTCTTTCAGCAGTGTAATTTAATTTCTTTTTGATTTTATCTATACATATATATATATATATATATATATATATATATATATATATATATATATATATATATATATATATATATATATATATATATATATATATATATATATATATATATATATATATATATATATATATATATATATATATATATATATATATATATATATATATATATATATATAACACCATAGAGTTTTCTTTTCAGGTCGTCAGGCAGTATCGGAACATGCAGATGCGGTGAAGAAGAATCAAGAATTGAAACTATCGCGGTAGGAGGACGATCGCGCAGATTTTTAAACATCGAGGGAAGAACAAGTGGCTGAGTAATTTACGTATCATAACAGGTAGCAATTCCCTGGGGTAAGTCATATCTTTGGTTCGAAATTTGCTATTTAAAACTCTGGAAAACTGAAAATTGGCACAGAGTCGTCGTCATGAGTTGACAGGTGAATAAAGCTTTCTCATTTTTGCACTTAGCTGGAACATTGGACTTGAATATTCACAGTAGTGCAGTTTGTGCTAAAGCTTTGTGTATTAAGAAGTGACTTGATAATTCACTATAACGTCGATCAAGTGGAATTCTCTGCTGCAACTGAACAGAAGTGTAGCGTAATTTTTAGCATAAGTGAAACAAACAAAAATTTCTACAGACTACAGACGCGAGATTGGATTCACAATGGGAATTGGAGAAACGTATAAAAAAAACAAATGTGATCGGTAAGTCAATTGGAGCTTGCATGACTAGCTTTCGTTTACATTAAATTAAATGGACTTTGATTTTGATTTATTGAATAAAATATCGGTGTGTTTAAATCTAAAAGTGATACTTTAAGAATGTTTAATGTCTTGGTGAGACATTTTGATTAATTTCAAATTGTTGGCACTTTGAAAAGAAGAGTGAAATTTTTCGATAGTTTATCTTCTCAGGTTAATTATGCCGAAAAATAGACAAAGATATCTTGAGAGTACTCGAATGGGAGAGGTGAATCTTGAAACCTTGGTTACCAGGCTCAAACAAAAAGTTTATGAAGTTTGATGTCGCGATGAAGTTATTGGACAACATCGCCGTGAGCTAAATAGACTGCGAGACAATGAACTTTCTATAAAACAACAGGAGATATCTTTATTGAAATCAGAAATAGATGCTTTAAAAAATTCGATGAATCATAGTGTTAGTTCGGTTTCTATAATGAATGCGTGTGCGGAATGTGCAACGTGAAATTGCCGCAAGATGTTCAAGTGGCACGCGCTAGCTGGCAGCACGTCCTAGCTCGCCCGTATGGGGTGTGAGTCCTTGAACATCATCACACATCCACAAACAGAATTTTGCGTGCCTGTGGCGAAAGAAGTTTGTGGAATCCTTCTCTCAGGTCTGCCACGAAGGATGATAAGGAAGGAGAACAGATGAAAGGGAGAGCAACAGGTCTGGTGTCACCTATTACTCCCAGCCGCCCTGAACTATCTTGAAAACACAAAAAAAGGAAGATTACCCCCCTTAGCGATAGTTTAGGTCACTAATCCACGCCATCCCTACACCTGGCTAGGGTGTAGTCCCAACCTAAAAAGGATGCTGAAAACAAAATAAAGTAAAACAGAAATAAAAATCCAAAAACATTAGGAAAGAGGGAGAAGTAATGAGGGCAATAAACGGAGAGAAGCCTCATGGGATTTCCCGAAATTAAAATGCGAAATCATTTCATGTAAAAAAAAACAAAATTGTATCTTATATTCTGTGGGGTTTTGTTTTGTATTATTAATTTGAAACACCACATATCAAATTCTTAACTTACTTTTATTACTTAAAAGTATGACAAAATTGTGTTGCTCTACATGTAAACCTCACTTCGCTAAACTACTGACTGCCAGGCTATCTTCTTCTTATACTAGTTCCTGAATGTCTCTACATCTTCTTCTTCTTATATTCCACTGAGCGTAAACTTAATTTTAGTGATGGCGGAATTAAATTTGAAAGTTCAATATAAAGTGGCGGTATTGGACCGGTACAATACTTATTGAAAAGAATCTACTACAAATGTCAGATATTAATTTTGAACTATCTAATGGAAATGAGCTAATTGTCTAACTAGTATTCTACAATTCAAACTAAATTGCTGCTAACTTCATTAAATTCCTATCTACTAATATTTAATTTGTTTATTCTTTCAATAGTTCGGATATTTATTATCTACAAGGATTTAATAGTAATGAATAAATTATGCCAAAATTATTAAATTAAATTATATACATATGTACTTAAATTTGCTAAATTTGAAACGTGACTCTATTTCTAAGTTGTGATTTTGAAAAAGTTCTGTTAGTAGACATATCTGGATTGAGTATGAAAGCCGGTTTTAATCTGTCGATTGATATAACTTGTTCTTTGTTTTCCATTAATAATTTGAAATGTTTTTCTTGCCTGGACAAAACTTCATATGGACCTTTGTACGGGGGTCTAAGGTTGCTTTTATGAACTTCTTCCCTAACGAAAACATGTGTGCAAGTTTTTAATTCTTGTGGAACAAATATGTTTCTCTGTTTTCTTAAACGCGTTTCTGCGGGACGTAATTGAATCAAAGATTGTAAGACATCTTTTACCCAAGCTGTTGTAACTTCGGAGTCTGGGGAAGTGTTCGAAATTAAGAACTCTCCAGGTAAACGCAAGGTTTGACCGTTGTGCTGGTGAAACACCTAAATCTGAAATGAGTGAGGATCTGATGCCTAAGAGTATCCAGGGTAGGTTGCTGTACCAATTATTAGGTTCCTTTGAAGCTTTAATGGCTGTTTTAAGTTGTCGATGGAACCTATCTACTGAACCATTTGACTGTGGGTGATATGTCGTTGTTCGAATGTGCTGACTCCCTAAAATCTTTGAAAAGTTGTGATGGTTGTGAGGACACCGTATCTGGAAACCCATTGCTGAAGAAAAACCTTTGCGATAGTGACTGTAGATATGTTTTTTAGTGGTATGGCTTCTGGTCAATGCGAAAAACGGTCTTTTATCGTCAGAAGGTGTGTATGTCCATTATATGGTGGAAGTGGTCCGACCAAATCTACGTGGATGTGCTCGAACCTTCCTGCGGGCGTTTTAAAAATTCCATATGGGGAGGTAGTGTGGCGATGCATTTTAGCCTTTTGGCAGGGTATGCATGTTTTTTCCCAGGTATTGGATTGCCTATTCATATGAGGCCAGAAATACTTTGACGTTAAAAGCTTTTTAGTAGAGCGTATACTAGGGTGTGATAAATTGTGTATTGAGTCAAAAACGGATCGACGTAGTGACTCAGGGATATAAGGCCTATTGTTACCTGTGGATGTCTCACACCAAATTTTCTGTTCTTCAAGAGGGATGGAAATTTGCTTTAAGCAGAAGGAGGAATTAGAGTCCTTCGTCGCGGAAGTTTGAATCAATTTCTTGAGTTCCTCGTCTTTAACTTGTTCTGCAGCTAAAGTTTTCAAGTTAGATAGACTGAATCTATATATGCTCTTGAGAGGGTATCGGCAACTACATTTCGTATACCTTTTATGTATCTGATGTCGTTGGTAAACTGCGATATGTAATTGATATGATTAGTTTGTCTGAGCGATTTTTCTGCCTTAGAGCAAATTGCTTTCGTTAACGGCTTGTAATCTGTAAATATTATGAAGTCTCTTCCCTCTACAAAGTATCTGAAATGCTTTATGGCCAAATAGACTGCGAGTAGTTCTCGGTCGAAAGTGGAGTACTTTCTTTCAGTGGGTTTGAGCCGTTTTGAGAAAAAACATAGTGGTTCCCAATGACCTGAATTTAATTGTTGTAACACAGCACCCACGGAATCACTTGAAGCATCTACTGAAATGCTTATTTTAGCTTGATCGTTATGATGGGCGAGCAAGGCGCAATTTTTAAGTGAATCTTTAAGCGTTGTAAACGCTGTTTCGTGAATTTCTTTCCATTGCAATGGTATCTTTCGGCGGTTTTTGTTGTTGGAGTGTTTAAGTAGGTCGTACAGGGGTGCTGCTGCAAGAGCTGCATTAGGTAAGAATCTATGATAAAAATTGGTCATCCCAAGAAAACGTTGATGTTTTTTTACGGAAGAATAGCTTCTACTCGTTCCTTAGCAGGGGTTATTCCTTTTTCCGAGATGGTGTGCCCTAAGAAATTAAGCTCATGTACACCGAATATGCATTTTTTTGGGTTAAAACAAATTCCGTATTATTTTAACCTTGAGAATAACTCTAAAAGATGCAGTTTATGTTCTTGTGAGGATTTACTACTGATTAATATATCGTCAACGTAAGCAAAAGTAAAATTGAGTCCTTTCAGCACTTCGTTGATAAATCGTTGGAAGGTTTGCGCTCCGTTCTTGACACCAAATGGCATGCGTAAAAATTCATATAAGCCAAAGGGTGTGATTACGGCTGTCTTGTGAATGTCTTCTGTAGCAACAGGAATTTGGTAGTACGCTCGCACTAGATCAATTTTTGAAAAAATTTTGCAGCCATTCAATGAAATCGTGAAGTCCTGAATATTTGGTAGCGGATATTTGTCGAAAATCGTAACGGAGTTTAACTGTCGATAATCCCCGCAAGGTCTCCAGTCTGCTGTATCCTTTTTAGGAACCATGTGTAGGGGAGATGCTACTGAGGAAGAAGACGGGCGACAAATGCCCAATTTTTACATGGATTCAAACTCTGCTTTAGCTGCTTTATACCTCTCCGGATTAAGACGTCTTGATCGGGCACAGGGTAGTGGTCCTTTGGTGTTAATGTGATGCACTACGTTATGGCCGACAGTTGTTTTAAAATCCGGTGGCAACCTTAGTGATGGAAATTGATTTAGGATTGATCCGAATTCGTGTTGGAGGGGGCATATTTTCGGTGAGAAACTCTTTACGCGACGTGAGAAACATTCCACTGATAAGGATGTTTTCTTGTCTACGAGCTTTCTTGTTCGTAAGTCTACCGATAGGTCAAACTTATATAGAAAATCTGCACCTATAATTGCGTGGTCAATGGCCGCTATGACGAAGGTATGATCAAAAGTTCGACGCAAGTTAAGATTAACTGAAAGTTGCTTAAACCCGTAAGTATGAATTGGTGCGCCGTTGGCTGCTGTGAGATTTAAATCGGATTTAACTGAACGTCCTCGAAAATTTTGTTTAGGCAGTAACGAAATTTCTGCACCTGTGTCGATGAGAAAACTTATCTTTAATGTAGGGTCTGTAACAAATAAGCGGCGTGAAAGTGTATCTGCCTTCGTTGCCGTAGACGAGGTAGATATTATTCGTTTTTTGGTTCGGTTTGGTTAATGCAGATGCAAGTGGAGTACATTTTTCAGCTTTTCTGCCATATCGTCGATAGTACCAGCAGATGTTTGAGTTTTGACTTAAACTTTTACTTTATCGGGAAATGGAGCGTTTGGCCGAAGTGTTCCTAGAATGATTTGCAGAATAATTATTTCTTGATCTGGCCTGTCTGAATTCTAAGGTTTTTAACCGCGACTCGATGCCTTTTAAGGATTGTGAAATATTATTCATTACATCACTATTTACGTTATTAAGTATGTTGACGTGTTGAACAGCGGAAATTTTTAAAGAATTTGTGGAATCGAAAATTCTATCTGCAATTGAAAAGATCTGCTCTTGGGTGTGAGTACTATCGGTTGCAATCACGCATGCTTGTATAGACTGAGGAAGTTTATTAAGCCAGAGTTTTCTCAATAAGGATTTATTAACAAGACTGTTGCCTCCGGCTAGTGACTCCATTTGCCGAAAAAGTTCCGAAGGTTTATAATCTCTTAACTCGACTTTATGTAAGAGCGCGTCGAGTCGGCGTTCCTCTGTATCTTGTGTTCTTGAAAGTAAGAAGGTTTTAGGTTTTCATATTTTTCTTGTTGTGGCGGTGCGAGTAAAATGTCAGCTACTATTTCCATTGTTTCGGGTGGGAGAGATGCGACCAGATGGTCATATTTTGTATTTGAGGATGTAAGGCCCTTGACCCTAAACTGGGTTTCTACCTGTAGAAACCAGAGGTCAGGGCGATTATTCCAGAAAGGCGGAATTTTCATTGTGGCTATGTAAGAATATAAAGGGTTACCTTCTTCAGCTCCTGGGTTACCACTACTTTGGTTCGTGCCTTAGTTTGAGGCAGTATCAGAACTTGTTTTGTCAGGCATGTTTTCATTGGAATTAGAAGCTTTACATTCGGATTTAACTATTTTCATTAAACATATGTATGTTGTTATTGAGCTACGATTATTTTGTATTTGTTGTTTTGTTTATGAGCTTCGGTATATCTTAATCGGATATTTTAATTCATTCAAAGTGACTTTGTGTTAAATTTAGAATAGGTTGATATGAATTTCATTCAGGCATTAAAATGGTTTGAATTTAATTTCTTTGTTTAGTGTAATATGCGCTATTTAAGGTTATTTGTTTTATTCAATACGTAATCGATTTTGATAATTTGCATTATTTGAATAATTTGAATGACTCACCGCTGTAGAAATATATAATATGCTTTTGCTAATTGTAAATATTACTTTCTTGTTTGGTTTTTTTAAAATGTATGGATTCTTTTTGTGTTATGGAAAATTTGCTTCATCCAGATATGTTGCATTTCCTGTTATACTTAAAATAATGTTCTTTATTTTATCTTTCTGGGCAGTGGATTTTTTAAATACTCGTATTTATCTAAAAGTAAAGTTATGTACGTATGTGCTAAGTGCCTATATTAAATTTGTAAACTTATCTGATTGATGAATTGATGGGTTCCTGTTGAAGATGTTGGAATCCAGTTGAGTTTTTATTTGATCCAGATATCGATTAAACGACGGTATGATTTCCTTGCTGCGTCTTCAAATATCGTGTTTGAGGTTCTTTGGTCCGTTGAGAAATTGTGTTGTAGATTGAGATCTCGTCGTATATATGGCGCTTAGTGCGTGTACTTTTCCCGATGGTCGTGCAGATTTTATGACTACTCGCTTCACAATTATCCCTGATTGCTAGATTTTTATGTTTCCTTCCTTTCCCCTTTTCCAGCATTGTCTGGTGTCTTGACCATGGGCGGAGGAGTGAGAGATCACTATTTACAGGACCCCAGGGGTGAAGGATCGGTCGATAAGCTGATCGGTGGTATATTCCCCTACGTACGTGTATCTGCCATAAGTTCCCCCCTACAAGTACTTTTATGAGTGAAGCTTTCCTTGATCTGAGTGAGAAAGGGAGGATTCGTACTGTGGAGCGCCTTCTACTTGAGTGTCGATGACACCAATACAAATTCCTTTTTGCCACTGAGATGGGGGATGTTTCTTAGTTGGCCCGAACAGCGATGATGAAGAACGAAAACAACTAACTCGCTTTCAGCTAGTTAACCTTGGATTCTTAAGATAAAATCGCCTATAATTATATGGCGATGTACGATAATTAATATTGTTCTGTGAAAGAAGATATATTAGAATCTTACCCGAGCCCAGATGGCTCAGATAAATTCCGAAAAAAATTTCTAAATTTAATTTACCTTCTGAAGTTGTACTTCGCTGCAGGCTGTCACGAAGCAAATGTGTCTTCTTCTTGATATTTTCAATATGGAATCGGCACATCTTTTCCGTGTCAGTGGCAACAAAACAGGAGTGCCAATCACCGAGTCTCGAATAACGAAAACATTAATGTGTGGCTCACATTACATTTCCTTTAAAGACGTTTCAGGAACTTTACCTGAATTTAACGGAAATGACAGTTACCCAATAAAAAGATGGTGTGAGGAGATAGACAACATGTCAAAGCTATTTAATTGCGGCCCATCAGAGAAGCTAGTGCATGCACGTAAGCTATTAGTAGGTACAGCTAAACTGTCACTTCGTTCGCGGGGTGATTAAAAATTCTTTGAACGAGTTAAAAGACATTTTGCTAAAGGAATTTTCAAAGGATTATAACAGTGTGGATGTGCATAGAGAGCTACTTTCCCGGACGAAACGAAGTAACGAAAGTTTCCAAGACAATTATTTAACGATGCGCGAAATAGGATCAAGGGCAAATATTGAAGAAAAGGCTGTTTGCTGATGAATTGTTTTGTGATTTGGACGATCTGATATTTCTCATCGTGTGTTGCAATCGTCGTGTTCTTATTAATGTAATGAAACTCAAAGTGTATTCCGTGATTCGCTGGAGTTTTCGGATTGAATTTCCGCGATCGATTTCATAAATAACATGTAACAGGTTGTGATCCTGCAATTTTTCTGGCGCTATTCCTCGTCATCTGGGTTGTCTTTTGAGCTGACATGTCTCCATTGTTGACTGTTAGTCAGTTCTTGAATTGCTGCGATTCTATTTGCCACAAATGTTTAAAATGAAGTTGTTGTGGGATTGATCCAGTTCAGTACGATCTTGGAGTTTGTCCATAAATGTGTGATAGCAACTTCTAGTTTTCGATTCAATTTTACGCAATTTGAAATTTCAGCAGCCAGCTTGGAGGCACAAAGCTTCAGGCATGGAAATGTTACTTGTTTTATTGGAGCCACTTTTTTACTACCCTGAGATATATTGCTTCACCATATGCCCTTTCCGATGCGTCAGTGAAACAGTGAATTTGTATTGATTTAGGGTTTTGCTGAGCAAAAATATGCATTGCAAACTAATTATTTTTAATGAATTCAGTCTATCTCGATATTATACCAACGAACGATAAACATTTTATGCTACCATGACCACTGCGGCATAATACCAAGAGCATCGGAAATACGTGCTGTAATGTGAGCCATTTTCCCTAATATTTCGCGCCATCTGTGTGCTGAAGTGGGAAGTCACTTTTACACACTTACACTTTTTTGAGTAACCTAGTACTTCTGTAGCTGTCGTCTCCTTAAGCTGTCACGAATGCTGTGCTTTTGGTAAGAAGAGGCATACATTCCGTGTCAGCTGCCTGAAGACGACAACTGCAAGAGGCAAACGATAAATTCGAGAAACCATCGGTCACGTTCAAAGTCTCCAACACCACGAAGGTACACAAATAAGTACTAAAACAAGCAGATCACGATCAAGGTCTTACTTACCATATGATCGCAAAAGTTAAGAACGGCGAAAATCATAATCCCGTAGTACTTTATCTGAAAGACGAAGGCTTGTTGGAACAAGGGAACATCCTCAACAGAGTTGCTGTTTAGGAATATTTTGGATTGAGCGTTTATACGACTGAAGAAAAAAGGAGATTTTCTCCAAATTTGGACCAATCAAACGTGTTCACGTTATTATTGCTGCCAAGAGTGGAAGATCTCGAGGCTACTGCTTCGTAAACTTTGGGAGCTCCGAAGATGCCAAAGTTGCAAAGGAACAGTGCTCAGGTATGGAAATAGATGGCAGACGAATTAGGGTAGACTATTCCATCACAGCGAGATCTCATACACCTACCCCTGGAGTATAAGGTTTTTGGTTTATTTACATATTAATATATTTATATTTATGCATTTGAGTCAAATAAGCATGGTATAGTTAAGAAATAAAGTATTAGACCGAGTAGAGTATATAGGAGCAGTAACGAAAACACGCAGAAGTACAGTGCTTTATAAAGCTTATCTTGAGTGATCAATAGTTCTACTAACCTCAAAACGGATATGGATACACTATTCGGTTTCATGTGATCTACTTGTGCCTAACTGAGTTTTAGTGGACAGTTTTTATTGCAAGCAAAAAGGTGATCTGAAAATGTGCAATTCCTGTAAGTCAGCCAGGCTATTATAAAAATTGATATGTAAGCGAGATCACAAGCACGGTGTAAATCTTTGTACAGATTTAATTTCGTTCCATTATTCCAAATTGTGTTTTATTTAGGTGATAAAATATTGTACAGAATCTCAGATACGCTGAGATAAGGATTACTGCGAAATCAGATACGATCAAGACAGTCATTCGGCTCCAAGTCTATGCCGAAATAATTAAAGCATATCTTTAATATTAGCCAAAACTTCGAATTCGATTAGGATTTTAGCGTATTTTTAAAGTGTGTGTTTTCGATACTTTAAAAGCTAAGTTTGTTTCAAGTATTTTTAAATTACGTTATTTTCAAAACAAAAAGTCATATTCAACCTGTGCAGGCCATTTTTTTTGTAAGACTGAAAATTTGAAGTTATTTGATTCTTTGAATTATTAGCAATCCACTATATACGGATCTTGTTGCAAATAAATTTTCCATTCATGACCTTATTCTTGTGAGACTGAGTGAATGTTATTATGTTTGTGGACAAACATTAGTATAGAATTGCAGCCCGACATCTAAAGGATGTAATTTAACTACAATAGGATAAAAAGCCAATAATTAAAATTTTAAATCGGGTGTCGTGAATGCAGTAAGTGACTACATACAATAATGAGATGTAATATTTCAATATCTAGAATCTTTTGAGAATTGTTTTATCATTTTATTTAAGGCTGAATACTATTCGTATATAATATGACAGCCGTATAAATATCCATGAAATATTAACGAACAAGATCTTAATATCTTAAAAATAAATGGAACTTTAATTTTTTTATTAGTCCAAATATATTTAAGTTTCGCAACATAAATAATATTTAATATTTCGTTTATAAATAATATTTAATTTAGAATTCAAGTAGCGTAAGAGTTAAGTGTGTATATTAGTAATGAACTACTGAGTTAATCTGTTTAAGTTTTGGTTTATATTAATTTTCTTATATCATACCCTAGTAAATTAAATATGTTATAAATAACTTCTTTTAGTTTCAGGAATTCCCTAACGCTTCTTCCCCCTCTTGCTTTCCTCATCCCTTCTCCCACTATCCCAATGTTTTTGATTAAATTTGTTTGGTTTTTTTTGTTTCAGCATTTTTTATAGGTTGGGCCTGTACCCTAGCCAGGCACAGGAATGGCGTGGGTTAGTGTCTGAATATATGGGGGTAGTTTGTTTCTTGTTTTTGCGAATTTCTCGATGGTACAGTGCGGCTAAAGGTAACTGGTGACACCAGACCTGTTGCTCTTCCTTCTGTTTTTCTGTTTCTCGTTTTTTTATCCTTTCGTGGTAGACCTGAAGGAAGGATTCCACCACCTTCTTTCGCCACAGGCACGCGGAATTCTGATTTAAGATGTGTGATGACGTTCAAGAACTCACACCCGATACCGATGAGCTAGGAGGTGCTGCCAGCTAGCGCGTGCCACTTGAACATCTTGCGGTAACTTCGCGTTGCTCATCCGCACACAAATACATTACAGTGCTATACTGGATGTCACTGACTTCTTTGTTATTCTTTTTTCTGAAGTAAAACTGACTTTTATAAAAAGCTCCTTCTTTATTCTCATGGTCAAGTTATATTTCTTGATCCTCTAGTGGAATATTGTGAAGTAGTTTTTGATGATTTGAACAGCACTGTCTTAATGTAAATCTTCCTTCTTAAACAAGAGCCATCAACTGGGTTTGAATTTCTCCTGCCGCGTTTAGACTATCAGTGCCAGTCATGAGATCGTCAACGTGAAAATCTTTCTGAAACAATTGAGATTCCATTTCTTTCTCAACGCACGTGGCATTCGAACACGAAGCAAGATTTAAAACAACTCGTCTTGTATAACGGGTTCTGCATGTAAGACATCATTAAGCGAGATTTTTAAAGATGTCTTCGCCGAAGCGTCGAAAACTACTCGTAGTTTCGTGCTGCTGCAATAGTGCAGTAAGAAATAATGGGTTGATATAATGGATTCAGCATCAATTTTTTTTCATGTGTTTTAGGTCAATGTTTTCTCCATCAATTCAACGTACTACCTTTTTAGCTCAACATCTTTAGCTAGTTTACGCTCTAAGGCATAAAATCTTTTATAATGCGATTTTTATTGATTCACCTAACTTCCTTGGGTCATCTGATATTGGTAAACTTGCTATAAATCTGCCAGTGTGATCTCTAGTGATTCTTTGATTGAAATGTGCTTCTGATCGCTTTTCTGCTGATGTAAGATTCGGCTTATTCTTAAATGTTCCAGAATCTTTCAATGGTTTGTTCGAGAGATTCGTGTGCGGTATAAGTAGTGTATATTGCCTTGGCTGAGGGACTTCACTGATTTTTTCTGTTTCCAGGCAAATAATACATTATGTAATGTTGGCAGCTCGAAACCTTGTCGTATTTGTCCGATGGATAGAAGTTGGTGGTAGGATTCCGCTCCAGGTAACAGATCAAGTCTTGGTCTATTGAAATTGGGATCCGCTAAGTTGATGTTCTTAGGTATTTTCTATTCGGATATGTTTATAGATTGTGTTGGTTGTGGTTGTATTATGTTAGGCAATACGATAGCTTCCGCGGTCCTAATTTTTTAATTTTTCTCTCTGTAACTAACTTCACTAGACAACCTGAATCTAAAGCCCGCTCCAAACTTCACGGGAGACTCTCGTCGTGATTCTAGCCGAAAAAACAGCGAGAATCGCAGCGAGGGCTACTTGAATAAACACTTGTAATGTTTCGAGGTTGGTTGTCTCTACAGCGTTCGCGGATCCTTTGATGCGGGCCAAGAAATCGACAACAATCGGAGAACAACGCGAGAACTAGACGAGAAGGCGTGAAAAATATGTAAATCATCTTCCGGTTCACGATTCTTGTGCAGTTCTCGACTTCCCGCCAGATTCTCACGTGAGTGTGGAGCGGCCTTAAGATTGGGCGGCATCCAATGGTATTCCCGCTGTTGTTTGTTTGTTTCACAATTGCTGCGCTCAGGAATACGTAGCCATCATGATATCTGTTGCCCGTTGTAGCTAGTGTTAGCAGCTGTTCATTTCATTTATCACTGCCTAGTGAATTTGTGTCAGCTGTTTGTGCGGAGCTTAGAAATCGATAAAAATTTTCGGGCCTTTATCGTTTATCTAAATGACTGTGCCTGTGGCGAATTTTAATAAAACCTCCTGACATTTTGGAAACCGCTTATTCGCTTCGTTGAGTAATTCGCCAGTTGATCGACCCCTGCAACAGATCATATAAAAAAATAATTTTGGAGACCTTGGGTCTCTTTTCAAGCGTGTCAAGGGAAACCAGACTAAGTCTGGCAGGATAAGGAGGGAGGTAGGTAGGGTCGCGCCAGGGGAGGCCGCGAAGGGCGAACCTAAGGAATCTACGTTGAACTGACTCGATTCGGTTAATGTGCACTGCGAAGTAAGGATCCCAGACGAAAGTGCAGTAGAGAAGCCTCGTCAAATAGGGATCGTCAAGCTCCCTAGACCATCTTTTTACAGAGCCAAGAGTGGAATTAGCTCTGCCAACCACGAAATCCACGTGGGCCACGAAGGAGAGACGGGAGTAAAGAAACACCCCCAGGTCCTTGATTAATTCAATCCTGCTCAAGGTGCAACCGCCTCTACAGTAGTTGAAGGAAATAGAACGAAACCTACGTTAAAAAGACATAACGGAGCATTTTCTGGCATTCAGTGGAAGACGATTATTGGAGCACCAAATTTCGAAAATGCGCATATCGGAGCTCAGCGGTGCACAGTCACCGTTGCAGGACCGCGCGGAAGATTTTAGCATCATCAGCAAAACACAGGATTCTGGACCTTGGCAGAAGTAACGAGGAGTCATTGATGTAAATTATGAAGAAGAGCGGGCCAGGGATGCTACCCTGGGGCACACCAGAGCTGACCGAGATTTCGGTGGATAGGGCGCCAGGGAACAGGACGCCTTGGCAACTGCCGGACAGGTAAGATGGCAGCTATTCCACGAAGAGCGGCGGAAAACCGAGCAGGCTGAGCTTATGTACGAGAATGCCATGGTTAATCCTATCAAAGGCCTTGCTGAAGTCAGTGAATATGCAGTCGACCAGCATACCCGATTCGATCAAGGGCAAACAGTAATGCACGAATTCGAGCAGTTTGGTGGTGGTTGACTTACCCCTCATGAAGCCGTGCTGAAAAGAACCCAGGAAAGGTTTACAGCGAAGCACATCACTAATCAGGGTTTCAAAGGCCTTAGCAATGTTCGACAAGTTGGCGATGGGTCTGTAGTTGGATATGTCTGCCTTGTCTCCCTTCTTGTGAAGAGGGATTATCACAGAATCTTTCCAGAGCTTCGGGAAACGACCACAGTGCAGGGACAGGTTAAACAGACGACAAAAGACAGGATTGACCGACGAGCAGCATCTTTTCAAAAACGAGGCCGGGACACAGTCCGGACCACACGAAAACATGTCGGGCAGAACAAGGTCACTGGATTCAAGCTAAGTAAGCGGGAGCCTTGTCAAGTGGGAGAAGTCATTGGAAAAAATATCACAGTAAGGGTAACAGAAAGCGGCACAAAAGAAGTCAGCGAGCGCGTTTGGCACCACAAGAGGGTCATGACTGTCGCGGTCACCCAGCCTCAGAGAGGAAGGGTATCCATCGCTGCGTCGCTTAGAATTGATGAACTTCCAAAACTGTCTGGAATTATTGAGCAAATTGAATCTCGAGTTAGACGGAAATCTACTGTATGACGCCTGTAGATCAGAGAGACAATCGCGGGTGAAGGTCATAATAAACCATATAGTCCTCATCGCGCCTAGAGGAGCAAAACTTTTTCCCGGCTTTACACTTTAGATTTTTAAGGTGTCTCAAATGGCCATCGATCCAGGGTTGCGATGAACTGGAGGAGGAAGGACAGGAAAAAGGGATCGGAACACACTGCGTGAAGCAGGTATAAGGAGCGTCGTAAAAAGAATAGACAGCCTGGTCAATATCCGGTTCAGTTAGGACAGCAACTCAGTCGTAGTCCGAAAGCCAATCATTGATAATAGAGAAATAAATGAGATCTGAAGTTAAAGGAGCAGCCGTGCAAAGTGGAGAAGAGGATATCGACAGCATCGAAACAGTAGAGGACCTGCACTGGGAGAGGCCAGCGGAAGCACAGGTGTCTAGGAAGGACAGCACATGCTGAAGAGCACCAGAATAGGATGGCAATAACCCTTCAATCTCGGGAGACCGGATCCAACCGACCTCTAGAATGTTGAAATCACCAAGAACGACTACCTCGTCAGAGGATGAGAGGGCGCTGCTTAAGCTGTCGATGGAAAAGGACAGCCGGTCATACACTCCAGATTGTAAAGCAGGGGAATGTAGGCGGTGAAAACGTAAAGACTTCTGTGAGGGAATGTCACGGCGACGCAAATGAGTTCCAAGGTGTGAGGGGGAGGGAATGAGAGGGGTCAGGAACTGCATGGATAAAGATTTAAGGTCGGAGGCAATGGAACCCAGCATCTCGGAGTTGGCAGAAACGACTGAGGACCAAGCACCGAGATCACACTTCATCTACTTGACTCCGCGACGAATATCGTCAAATATGGGGGTGACGGAAGAAGGGCCCGCAAGAGCATCGTCCGAAAAAGTTCGAGATTACCCCAACGACTCGAGAAGAAGCCTACCTTGTCGGCGATGAGCGTCTCCATCATGCTCCTTACAAGTCTTAATACATGGCACGGTTTGATATCCGAGCATTCACCACATGTCGAGGGGCGCGAGGATCGCGTTGCACACTTCAAGCAATCCTGATGAAAAGTCAAGCCACATACACCATCGTAAGCAACATCGTCAAGGACCATCTCTCCCGAACAGGAACCACAGGCAACCATGATGGACAATATAGAAAAGAAAACAAGCAGAAACCAACAAGCGAACTACCGGAAGAAAGAGGAATAAAATAAATAAATAAATAAAAGACAAGAAAACCTAGAATAAATTAATGAAATAGACTGAGACGAGAGAAACAAAAGAGCGCATGTGAAAAGGAGCCAGCAGAAAACGATACAAGACAGAATAATGAATAATATAGAAAAGAAAAACAAGCAGAAATCAACAATGGAACAACCGGAAGGAAGACGAATAAAATAAATAAATATATAAAAGACAAGAAAACCTAGAAATAAATTAATGAAATAGACTGAGACGAGAGAAACAAAAGACCGCAAATGAAGAGGACCCAGCAGAAATCGATACAAGACTGAACAATGGACAATATAGAAGAGAAAAACAAGCAGAAACCAACAAGCGAACAAGCGGAAGGAAGACGAATAAAATAAAAAAGAAAACCAAGAAATAAATTAATGAAATAGACCGAGACGAGAGTAACAAAAGAGCGGAGATGAAGAATGAAACAAACAACCCAGGAAATGGGATCAGCAGAGTGCGATACAAAACCGGACGCAAGACGAATAAAATAAATAAATAAAAAGACATGAAACTAGAAACAGGTTGAAGTCAATGAATAAATAAATTAAAGAAATAGATTGAGACGAGGGAAAACAAAAGAGCGAAGCTATAGGATGAAATAAACCAGCCAGAAATGGGATCAGCAGAGTGCGATACAAAACCGAACGTAGCGAGACAGGATCCGAAAAACAAGCGGAAACTAATGAAGGAAAATACTGTACGACGACATAAAATGAAAATCAAAAAGGAAACAAACAATTGGAACTAAAAATAAAAACAAAAAGTAAACGATCAGCAATAGGTACAACAAAAATTATTCTAAAAATCGATCACATACGCAGAGATCAAAAGATAAAACAAATAAATAAATAAACCAGAACCACACACAGATGATCAACGGTCAGAGTTAATTAGAAAGCAAAAGTTAACAGAAAGCGGCGAAAAACATACCCGGAAATAAATTAGATGAATATATATGTCCAAACAAAGGCTAAAGCGCGAAGGCTACCAGATATTTAAAATTGTACTGAAGAGATGACAAAATTAATGTATCACTGCATAAATCGGATCTACTAAGATATAGCAAACAGAAAATCATCGATCAAAATTAGCTAAACAAAAATATAGACTAAAATATAAAACATAGTAGGACAAAAATAAGGATAATTAAATAAGGATCGTCAGCAGAAATAAAAAAAAATAAACAAATAAATGATAAAGTTCCATAAAATTATACGCACAGACTTCAAAATAGAATGTACATACAGCTGATCCACAGTAACAAAATAATGACACGGTAAATAAACGCAAAAGCAATTCACGGTTGAGTACGTGAGCTTAAAAAACAAAAAAACGAAAATCAGCAACAGGTCGGAAGGTTATAAAGGCACAAACACAAAATCGAATAGCAAGGTCATATGGAGCAAACCGCAAACGGATAATAAAAACAAAGCTGGGCGAGAATACAAGTAACGAGAATCTACCGAATCACTACAGATATCGAAAAAAACACAAAGATGTCAAAATAAATAACTATCAATTAAACGTAGCTATAACAGCTATAACCACAAAAACACATCTGCACGGCACGACAGTCAATCACCATTTTGTTTATGTGGATGATTAATTTTTGACGTACATTTCTTCCTTAGGTCTTGCTAATCAGGCTCCTTTAAACATATTTCTCACGAGTTCCAAAAAAGAAGGCTTCAAATTAATTAATTGGTCCGATGAAGCGGCAGAAGCTTTCGAATCAAATAACACTTAACAAAGCCGTCTCATCTTGCTTTTCCAAATCCTTCAGCAGAACTAGGTATTTGGGCAGACATTTAAAAATTCGTGCTTCAATCCAACTGAAAGTACACAACGATTTGTAGCCATTAGGATTTTACTCTTGTAAATTTAACGAAACACAATGTAAATACGTTACCTACGATCGAGGACTTCTCGTTTTATTTTAGAAGGTTGCGTTTTTGCACTTTACAGAGATCACAAATACTTGATTTACGCATTCATCCAAACGCCAGAAAAAGCTCACTTTTCGTCAATCATCATGTTTTCCATATGTTTACAAATTGTAGAATTTCTGTGAAGGGATTTGAAACAAATTTAAATAAAAAAGCAACGCTATTGAACAGCTGAAAATTGAAAATTCCGAACGTAAACAAACTGGAAATAGTAATAAAACTTCATTAAAATTATCATTTCCTTTCCAGTATTTAAACTTTTGTTAGTAAATATAGACAATAAACAGTCATGCTGAATAAAATAGTTTTTAAAAAAAAAGTTGAACCGACTTCACAAAAAGCGCTAAAAAGCATAAAATAATTTTTTATTTTATATCTATTACGACATTTTGAAGTCCGGGCAAATTAAACAAACCAAACAACTACAACAAAAATATTTAATCATCATTTCTTATGATCCCGTAAGCTGAAACGTTCAGGTAGTATTATGTATTATTTTCAATTGTGGTTATGTAGTTGTTTTATTTGTTTAATTTGCACCGACTTCAAAATGTCGTAATAGATATAAAATTAAAAATTATTTTATGCTTTTTAGCGCTTTTTGTGAAGTCGGTTCAACTTTTTTTTGAAACTATTTTATTTTACACTTTTTAGTGTCTTCTACTCTATACAAAGAAGAAAGAACCATCCAAATAGGTCCACAAGTTACACGTTTGTTTTAACCCCTACCCCACCCCCATTCCACTAAACTTTTTTTCTCATGGTATCAATCAAGGAACATACTCTACCTAACAGAAAAGGAATCATCGAAATCGGTTCACGCGTTACGAAGTTACTACCCTCTCCCTCCCCCACCACCACCATAGGACCAAATTATTCTCCTATTAGCAATGGGGGAGCACACTCTATACAACAGCAAAAGAAGCATCCAAATCAATCCAGGCGTTACAAAGTTAGGTTCCACCCCCCTTTTCCCACCCCACCCCAGCAACATTTCTTTTCTCATAGTATCAACCAAGGATCATATTCTACCCAACAGAAAAAGAATTATCCAAATCGGTCCACGCGTTACAAAGTTAGACTACCCCTCCCCCCACCCGAACCCAAATTTTTTTTCTCCTTCTAGCAATGGGGGATCATACTCTGTACAACAAAAAAAGGTTTCACCCGCACCCCCCACCCGCACCCCCCACCCCCACCCTACCAAAATGGTGACATGGTACCACTCGGTACTCTACCCAAGCAAAAAAGAATCATCAAAATCGGTCGACGCGTTACGAAGTTATGCCCGGTCAGACATAAAAAAAAAATAAAATTTAAAAATACGCGTCGAACTTAGAATCTCTTTGTTTTTGGGAAGTCGGTTAAAAATGATAATCCTCGCGAATTGCAGCGATTATTTTCACAATTTAAAATAGCACAATTCATTGCGGGATTAAGTTAATTAGAATTCTTAATTCTCACAGAGTTTTTCAATACACCATTTATATAATTTCTTGCCTATTTAGTTACACATATTTAATAACTCACTTATAACTTGTTTATAAACTCAAAAGACTTTTCTGACAAACGCTTTAGACAGAAATCACCGAAATCAAAAGTTGACAGATCAACTTAGTGAACTTCGCCTTTTGTCCAGTCTTCACCTTTCCAACGAGCAAAATGGCTGGTCTCACGTACACGGTTCATACACGTAATGACCTATCCTGTTTATTATTTTATCTAAGCCAGCATCTAACCAGGCGGATAAGAATTACAGACCATGCGCACAAACTTGACACATTTTTTCGTTGCTATGAAAATGTTTCCTGTTGCTACTACAATTTTGGGCATGCGCTTAATTTTGAATAAATTGTTTGGATTGGTTGTCTCGAGGCAATCAGATAATCTGAGAATCGCTACCCAGAGTTATGTTTATGTTTTATGTTTATGAAAAATACAGTTTTGAGATAAACGCGAAAGAAGCTTTGAGTAGTAGAAAATCATGAATAAATAACCAGGTGGCCTTGAAATAAAATTCGAAAACCGAGTACTTAGAGATTTTTCGTCATTACTTTTTACTTGCAAAATTCTTTAATAAAAAATACAACAGCAAATATTTATTTTAACATAATAATAGAACAGAGCCAGAACAAAAATAGACACGCATTGCAGTTTAAGTGAAACTTCATATCTGAAAAATACCAGATAGCCGTGAAATTGTCAATGAAGGTGTTATATCATGCCTTCTGATAGGAAGTTCTTACTGCTTTTTATTATATACATACATACAATTGCAGGTCCACTTGAAATCGTTGTCTAAAATTGGCTGGAGTTCTCCTCCCGCCCCATGATCACGAGGGGTTACGGGAACCTATAGGATTCGTTCTTAAGCAGAAATTAATTTAACCGGATAGGAAGCTGTATAATTCTCATGCTCCAGATGGATAAAAATGAAGGAAAGAAAGTGGCAAAAGCAGACAGTCAAGGACTACGCGTTCCTGTGGTGAATAAGTGAGGTGAAAATGTATCACGGAAACATTTAGAACTAAGTGACTTAAGTTTCTAGAATTAGGCTGAGTAGAATAAATATGGTTATTTATTATCGTGACTCTGCGAAGAGTTAAAATGTGATCTGTGAAAAGTTGGTTATATTCTACCAGCGAAGTAATAAGTTTAAACAAGTATTGTGAAGTAAAACTGTAAAAGAAAACTGTGAAACGAACTTATCAGTGAAGCGAATAAAAACTATGAACATTTTTGACTGAAAATAAGTGTCTTAATCAATCTGTCGAGCTCGAACAGCCCCAACTACGTTACACTGTTAACACTGCTCTTCCATTCGTTCCACCGAGAAATATATTTATGAATGCATCTCCATATCTGAGGTACCATAATAGTAGAAGAAATAAATAAAGAATACATAATACCAATTTTGAATAAATTAGTTTTTAAAGAAATATTTAAATCAACTTGACAAAATGCGCTAGCTAACATAAAATAATATTTAATTTTATGTCTATTCCAGTATTTTGAAGTCGGCGCAAATTAAACAATCAAAACAACTACTTATCCACAATAAAAATAGTAGTACCATATAAAACTACCTAAACATTTCAGCACATAAGATCATAATGAATGAGGATAAATATATTGTAACGTGTACGAGATTGGGCATGAAAACGGAAGTAGTAATTTGTGTAAAACGCATGTGCCATGTCGAACTCCATCCTATGGTGAAAATGAATAACGGAAATATCTAGAACTAAATGTCTGAACTTTCTAGAATTAGGCTAGTCTGGTTAGTTAAGTCGTGATTGAGACCGCGAATAGTTTACATGCCATTAAGACTGTGAATAATTAAGTTTGATTGAATCAGTGGAGTGATAAGTCATAATAAGTAAAGGTAAACGTTGTAATAATTTTTTTATGTGTATATGGCTCTTTATTTGGCACAATCATTATAAAGCGTAAAAATCCTACAAAAACTAGCTACCCTAAAAATGACACAAACATCAAAAGACACAGTAATAAAGATCAAAAAGAACATAACAAAAAATTACTCAATAGACTACGTTACTGTAAATAGGTTAAATAAAAAGCACTCTAAAACTTGAAGACAAAAACCTGTAAAAAAGAAAATACAAAGAAATTTTGAAATGCCTCCAAGCGAGTGCCAGCTCTAAGAAAAGTTCCTTAAAAATTTTGAAAAAATTCCGAAACTAAACCTAGAGCTTAACCTAAAACGAACGAACAAAATGAACCGAAACCGAAAAAACAAACTAGAACATGGTTGTCTGAGTGTTCCCAGAGGGTAGATGCAGCACCGGGCGAAGTTCCTACTTCGGGAACCACTGCTCCCAAGCAAATGCCCTCTCCGTAGAGCCGTTCGCCACTTTTCTAGTCCTCCGGGAGCACTCATCCAAACATGTTCTAAGCGAACGCACAAAGATTTCGAACCGATTAGAGTCCCGCGGGACCAGTCTGCAGAGTCATTGACGTCTGCAAACTGCTCCCATCATCCTCTCAGTTCTACGATTCCAACGTGAGACTTGTCCTTCCCGCAGCACTTGCAGCAATACCAAAGCGAAGAGAAGCTTCGTGGACAAGCTGCTGCAAGTCTGCGGCCTGTTATTCCCAGTGAAAGACGAGGCTTCCGTTCCGCACCGACGATAAAGGTTGCCAGGTGCAGTTGAATGTGTCGGCCTTCGTTGCCATGAACTCTAGGCGTAATCGCCTTTTCAATCTGGCAACGAAGTGGTTCTTAAGTGCGTGTGTGTGAAACTGTGGGTTAGTGGGCTGTTGCCCAGGCTCGATCCGCATGCAGTACAGATGAATTGTCGATTTAGCAAGTGTTAAGATAAAGCTTATCAAGCAATTTACCTGGTTACATGTCCTTGGCCCCAGTAAAAACGACGTTCTTGTAATGCTGAATGTCGGGCAGATATGCTGGCACATATCGCGAACAAGATTATTAATGTCGCACAAGGTCGGGCATGTGAAGTATCTGTGGAACATTACTCCCAAGTCCACCCCAAGATGTGCGCGCCATCTATTAACCCCTAAGGTATCCGTAGGATTTACTCCTACGAAGAGCTCGCGCAGCCTACGTGAAGTGAGTGTACTGAATGTCGTGTGCGGTGGTTGATTCGTTACGAATGCGTTTATCACCTCAGTGCTAGGTTCCCTAGTAGAGAGACGACTAAAACGCTCTCGTGCTGTATCCACCAATTCGTGTAATTGTGTTGTGTGGGGATGTATAAGTGTGTTCCCAGAAGCATCAATGATGTCTCCAAGAACTGTGAGTTGTCCTGTATCGGCCGTTACACCTCGAGCATTACTAAACACCGAATCTACTAACTCAGGGTTCAACCTGATCGGAATTTCTGAGAAATCCCCGTACCCAAGTTCATTTCATCGCAAATGAAATGTTGGTCTTATTCTGCCCCAGGTTGTAATCGTGGAGATCATGTCCTGGGACCAGTCATGCGGATATGGTGGGCGAACCGAGAGCAGATAGTAGTGCTCCCCTGCGCCGCTGCCCCCCATAGAACTTACCCACAGCTGCGAAATTAAGTTATCTCTTTGACAGAACACTCGTTGGAATGCCCGTAGCTGAAGACAACGAAATTTCACGACCATGTCTGTAAGACCCAAACCACCCTCCGCTACTGGTCGGCAGAGCGTGCTTTCAGCGACCCATCGTCTTCCTCCCCAGAAGGCGTCAACGACTTTCGCCTGTAAAAGTTTTACGAAGCCTTCTTCGAAGCACTCTGATTTTAACAGATGCACGATGGACGAGGTAATCAAATAATTGACAACGACTGCACGTCCTTTCAGCGAAAGTGGATGCAGTCTAGTCCGCCACGAATTCACAGCTCCGGAGAGTTTCTTCAGAGCCATGCGGCTATTATATGTTTTACCATCGAGCCCCACATATACACCTAAATATTTCAGGCAAGTATTCGTCCATTGTATGCCGAGGGGAGAATCTGAACGATTCCGCCACCTCCCACACCATAGGCCTTGGCTTTTGCTTAGGTTAACCCTAGCGCCCGCTAATCGCTCATATTGTTCGAAAACCCTACGAGCGACTGGAAATGCATCATCTTTCGTTACAAATATAGACAGATCGTCCGCATACGCTAGAATAAGTGGCCTTATAGTAGTGTATGGTAAGTGAATTGAATATTGTCTTAACGATTGACGAAGATTTATTAGCAGCGGCTCCAGTGAAAAGTCATAAAGCATTCCTGACAACGGGCATCCCTGCCTGATACCCCGACGAAACGGAATAGGAGACAATATATGCCCATTATGCTTTATGAGAATCACTGAATCTCTATACAGACCACTGATGATCTCAATTCATCTGGACGGAAGCCCAAATTTATCGAGCACTCTCAGTAGATACTCATGTGAGACGCTATCAAACGCCTTTTCTTGATCCAAAGAGATCATGGCCATTTGCGAACCAGTTTTTTCATGGTAGGCGAAAAGATGCTTTGCTACGGCGATGTTGTCGTAGATACTACGACCTGGAATGCAGTAGGACTGTGACGGGTGTATTACTGAGGCAATCACTGAGCGAAGTTGAGTTCCCAGTGTTTTGCAAACTATTTTGTAGTCGACATTACACAGAGTAACTGGCCTCCAGTTTCCCATCCTCTGAAGATCCCCCTTCTTAGGTATTAGATGCATAACGGATCTCCGCCAACTTCAGGGAAATTCGGTATGTCCAACCACTGCAGAATTAGAGACATCCAAAAGGTCCGGAATCAAAATATTCCTAAAACGAACAAAGAATTCTGGAGTTAGACCATCATAACCAGGAGAAGTATGACGTCGAAGATCCTTCGTTGCGGTAAGCATATCATCGAGAGTAAGCGTTCTGTCCAGGAATTCTCTACTATCATCAGAGAAAGTAGGAACATGATGAAAGAATTCATCGTTGGACAAGAATGTTGGCAACGTCGATGCAGCATAAAGCCGCGTGTAGTAGTTGCGAATATAATTCGCAAGTTCCTCTCTGTATAGGATCTGGCCCGATTCGGCAAGAATCGAGTCTACTTCACAAGAAGCGGTACGACGTCGAGTTGTCTGGAAGAAGTACTCGGTCGGAGACTCGCCCTCTCGCAACCAGCGCGACTGGTTTCGGAGCACAAACTCCAAGCTATGCTTGTAGTTCTGTGCTGTCAGTCGTTCTTTAAGTCTCTCGTATTGTGCGAGTAACTCTGGTTGCGCGGGCAGAAGCGTACCAATCCGGGTGACTTCGGCCGTCAAACTCGATGCATGATATCTGCTCCGATTGAATCTCGTCTCGATAAATGAGCGAATCTGAAGCTTTCCAACATCCCACCAATGGCTAAGGTTTGAATAAATATTCTTGTTATCACGCCATTGGTGCCAAAACTGAATGAATTCTTCGATGAACTGCTCTGAATTCAACAAGTTATTGTTGAAAATCCAGTAAGCAGTTCGCTTTTCGACCAAAGTGCTAGTCGCCACAACAAGAAAGTGATCACTTAATGAACACACTTCATGAGTGACACTAACGAAAAAGTTAAGAAGGCTAGACGAAACGTAAAGTCTGTCTATCCTCGAACCCGAAAAGCTACCCTGGACATTTCGGGAAACCCTTGTGTATTACCTAGTCGTTGGATTAAGCCAACGTTAGACATCCACAAGGTTGCTATGTCTGACTAGGCTCGATAATCGCGCGGCGTTCACCGAGTTGAATTCAACTCTAGAATGACGATCGATTGAAGAATCTAGTGTGCAGTTGAAGTCACCACCAAGGATAACCTCACCACCGAAGTTCGTAATATGCGACAGGATTGAGTCCAACACCTGTCTTGCAATATCCTGGTCATGCGGCAGGTACACGTTTACTACCTTTAGCGTTTTGTCCCCTAAGACAAAATCCAAGGAAGATGCGAAACCTGGGAAGATGTCTGTGTATACAGGAGACATCAGTGTAAAGCTGTGGGACACAGCAATTGCCACACCGGATACGGGGTGTTTCTGTGGCAAAAACTGTGTAACCCTTGTGTAAATTGGAATTTTGTTCAAGACGTGTAAATGTGTTATGTGTAAAATTTGTCTCCTGTATAAGTGCAATGTCCGTGTTCCATTGTTTATGTCTTCGAAAATACTGTGTAGTCTAGTGGGTGCACTCAAGCCCCCTGCATTTATCGATGTTATCTTACACATTCAAGAAATCGCAAGAACTCAGACAATGACTTTACGACTCTAATGATGAAGAGTCCTGTCCAGTTGGAGATCCTCAAGGATCCCCGAGACTTTATTGAAGAGGCGCTCACACCTCGACACCTCATTGTACTTGGCCTTCTTTCTGGCCTCTGCCATGAGGAGTTTCAGTTGGGGCAGGATCCTGGCTGGATCTCCAAGCTCACGCCTGAGAATGGTCAGGATCCTGTCCGAACTCTTCTTATAGTGAAGGCTATCGAGGAGCGAGCGCAGCTTCTCCCTCGGGACCTCCAACAAAGCAGGATCCACTTCAAAGCGGCTACTAATCGAAATGGAACTTCCACACGATTCATAGCCGCTTTGAGTTGGACCGGCCGTCTCGAGAGCAGAGACAACCTCTACGTCCGAGAGAACTTCAGTGACATCCATTGGAGTTACTGAAGGTACACTCGGAGCGCAAGGTGTAGCCTCTTCCCCCGAGACCCTCCCAGCGCTCACTGCCTTCTTCGGTGGTGGCATCACCTCCTGGTCAGGCTTTCCCTTCGTCTTCCTCTTCATCCTCCTCTTTTTCTTCTTTTGGCTACCACTTGTAACCTCCTCGTCCGAAGAGTCTACTTTTTCCCGTGTTGGAGTGGCACTGTTTACAGCCGGCGTCGGATTTGCCTCAGGGAGTGGCTCCTCAGACACCTTAGTGGCAGGTTGCTCCAAGAGGGCAGGTGCAGCACTGGGCGAAGTCACTGGTTTGGAAACCTCTGCTGGGGCAGAAGTACCCTCCACAGTGACCTCAGCCACTTTTCTGAGCCTCTTAGGACACTCCGCAATAAAGTGCCCTGCCTGATGGCAAGCATGGCATTTCGCTTCAGTGCTCACCTCAGTCCAGGTCATCGATCCAGCAACACTCCAGTAGAAGCCATCTGGAAGCACACACCCCTGGTTCAGAGTGATGTGTGCTTCACGGCTTAAACTCAAGATGCCAATAATAGTTTATTGAGACGATTCAGTAAGTAAATACAAATTCAGAAATCATTCTTTGCTCTAAACCTAAAAAAGCAAAACAAATTACAATATAATTCAATGATATTACTTAGTCTATTAAGAAATTAGTAATTAATAAATAATAGAAAATAAAGCAGAATAAGAATGCAAAGAGTAAATGAATATTAAAAGTAACATCTATAAACTACGACTATGGCTACCGAAGCCGTCTGTCGAGGTTGGAAAGCAAAATATTATTATGCCATTCATTAAACTATAAAAACATATATTGTATTTCAAATTTAAAGTAAACAAAAGTATAATAGTATCCAATAAAAAACGGGAAAGCTGGGTCAATTATTGTACTCTGATATCAGAAACTTTCTGTACTTCCAAGCATTTGTAACAAAATTGATGAGGTCATTATAATTGTTTCTTCCATTCAAAATATCGACTACTTCACTTTCAGAGAAAGTTTTTTTCCCACAAATACCAAATCGGAACTCTGCAAGAATAGGACAGGTACCGAAGAAATGCAACAGGTCCTCACTCTCAGACATACTACATAGGGAGCATAAGATACTGCCCTCTCTTCTCCAAGGATTAGCATTCAAATCTATCAGTCCACATCTAAATCTAAATATGAGGCTTATATTTTTAATGGAGAATTCGTTAAGGAAATAGCATTGATTGGATATCCAGTCTAATCTATCATACATGCCGTGTCTAACCGTACATCTTGCCCTGTCGGCGGCTTTCTGTCTAAGCCACAAATCTTCAGCGTCAATTAAATGTAACAATTTAGTTTTTACGTCTTGTTGAGAGTCCTCTCTTAAATTGAGCTGTAAGTTATGCTTTTCTACGAGCTCCTCCCAAATCTCACACCAAAATGTGTGGCTTTCTACTGCCCTCCAAGCTAGCTTCTTGGGTAGTCTATCATCCTTATAACTTAAAAGTATTTTTAACATATACATAAAGTGGCATCTAAGGGTATAAATATATAAGCAAGATAAGCCAGTCTCTAGAGTTAAGGCATAATTCGGCGTATACTGAGGGAGATGCAATAGTTTTTTTAAAAAGAAACGCTGCAATTTTTCTACTTCTTCATATTGACAGCTTAATTTTCTCCGAATGTTCGACTTCTTTTTTACAAAAAAATGGTACCATGAGCTATTAATGCTAACCTTTGCGAATTTCAGACGCTGGCTAAGGTTTTCATTAAATGAGAGTTTGGGTGTCAAAGTTATTCCTAAATAAGTATATTGTTTAACGATTTCAATTTGCTGAGTTTCAAAGTCCCACTCTTCTGTTTGTCTCCTGCGGCCCCCTCCCCGCTGAAATATCATCACCTTGGATTTGTCAAGATTTACTTCCAGACCCCACGTTCGAGAGTATCTCGCAAACTCATCTATCATCCTTTGCAACTTTATGGGGTCATCAGAGAAGACAACAATATCATCCGCATAAAGCAGAGCTTTTATTTCTAATTCTCCTAACTTTATACCAACTTCTAAATGCTCCTCAAGATCGTTTATGAAGAGAGCGAATAATAAAGGGCTCAATAAACATCCCTGTTTAACACCACATGTGACCGGAAACTCATCCGAAAGATCAACTCCATTCCACACCTGGGCTGTAGTATTTGTGTAAAGGCCTGTTAAAACTTTCATCATCCTATGTGACACCCCATTATTGTACAATTTGTAGAATAGCGAACTCCGAGAAATAGTGTCGAAGGCAGCTCTAAAATCCACAAAAAACGTATACACTTTCTTTATATTTTTACTGTGACTAAGTTTGACTATGCTTGTGAAGTTGAACAAATTATCCGTAGTAGAGTACCCTGGACGAAAACCAGCTTGACTTTCGTATAAAATTTTATTCTCCCTCTCCCAAACAATTAGTCGATTATACAAAATACCAGTAAAGATTTTTGCAATAGCGTCCACGAAGGAAAGTCCTCGATAGTTTTCCACCGATTCCGTATCGCCTTTTTTATGTACAGGGAATATAACCGACTTAGTGAAGCTTACCGGTACGCTGCCAGATTCGAATATATGGCTGTAAGAGTCTAATAGTTTATCCATAAAGATGTCGGGAGCATTTTTAAAAAACTCATAAGGGACTCTGTCCAGACCAGGTGCTTTATTATCCTTTAGCCCTCCTAGCAGCGCAAGCATTTCAGATTTTTCAAACGGGTTATCCAATATCGGGTTACATGCATACGGCGGCGCAAACAGAATTGTTGGAGCATTACCTGCACGATTAAGTAAGGCATAGAAGTAAGCCTTAAAAGATGTTGCACGTATTCTAGGGCTGGCAAGAAATTTTTTCCCTCGTATTTCTTTTGCAATAGCCCACCATGTCTTAGAATCCTTGATTGTGTCTAATTTAGTACCTAACGACCTATAGTATGACTGCTTTTTATTAAAACAAAGTGACTTGTAGTTTTTGTTGGCCAATGTATAATTTTCTCTAGCTGGCTGGGAGTCAGTTTTCCGGAATAGCTTGAGCCACCTGAAAGACAACTTACGCGCACGAAAGCATTCGCTGTCAAACCACTTCTTTTTATAAGAGTTGTTAGTCTTATGTTTAACTATAGCCGCCTGCTTTATAATCTTAACTAAGTCACCAGGTTGTGAAAAACCAGCGTCTAAGCCATTGCAAAGTTCGGAAACTTTTCTTTTGTAAGCCGCAACACATTGAATATTCCAGCTGAGTCTTGGCAGTAAACTCATAAAGTTTTCATTCTGTGAAGATCCAGATTCTACCGCATATAGTGATAAACTCAACGGAAAATGATCAGAAAAAACTTGATCTTGTACTTCGAAGTTCCTGACATATGCTGATAGGTCATATGACATTGCTACAATATCATTTACGGACGCACCAGTTCCACCAACATAAGTGTACTTTCCCTCAAGGTCTCCGAGTGTTCTCCCATTTGCGATAAAAAGGCCATGCTCGTCACAAAAGTCTAAGAATTTTTTACCCTTGACATTGACTGAAAGGTCGTTTGAATTTCTTTCATTTCGAACATTTTGTCCCAGTGATAATTCAGTTGGCAATCGTTATTCTTTACCTATTCTCACATTAAAGTCCCCCAGTGTTATGATATTAGGAAAATTAAGCTCATTCACACACTGAACATAGTCCTCAAAGTCATTATCCCAATTGGAACAATTGATATATGCGGGTACTAGGCAGATGGTATCAGAGTTTATCTTTAGGACTACTACAGGTCGATTATCCTGCCACAGAAAGTAAGTTTTCTTTTCTACCACAAGTTTTTTACTAACCCCAACTAAATATCCCCCACTTGCTCTTCCAAAACGCGAGCACCTTGTTGCGCCAACCCAGCACAAATCGTATCCAGCAAAGTATTTCGAGAAAGCATCACAATCTTGTTCTACTAAATGAGTTAAAGACAAATTATATCAAAATTCTTAAGATAGTTAAAAAAGCTTGGAAACAGTAACTTATTCTTCAATCCGGCAATATTATATGATATAATTCTAACTATTACTACCTTTTCCGTTTCACATCGTACCTCCAATGGTTCTAATTCATTAAAATCTGTTATACACTGGCTAGCTGCGCTAAGATCTTCTATAACTAAATCGACATTTCTACTATTAAAATCACGACAGACGGCGCTACCCTATTGCAATACGCTATCATTTTTATTTTGCAGATGTTCATTATAAATATTTTGATGCTTATCCAATATATTTTTAGCTTCAGCTTTATTTTTAAGAAGGCCTACAATGAAATCTTCTGCATATTCTCCTTCATGAGTTGATTGTCAATATAGCTTATGCGATATCCCGCGATCAATAGCTTATCGTCACGTACAGAAATCTTCATATCCCTTTGCAGTTTCAGCAAATCATGTCGCAACTGATATAAGTGCCGTCTTTTCTGCCTCATTAAATTACTATAATCCCTATGTATCACCAATTTAGTGCCCTTAAGTTTTTTAGCATTTCTTAATATATTATCCACGGTAGCATGAGAGCTAAATTCAATCAGCAAAGGGGGTCTCTGGAGATTTCCATGACCTACCTTAATTATACGTTCTACACTAATATGTTCCTTCACACCCAGAATCCCAGTACAGACTTTAATTACCTCGGCAAGTGCGTCCTCGTCCTGGTTACTTTGGAGTCCCCTAAATATCAGCTACTTTCGTCTTTGCTGGGTTTCGATATATTCAATGCGCTCATGGAGATCAGAATTACGTTTTTGTAGCTCAGCAACTGTATTCTTCAAATCAGAATTTTCTGTTCTCATAACAGCAAGCTCTTTTTTCATTTCAGCAATATCATTTTTTGTAGCCAAGTTGGACAGCTGACTTTGCATCATAGTAGACATAGCAGACAGTAACTCAGCCATTGACAAGTCACCCACTCTATCCGACTGACTCATGCTGCAAGTTCTTTTTACAGAAATTATTTTATCCGCAGTATTAATATCAGGAGACAATTGTTCCGCGCGTCTCTTGTTTTTTTCAGTATGTGAAGTCTCAATCATCTAGTTATTTCGTAGATCTGTTGTTATGTTTCCTTAAGTCTGGTTAATCAGTGATCCAAGGAAGTGCAGTGTTTTGTCTCAGAGTACCGGCAACAAAAGTGAGGTGTTAGACCTAGCATAATCCTGTGTGCACAAAGTTATATTTGAAGCCGTCCAGCGAAGTATTGTTTGGTGATCTGTCATAAAGTTGTGTCGATATGAATTTGTTTTTTTGTTATATAAGCTGCGTTTTCAGGTTAAACTTTAGCAGGCCCGTATTAAGAGACACCCAATAGTTCTTCTCAGATGCAATAATGTGTTTATTCCCCTCGATTATTAATCCAATTTATAAAAAACTTCTACAATTCAAAAATGGCGAACTTATGAGTTAAACGTCAGTGCTACCAACCAGTAAAGGTAAAGGTTGTACTGAAATTTCAAAAAAAAACATTTGAATAAGTGAAGCGAATATTTGTGATTGATAATAAGTGTCTTAATTAATCCACTGGTGTGAGAAGGGGGATTAATTAAGAGAGACTAACAAGTGAATTTAAAAATATATATAGGCCGGGAATTGATGGATTTACGCGTTCAAAACTTGAACGGGGGAATTAAGTAAATATCCAATACCTATGATTGGGCATAGTTGTTTTGTTAGCTTAATTCCACGGACTTCAAAACATAATAACAGTAACATAAAAGTAATAATCATAAAATTAAATATTATTTTGACTTTGTAACGCTTTCTGTATAGTAGGTACAACAATCATTTTTTTATAAAATTTTATTTTTTTTTTATTTTATTGTCTTCAGATGAAGAGAGCCAGTACAGTAGTGCACTCTATACAAAGACAACAGAATCACCTAAGGCGAAAGAAGTCGCCGTCCCCTTTCCATCCACACCAGCCTACCCACGCCAGCCTTATCAGCGTGCTATTTACGTAATGCACAAAATGCACAAAAAAGTCATCCAAATCCGGCCATGTATTTTGAAATATGGTGACATCTCCCTCTTCTTAGGATAACATTTTTAATTTAATTCTGTAGAACAGAGTCAAAATCGGTAAGTAGGTGTGGTTTTTCTCATAGGAACAAAAATTGATAAACATGCTCTGTTTAAGATAGAAATAGGAGCCAAGTGCCAGTTGGACTTATGCAATGAGTATACCGTTTCTAATATAAAGATTTGTATCAAACCAGAAAGCGAGAAGACGTTGTTATGCTTAAATTTTTCGGCCGGGTCGAAGCAGATACAGCTATACCATTTTTTTATATATGGATTAAATTAAAAGTAAAAATTATCAAAGGAAATGTACTCGTGACAACTTCTGTTCCATACGGATAATATTTCAAAAACTCTCAATGTTTTTGAGTTTTACTTTTTGAGATAAGACTGGGCACAGCGATTATAAGAAATGAAGAAAAATGTGTGCAACATACCTATATTAATTTTTGAGCTCAAGATTTTACAAGTTTTCGTTTGAAACCTCACTCGATGACATCGAAAACAAATTTTGTCACTTCCGACTTCACCCCCCGAAACTAACGTATTGTAATTGTGATAGCTTTCGTGCAATTTTTAATCGTTTTAACTGAAAATTTTTTCAAGAAATGCATAATATATGTTATTGAATGTGTGCTTCAATAAATGTTAACCCGCCGAATCAAAATTCGGCTTCATGAAGTGTATAGCACTTCACCTTTCTAATCACGCCATCATTGAAGAACATATTCCAACCACAAAGTGCCGTGGAACTTGGACGTTTTCGCACTAACTTTTAATTCGGATTAGCACTAAAAGTTTAATGTAAGTTATAATAGAGTTTGTGTTATCACTAAACGATTAGTGGTATTGCAAATTTTATTTCACTAAATGATTATTGATAGTGCAGAGTCTATTTAATTATCACTAAGCGATTAGTGCAACTGGAAATACACCCCGCGCAACAAAAAGAGCCGCACGTGGTTTGCTTTTTCATATCTTCCCGGCTCAATTCGTGCTAAATAGTCTCCAAGATATCCAAATTGCTTTTAACGGTTGTTAATGTGAAACAGCACTCTTCTGCTACGAATATTCACTGTGCACAGTTGCATACATACATAGGGTTCGAGACGTTATTAAGGCAAAGGGCGGTACTACAAAGTACTATTTTTTTTTAAACTCAATTTTAAAACTTTTAAGTTTTGAAAATACATTTTTTGGTTTAATAAAAATAAAGAGATATTGTTGGCTTACTGTATTTTTAATTTTTTATGAAATAACATTGCCTTAAAAATTTGAACAAAATGAATTTTTTTTTGATTTAGCACGAAAAACTAAATTTTTTTTTTGAAAACAAATTACATATTGCATAAAACATACTTTTTAAATTGGGTTATATGTGAATAATGTAAAATACAGAAAAATTACATAATAAATCGTTGTTATTTAACTTTAAACTTGCGGCTCATTTTGTTGCACGGGGTGTAATTTTCAATATCAATAAGTGCTAATGGAATGGTGCACTGGTAGTGCAAACATAGTTTCTGCACTATTTTTATTATTATTATTATTATAGGGGGGATTACCCATATGGTGGGCACTGCGACCATGGAGGTCTTTTGTGCCAGAGCCCCATTACTGCAAAAGACGCTCAGCCACCCTGAGGTAAGTGAGGAGGTCTTTAACAGGGGAGGATCTAACGTCAGCCGGATTCAGAAGTTCACGACTGAAGGTCCTCCTTCTAAGCCATGCTAATGCAGGACAGGAGCACAAAATGTGCAATGTTGTTTCGTCGTCTTCCAAACAAAGCCGACATTCCGTCACGCTAGACAGACCTATTCGGTGTAGATGATACCTAAGCCCATAATGGCCAGATAGGTAGCCTGAAAGCAGTTTGAGATCCGCCTTGCTTATGGCGGTGATATCGTTATAAGCGTAGGGTCTGACAAGTGCCTTGGCCTGGCGAAGCCCAGAGACGTTCCTCCAGTATAGCAGTTGTTGACTCCTACCCCAATTTTCTACAACAGCTCTCGTCGAAGCCCAACTGAGGCTGCAGTAGGGTTCGGGACCTTGGAAGCGAGAGGATGCGCCTTTCCTGGCCAGTTCATCAGCGATCTCGTTGCCCTCGATACCAGAGTGACCTGGTATCCAACAGAGCGTGACCCTGTTGTGGGTGGCCAGTAGCTGGAGGGTGTCGAAGCACTCCTTAGTAATCCTCGAGGAGAAACTCCATGAGGATAGGGCCTTAAGGGCCGCTTGGCTATCAGAAAAGATGGTAATGTCCGCACCTTTCAGTCCTTTATTGACGTTGAGAATGGCGCAAGTTTCAATGGCATGGATTTCAGCTTGAAAAACGCTGGGCCAACTACCCAATGCGAGCGAAATCCTAGTGTTGGGTCCAAAGACGCCAGCACCGGCACCGTGTGCCATTTTAGAGCCATCAGTATACCATTTGAGGCATCTGGGATCCAGACTTGGACCACCTCCGTCCCAGTCCGCTCGTTCAGGGAAAATGGTCCTGAACCTTTTGCCAAAGCGCAGCTCCTTGGTCATGTGATCCGTTACGGAGCACACATCTAAGCCAGGGATGCGCTTGAGGATGCTCATGTGACCCTTGTCGTCAACCGGCATATTATTCAAGAGCTGCATTCTCAGGGCGCTGATAGCAGCAGATTTCATTATAGAGATGTGCAGTGGAGTAAGTCCAATCACCGCCTCCATGGCAGCAGTAGGACAAGTCCTCATTGCTCCTGTCATGGAGAGGCAGGCAAGCCGCTGCAGCTTGTTGCATTTGTCGATTGCCAACCGCTGCTGGACTTTAGGCCACCAGACCAGGGCGGCGTAAGAAACGATCGGCTTGACAATCGTATTGTACAGCCAGAAAATCATCTTCGGGGTTAGACCCCAAGTCCTTACGAAGAGTCTTCGACAGGCCCATAAGGCTCGTGTAGCCTTATTTAGGGTTGTGTTGAGATGAGTGTTCCAATTTAGTCTTTTGTCGAGCGTAATTCCCAAGTATTTGACTTCATTGGAGTACTCAATAGCCGTGCCTTGGATCAGTATTTGATCAAGGTCCAGATGGTGCCTTCTAGTGAATGGCAACAGAACAGCCTTGGCAGGGTTGATCGTAAGATCTTCGTTAGCACACCAATCAGTGACCGTGCGCAGAGCTGATCTCATTAGATCAGTGACAGTAGAGTCGAACTTCCCTGTGATAATGATGGCAAGGTCGCATAGCCAACGGCCCGGTAGCCAAGCTCACTCAGCTTGCTTAGGAGGTCGTCTAATACCAGAGACCAGAGCAGCGGCGACAGTACACCGCCTTGTGGGCACCCCTTAGCTGCCCTGATACACACAGAGGTGTTGCCCAGGGTGGATATAATTTCTCGCTCTTTAAGCATCGCATCCACCCACTTCACAGTTTGCGAGTCCAAACCCCTCCGTACGAGAGCTCTAGATATGGACCTGTATCTAGTATTGTCGAAAGCACCTTCTATGTCAAGAAAAGCACATAATGCTATTTCTTTATGATGAAGAGCTTTCTCAATCTTGCTGACTAGATTGTGTAAGGCAGTCTCTGTTGATTTGCCTTTTGAGTAGGCAAACTGGGTGGGTTGAAGGGGAGATACTTTGTCCAGTTTGTACCTGATGTGAAGGTCTAGCAGTCTCTCCATTGTCTTTAATAGAAAGGAGGTTAGACTGATTGGTCTATACGATTTAGGCAGCTCAAGGGGCCTATTGCCCTGTTTGGGGATAAACACCACCACTACTTTCCTCCATGAGAGTGGTATGTAGCCCCAATTATAGCTGGCTCTAAACAGGTTGACTAAAGGGTCAAGGATGGTATCCAAGCAGTTTTGGAGGAGTGCTGGAAAAATCCCATCACCCCCAGGGGCTTTAAAAGGTTGAAAAGAGGCCACTGCCCATCTAACCTTATCTTTGTCGAATATGACACCGGACCGGCTCAAGGCCCTACGGCACAAAGGAGACCCATCGTCGCAGTCGACGTAATGATCTGAGCCTGGTCCTAGAGTTGACCCGGGGAAGTGAACCTGTAATAGGTATTCTAGGGTTTCTCTTGGGTGTTCGGTGTAGGTATCATCCTGCTTCCTGAGAAGCCCTACTCCATTTGAGGTGTCCTTGGCTAGTACCTTTTGAAGACGAGCTGCTTCCGGCAAAGACTCTATTCTTTCGCAGCGTCTTCTCCAGGACTCGCGTTTGGAGCGTCTAATCTCCTTAGTTTCTGCACTATCACATGCATCGTTCAGTGCCAATGCAAACTTTATTTTAACTAACACTGAGCCCCATATGAAATATTTTATGCAAAATAAAAACCAAAACAAACCGTTTTTTAAACTCGGGCAATGGAAGAAATATTAAAATATTTCTTAACACGATCGGCGTTTCTAATGAAGAAAAGTTAAGCTCCTTTGGCTCGTTCTCAACAGCAGTACCAAAGGGTTAACTTTTCTTCAGCTGCTGGACGCCTTCGCGAAAACACGAAAACTAGATGAAAATCCAACACAAAAATTCAAAACCGATCTAGACAGCTGTATCAAATTAAGATCACTTGCACTGTCCCACTAACCTTGCGGTAAAAATATTTTCACAAAATACACAAAAAGTGCAGCAAATATTCACTTGACCCGAGTGAATTTTTCAAATAAAAACCAAAACAAACGATGTGGAATTAGTGAATTTAAGAGGAATGAAGCAAACATATCAAATGAATATTTCAAAATAAGTAGCTATAAAAGGAAGTGTAATTAATTTTTTAAGACAGTTCAAAATGGAGCACGTTCATACAAAAATAATTTTGGATAATATTTGCAAATTAATCGAATTAACAGATTATAGTGAACTTATTGCTGCATATAAAAAGCTAGATTTATTAACTCCCGCTATAAAAGAGGTTATAGAGGTAAAGCTCTGGGTGATTATGATTAGGACGTACGATAATAGATGATCCCACAATACTTAGAATGTCTTCGTTTCCAGAGGCACTAATTAGTTGTCATCTTTTTCTTAATTTCCAAGCATCTAAATATTGTTATATTAAAATGTCTTCGTTTCGAAGACTTCCTTCGGTTGACAGCTAAATGCGGTCAACAACTTGTCTAAATATAATATCTATATCAAAAAAGCAATAAATATTGTCGGCTATTTGGTGGTGGATCATTAGTCACTGGCTCTTATGACTTTTGTCTACTATATGTTTGTGAGTTTTCATATGAATTTGGAGAGTTTGTCAATGAATTGTGATTCGACCTGTTATTGTCTACCAAAATACTAGGTTTCTCGAGCACTGGCTGTAGAGATTCCCTATGATAAATTTGGTTGTCGGGAAGATTTTCACTTGACGCTGGCAATCGAAATCTTTGCGTAATGCTTCCTTTCAAGAACTTCGTATGTCCCTTCGTATGGGTCGAGCACTATCTACCCTAACGAAACCAAAGGGCAATTCCATAACTCTTCGAAAACAAAGATTTTATGTGATATATGACGAGATGCCGGTGACGGTTGAATATTTTCAAATTGATTTTCTTGTTCTTTGATGAACTGCGTTTGGTTATTCCAAAAATTTGTTTTATTGAAAAAATCACCGGGTGAACGCAAATTTTCTCCATAAACTAGTTTTGCCGAAGAAAATCGAAACTCATCACTACTGATTGCCCCAAAACCTAACAAAGCGGTAAGTACTTTGTCCACTGTGAATCCTGATAACACATTAACGACGTTCTATGAATCCGTTTGCTTGCGGATGATAATCTGTTGTTCGGCATCACTTAATTCCTAACAATTTAGTTAGTTTTTTAAACAAATGCGATTCAAATTGGGAGCCTTGGTCTGTGATTATCGTTGATGGGATACCGAATCTTTAGATCCAACCCTTTAGCAATGTTGCAGTTACAGTTTCAGCGCTGATGTTTTCTATAGGGATAGCCTCGGGCCAACCCGTGTATCTATCAATTGTTGTAAGACAGTGTTTGAAATTTTCAGAATCAGGCAATGGGCCGATTAAATCTACATGGATGGTATTGAACCTTTCTGTTTCATGTTGAAAGTCAGAAAGTGGAGGGTTCACATGCCTTGAGACTTTTGCTTTTTGGCAGGCTATACAATTTTTGCTCCATTCCATAACGTCTTTTTTTATTGATGGCCAGATAAGCCTGTTTGACAACAGTTTTATTGAAGCTTTAATTTCTGAATGGTTTAAATTATGGATTGCCAAGAAAATATCTTTCCGAAAATTAATAGAAATATATGGGCGCATTTTATTAATTGAAATGTCACAAAAAATTTCTTTCTCTGAATTGACTAGTTTAACTTTAATCATTTTTAAAGAAGAATTTTGTATCAGCTGCATTAATTTGAGCCTCCGCCACTGCTTCGAAATCGATGGCCCCACTAATATTGATCTCATTAATCCTCGACAATGTGTCGGCCACAATATTTTCTTTACCTGAAATGTGTCTAATATCCGTTGAAAACTGACCAATGAAATCTAGGTGTCGGACTTGCCTGGGTGAAGTTTTTTCAGGATTCTGAATAAATGCAAAGATTAATGGTTGCCATATGTCATTGTATATTTGCTGAACAACTGCACCGATACCATAATAAAAAGCGTCTACTACTAATGCCAATGGGCAGTTGGCTGATTGAAATGCTAATAGTGTAGCTTCACATAACTATTCTTTTGTCGCAGTGAAAGCGTTTGTTGCTTCTAATGTCCACACTATTTTTCTTTTCACATCTTTTTTATCCCCTGTTATAAATTTGTTCAGAGGCATCTGTGTAATGGCTGCATTTTTTATAAATTTACGGTAGAAATTTACTATTCCCAAGAAACGTCTCAATTCCTTAACCATCTCTGCACGTTTCATGGAATTGATTGCTTCAACTCGTTTGGGCAATGGTTTGATACCATTAATTGAAACGGAATGTCCCAAAAATTTAACCTCTTTTGCCATGAAATTACAATTTTCTAAATTTATCGAAAGACCGAATTTTGACAAAATTTGTTCAAGATGGTCGAGATGTTCATAATCTGATTTTGAAGCTATTAGAATATCATTAAGGTAAGCAAAACAGAAAGGTAAATCTCATAAAACCAAATAAATAAATCTTTGAAATGTTTGTGCAGCATAACATAGGCCAAAAGTCATTCGCGTAAATTCGAAAAGGCCGAGCGGTGTACAAATTGCCGTTTTAGGTATGTCGGAAGAAGCTACCGGGGATTTGATGGTATGTCTTTACTAAATCAACCTCTTGAAAAAATCTTACTTTCTTCCAATTGATTTGCAAAATCTTGAATATGCGGAATGGGATATTTGTCTGGAGTTGTTTTGGCATTAAGTCTCCTAAAGTCTCCACAAGATCTCCATTCGCTGTTCTTTTTTTAACAAGATGAAGCGGAGAAGACCAAGGGCTATCTGATGGACGACAAATTCCTTGTTCTAGCAAAAATTTGAATTCCTTTTTTGCTGCTGCCAATTTTTCTCCAGTAAGACGCCGCACTTAAGATGAGATTGGATGCCCTTCTATTGGTATGTAATGCACAACATCGTGTTTAGGCTGTTTTGCGAAATTGGCCTCGCTTGAGACTATTTGGAACTTTTTGAGTAATGTGTGTATTCTTGGATTGATAGCTAGATCGGTGTAGATTGCTAAGGATTCAGAGTGACCTTTAACTGATTTAGCAGCTGACCGTAAAGAAGTTAGAGGATCTATTAACAACTTATTTTTCAGATCGACTAACAAACCAAATTTTCGCAGAAAATCTGCACCAATGATTGACCTATTAGTTTGTTGATTGCTTCTTGGCTTTTACACCGAATTTGAAATGATACCAACAAAGTTCTTTACCTCTGGATAAACTTCGGTTCCTTGAATGGTTCCGTGGTTTAGACCTTGAATTAAAATTTCTGTTTGTAGGCCTAAAAGATGATCGAGATAATCTTTCAACTTTTTCGCTGAGTTCACTGATTTGAGTTTGAAGAGATGTTATGGCCGAAAAATTTACTTGAGGTTCGGTTAATACCGAATACACCTCGGTTCGTCCAGTCACATCCAAAATTTTGTCAGCCATCACCGACAACCCGTCTAGCGTACTTGAACTACTAGCAAGAATGGGGTGTATGTTACCAGGCAATCGCTGAAGCCATAAAGATTTTAATATTTCATCCGATAATTTGCCAGAATTTAACGTCGTCAAAAAGTCAACTCATTTAAGAGTTGCTTCAGCTTTACGTTATCGGATGTGGAAAGCCGCGAAATTAAAGTTTCCTTGAATTTTAAATATTTATCACTCGTTGGAGGATTGGTTAAAATGTCACTGATTTCCCTATAAACACTCACGTCTAAAGCACTTAGTAAGTGATTGTATTTTGTGTTGTGTTGTGTGATACCTGCAACTTCGAATTCTGCTTCGAGTTGGAAGAACCATGATGGTCGGCTTACACGCCAAAATCTATCTATTATCTTCTTCCAATATTAACTTCTTGTTCAGTTAATTTTTTGTCTGAATATCCTTATGCTGTTCTCGATTAGGGTTTGATCGCTATTATCGATTAGGAGTGTTAAGAGAATGCCTTACCACTGGTGGGGGCCTCTCCGTTAACACTCGAAAATCGCAATTTTAAATTGTCACCAAGAGTAATTTAAAGGTGCCTTACCACTGGTATGGGAGGGGGGGGGGCAAACTTTTTTTTTTACAATACTATGGCTTGTTTTCAGGTGTAGAGCTAGTGAGTGCTTTACCACTGGTGGGGGGAAAACTCTGCTAGCCGTACAGGGTGATAACAAGAGTTTCGTTTCTTCGATATAAGTATACCTTACCACTGGTGGGGGGTAACTTTGTCAGAATCACAAAAATAAAAAATTAATATACAATTTCACTAAAATTCTTAATTGTTTCTGTTTTTCTTCCTTAATAAGAGGAAATTGCCATATTTTTCTTAATTTCCAAACTTCTAAATCTTGTTATATTAAAATGTCTTCGTTTCGAAGACTTCCTTTGGTTGATAGCTAAATACCGTCAACAACTTGATTGTCTAAATATAATATATATATATATATATATATATATATATATATATATATATATATATATATATATATCAAAAAAGAAATAATTATTGCCGATCTAATAAAAAAATTAAACTCGACACGAATAAAAAATGAATTAAAACTGTATCTCTTTATTTAAAAATTTCTAAACGTTATAATTTCTTCTATGATAATCGTTCTAGCAGGACTTATTACAGACTGAAACTGAACAATCAAAAAATGTAAATTTTTACAAAATTTTCCAAAAGGAAAATTATTCTGGCTTACTTTAATAACATTTGCAACAAGTAATTATACAAACACGAACGTAACCCAAAATCACTAAACCATATAAATGCAAATAAATTCTAATATGAATAATACTGCCACCACAAAGCCAAAAAATTAGAAATTTAATTCTATATTTCAATTCTTTCTTTATAGAACGAACTTTTGTTTAACGATTATGAAAAGCATGGGAGGTTCTTAAGATTTCTAAATCTGATTCAGCAGCATATAAAAAATTCAAGGATATTTGTAGGAGTTTGCACCTACAAGATGTTTTGCTTTTGCTACAAAAAGAAGAAGAAAATGTCAAAGCAGTTCGAGAAAAAGTAGTTCAATTTAATATCATCCCAAAGATACATTTCGGTCCAATATACGAGCGTAAGGTCTCTGGCAAACATTTGCGTTGGACAGATTTCGATTTCAACAGCGAATTCGAAATATGAAGGATATTTTGAACCCCATTTTATTCACCTCGCATAGAAATAAAATTTATAGGTTAAGCTTTAAAAATTTTAAATAAAGTAATAAAATAAGAACTCAAGTACTTTTAATATAAAATATATATTTGTATAGCAATATTATAATACATTATCTTTCTTAATCCAAGAGTTGTCTTTTGATGAAAATCTGAGCCATTTAAGATAAACTTTATCTGCGGTTCTCTTCAATATTTTTTCTACTAGGTAAACATCAGGATTCTTCGTCTTTTGGAGTTCCATTTCATAAAAACTCCGCTTTATTGCCTTTCCTTCATGATCTTCGAAGAGATATGTTACAGGACTCGTTATCTGAATTTTTGCGATCTTGAAGATCTCTGTAGTCCAGTTTGGTGTATACCCCTTTTCAAATACATGTTTATATTTATTAATGCGAACAAAGTCTCCCAGTTTAAATTTTGGTAAATGAAACGTCTTTAAATGATTGTAAACAGTTGATAACTATTTTTTCTCATTCTGCTTTGTCACATCCCTTGGTCGCATTTTTATTGTTCGATGATTACTTGAGTTATATTCTTCGAGTAATTTCTTAACCATATCTATCCATCGGTATGAGCCCTGCATACTAAACTCTTTCCACATCATGCTTTTTAATATTCGATTAAATCGTTCAACTATAGATGCTTTTAAAGGGCTATATGTAGAAAAATGATTAATGCGGGATTTTTTCATTAAGTTTTAAAATGAGCTATTGAAAAACTCTTTTCCATCATCAGTTTGTAAATTTGTGGGACTCCGACCTTCTTTTAATATGGATTTCATAGTTACTTCGACACCAGTCTTTCTTTTAATAGGAATTGCCCATGCATATTTAGAAAATCCATCTATTACAGTTAATAAAAAATTATATCCAATTTCAACTAAGTCGGCTTGCCATAAGTAATCTATTCCTTTAATTATAACACGTCTACTTATGAAATTTTTTCTGGCTGGTTTATGAAGCTCATTAACTACTTGTGTTTTATTCATTTTGAAATTATCAGAGATTCTACTTCACTTCTACTTCAGATTCTATTTTCAGTTTTCCTTGTAGAATCGCAATTGATTCAATCGTATATAATTGACTGGCTTCTTTATCTTTTTCAGTTGTTATATTTATTATGTTGTATATATCCTTTAACTCTTCTTTAAGAACGGCACTTTCCTTAAGTATTTGCTTAGTTAGATTGTTGCTGACTAATTGAATTTTTTCATTAGCGTGAGAATTACTTAAATGTACTACCTTATCAGCTACATCGTCGACATATATTTTATTGGCTGCATCATCTCTTTCCATCGGGCTTTTAATATATTTCAAATTTTTAAAACCTACATTAAAATCTCCATCTTGAGTGAGCTTAAAACCTACACCATTTAGACCCTGTATTTCCTGGATCCCTTGAGAACCAGGTTCACCAGGTAGCCCCCTTGGACCACGATCGCCAGTAGGTCCGAACTTTGCTTTTTTAGAATATCTTCCAAACTTGTCGACACTTATTGTTACATTAAAGCTGAATACATTTAAGGATGTTATTTATATTATAATTCCACTTTCTTTTAACTCTTCAATAATTGAGATAATTTCATTGTTGTGGTTAGTGTGTCCTGCACCTTGTGATGCTATTAAAAGACAAAGTCTATCCACAAGCTCATTAGCATCGTTCCAATAAACGTAATCAATATTTTTCTTGGGCATATGCATCAACCCTTTGCCGTCATGAGAAATCAGTTTACTTATAATTTCTGTATACTTTGAAGCTCTAGTACCTTTTATTTGGCCGTTCGTTCTATATTCTCTTTTATAGGCATTCGTTTCTTTTAAGATAGCTTGATAATCTTTCAAGTTGTCCTTACTATACAAAGTTTTTACAGGTTGTTTCATAAAAAGCAATTCACATAGACCTAACGTTATTTTATACGATTTTCCGTTAATGAGGAAATAATCTTCCTCAATTGCAATCTTTGAATTTCCAATTTTCCATTCGTTATCATCATCTAAATAAACTCCATAAGTGTTGTCAATTTTTGGGCTTTTGTTGTAAATATTTATCAACTAATCCACTTGATAAATTAAGAGGAGAATCTCTCTTTTCCATCAAAGAGAGCTGCTCTTTAGCATTTTTTAGCATTTGGGGCATTTCACGCGAAGCGGACAGCGAAAAAAATGTCAGGTTCTGGATTTTGTTCATATTTGGTTTAATTGTATTTCTATATGCCCTGAATGAATGTACATTTTTATTTTTTTTCTATGAAGCCTAGTTGCCCTTTTATAAGCCTTTAAAAAATAGAAAAAATTTAAGAAACGGATTTTTTGAAATTTTTTTTTCTATTATTCATAGTGATATAAAAAAAGTAAATAGTGTTATTTAAGAGACAAAGAAATGTTTTTCTTGGCAGTTATTACAGATTCGCAAAAAATATATTTTTTCGTATATAAAACCGGAAGTAAACATTTCAAATCGGATTTTACTTAACTTCGGTATTTTTAAAAATTTTTATTTTTATCTCAAAATGCAGCTTGTAGTTCATAAATAATATTAGTAAAGTTTTTGAATGGGATCTGTATTCGTTTTGGAGATAAAAGTCCTAAAGTGCGAAGGCGCCGCTCTGAGCTCCGTACTGGCGATCTCGTAGGTTGGTCGTTTAATAAGTGAACGGTATAAAAACTCTGTGACGTCAGTCAATATTAAAGCGTATTACAACTATGTTTCCGTAGTTTGTTATATCTATCTAATAAGTATTGAAATATAAAAAAATCCTTGTTCAAAGTTATAAGGTTAAAAATGAAACAAATATTTAGTCAAAAAGGAACAGTCTTATTTTATAATTTTAACGACTTTGTAATTTACACTATAACTTGTTCGTTTAATCATAAGGCCTTCGGTTGTTGGTATAAATGCGTGATACTTGTTAGTGCCAGGAATAGTCACAGCGCAATCAAAACGTCGTTGCAGAAAATCTCTTTGTCGTTGCAGGTCATCTTTGGAGCAGTAATAAACGATGGTTTCGGTTAAAGCTGATTTTGCCCAAGTGGTGGTGATTGCCCTACTTGCTGGCAACTGTAGGCTTGCACGTGTCGCTAATCTTTTAAGATTCCCACCAAGACCATCGCATGGTCCTTTCCCATGCGATGTGGCATGAAAATGAATTTCAGCTTCGATATCAAAATATTCTTTATAGTAATATAAATTTATAAAACTAAATCTATTCTTATAGGGCTGCGAGGCTCCGTCGGTTATATATATATAATTTTTTTAACTGCTATTCCTTTATCAAAAAGATCCTGGTGCAGTATTTCTTGAAAACCATAGAATGTAGCTGTATCGTGTTTCAGATCATTCGATATCATAACTATACTTCCGTGTTTTATTTGATTTCCATCTCTGTAGTAAAATACTGACGTTAAAAGTGTACCTTGTTCATTATTCCAGTGGAAAGATTGTGCTGCATCTTGTACTACAAAACTATAATTTTCAGCAAAATCGCACTGAACAAGAATTTCACCTTCAGAAATAGTTTCCTTCAGTGTTTTGATATAAAGTGCTTGTTGTTCAGCAATATAGGCATGTGGCTTTAAAATATCCAAAGCATTACACAATCTGTTAACAAAATCATCTGCGGGAAGCACTTGAGTAATTATCGTAAATCGATCTGTACCTACCCATTGCTCACACTGCACATTGGTAACTTGATTGTCATCAAAAACCGTTTTTAAATGGTCACGAATAGCATTTAATCCAGGACAAGAAATACAACATTCATTTGGAGTTGATTTTGTAGTCATTAAATAACAAATTGGTGTAGGGTTTGGACACATCATCATTTGTAGGCACTTTTTATAAGACGAAAGGTGCATGTTGGTTTCTGCAGTAAGAGAATCAATGTATCCTCCACTCAACATCAGCTTAACATTCTGGTGGTACATACATACACAAACAAGATGTGTGCCAGAATCTCCAGCAAGGATACATTGCTTAGGTCGTAATGTGAAAAATTTGGTTAAACCTACTTTAACATCAGGATATTCAGTTTTAAATTTCTGATACAGCTCTTCAATATTGCACATTATTAGTTGTTTTTGTAAGTGAGTTCTTGCCGTCGTTTAATTTTACTGATACAAAATCTTTCTTACCAGGAAAAACTCGACTAATATCTTCTCGAAGATAAAAACTTCTTACTAAATTTTTTATTTCAACTGGTAGCTTGCGGCCATTGCGAGGATTGGGTGATGATAAGACACCAAATTGATCGACAAGTTGTTTCGCTTTTTTCGTTTGCCGTCTAGATGTCCCAAATTCTTCCGCGAGTTTGTTCTCACTCCAAGATTTAGGTGCAATAGTAAGAATCAACGTTTTCATCGAAGTAGATGTAGATGGGTCATTGAATTTTTCCTTTAACTGCCTCAAAATTTCTTGGTCTCCTCCTGTAGTATCCGTCTGCGTTGCATTATTTTTATATTTGTCCTCTTCTGGAATAAACGCTTCATCTTCGACGGTTTGTGAATATTCACTTGATGTTTGGCTACTCTGCGTCAGCACAAGATTTTCGCTGGTTTGTAGAGGTGTTTCACACAAAAGACGCTTCCTACAGCTTGCACAAACATAAGCATCAAACGAAGCTTTCCACTTTGTAGCTAAACCTCTGGAAATTTTTCTTAAATTTTTGGTCTTCCGATGAATTGGCAAGTGAAACGGATTAAAACATTGATTACCGTAGTAATTCATAATATAACGATCAATTAGTTTAAAAGATGCTTAAAGACAACAAACGGCAGGTACGTTCGGATAAAACGGCAAGTAAGCAAATAACGGAAAATTTTATTGACGTATCATTATCCGTCTCGTTCTAGCATTTAACGTCGAATATAAGTAATGAGTCCTTTCCAGAGATAAGAGATGGAGACACAAGTCACAATTGTTTTTCATAATATTGGTAAATGAATATTACTCAACTATCGGTTTTTTAAATTATATTAATAAATATTAATAAATATAAATTGCTATATGTAATTTATATATATATGTATATATATATATATATATATATATATATATATATATATATATATATATATATATATATATATATATATATATATATATATCATAAAAATAGTAGGATTTGGCAGTTTGGGCTTACTATATGTTAGAAGCGTTAATTATACCATCGAATTGTAAAACTTGTATAACCTTCGAAATTGCCAGTACGGAGCTCAGAGCGGCGCCTTCGCACTTTAGGATTTCTATCTCCAAAACGAATACAGATCCCATTGTAAAACTTTACTAATATTATTTATGAACTACAAGCTGCATTTTGAGATAAAAATAAAAATTTTTAAAAATACCGAAGTTAAGTAAAATCCGATTTGAAATGTTTACTTCCGGTTTTATATACGAAAAAATATATTTTTTGCGAATCTGTAATAACTGCCAAGAAAAACATTTCTTTGTCTCTTAAATAACACTATTTACTTTTTTTATATCACTATGAATAATAGAAAAAAAAATTTAAAAAAATCCGTTTCTTAAATTTTTTCAATTTTTTAAAGGCCTATAAAAGGGCAACTAGGCTTCATAGAAAAAAAATAAAAATGTACATTCATTCAGGGCATATAGAAATACAATTAAACCAAATATGAACAAAATCCAGAACCTGACATTTTTTTCGCTGTCCGCTTCGCGTGAAATGCCTCATTTGTTACTGCCTTTGCGACACCAGATGCTCCACCCACTAACTTTCCCATTGCAGAAAGCCCAGCAAAAAGAGTAATGAGAGGTAAGATTCCTCCAACCTTCGGTATTGGAATTTTACGGTGAGTTTTTACATACTTCTTTTTTCTTTTAAATACATTTTTAGCGGTAGCAAGTGCAAGTGCATTTACGTATTTTTATTTCTCTTAGAACGAGTTTTGTTCTTTCTTTTTACCCCCGTTCCGAATTTTACTTTTGCTTTCATAGCGTTTGTTACAAGCCAGGCATTGGTACTTTCTCCAAGGGATGCGCCTGAAGATGTTGCTCGTTCCCAAGCTTTACCGGATAATATACGATCAGCAATATGGCGATCCTCGATATTTTTATGCTCCGAATATGTGATATCGTGATTTCTGCAAGCTGCGTCAAGAGGGTTAATTCCAGGATCACCCCTTGCTAATCTTTTTTGTAATTTAGTACCAAGACCGAATATTGATATCCAGGCAAATGGAATTCAAATGGTAAATTGCTGATTGCTGTATTTAGCAAACTGCCTCCTCTTCGACATTTTCGCTGGCGATTACGATTTTGATTCTTTGAATGATCAATCATTCGATAGATAAAATAAATTTTTAAACGTCCTCACAACAGCACACTGAGCTGATGACTGATATAAAAGTTCAGTGTTGTGCAATAAATATTTCAGTTCTAATAATGAAGTTCGTGAAGCAGAATTGAATTCAAAAGCCAAAATTCACTTATACCTGATAATGAAAGAGGAATTCTTGTTGGACCTTCTAACTGCGGTAAAAATAATCTTATGATTGGTCTTATAGAACATCCAAATGGACTCAAGTTCGACAATATATACATCTACTCAAAATCACTGCATCAGCCTAAATATCAATTTCTGGATCAGTTGATAAGTCCTATGTCTGGTCTGGACTACTACACGTTCTCTAATAATTGCGAAGTTATACCTCCTGAGGAAGCCAAACAGAATTCTGTTTTTATTTTCGATGATGTAGCTTGTGGAAAATGAAATAACATACGTGATTACTTTTGCATGGGGCGACACAATAATATTGATAGTGTCTATCTCTGTCAGACCTACACCCATATACCGAAGCACTTAATACGTGACAACGCTAACTTTCATATATATATATATATATATATATATATATATATATATATATATATATATATATATATATATATATATATAATATATATATATATATATATATATATATATATATATATATTTATATATATATATTTATATATATATATATAATGATCATGTTAACACAGACATTACCTTCGAGAAATTTCGTAATATTTGCAGTGTTTGCTGGAAAGACCGATATGGCTTTCTAGTAATCGATAAAGATAGTCTATTGGTTAACGGACGTTATCGAAAAAGAAGTTGATACATATATTTGACTATAAATTTAGAAGATCTGGTGTAGCCGATATTAAACCCTTTATAGCTGTTAATATATCTGATAGACCTGATAAAGCTGTTCATAGGAGCTGTTCGTAAAACTGGTAAAGCTGTTCATAGACCTGATAAAGCTGTTCATTGACCTAGTAAAGCTGGTCATAGACCTGGCAAAAGCTGTTCGTAGACCTGGTAAAGCTATTTATAGTCCTAGTAAAGCTGTTAATGTACCTGATAGAGCTGTTCATAGACCTGGTAAGAGGTGTTCATAGACCTTGTAAGAGTTGTCCATAGACCTGATAAGAGCAATCCATAGACCTGTTCACATCAGTACAACTCAGTTGACAGACCAGTTTAAATCTCATTAGAAAGATGGTTCAAAAAAGAGACGAGCTATTAAAAAATCTTATCAAAACTAGAAATACCATTAAGAAGAAATTCCGCGCTGTAAAAACTGGACGAGTTGAAATTGAAACTCGTCTAGAGGAGACATTTAAGACCATATCAAAACCACTTCATCAATTCATAACAAAAACAAAATATAAGCCTCAAATTAAAGATGAATACAGAGATGATGATGACTACGACAATATAAATTTTACTTCTAAAATTATACTCCCAAAAATGGAGCCGACAAGTACACATATAAAGCATCCAGATTATTCCTTAATGTCGGAAGACAATGAATTTGCAACACCTACACACTCTAGACCTTTGATGGAAAAGAGAGATTCTCCTCTTAATTTATCAAGTGGATTAGTTGATAAATAGTTAGAACTATGTATTAACAAAAGCCCAAAAATTGACAACACTTATGGAGTTTATTTAGATGATAGTAACGAATGGAAAATTGGAAATTCAAAGATTGCAATTGAGGAAGATTATTTCCTTATGTGTCTATGTGAATTGTTTTTTATGAAACAACCTGTAAAAACTTTGTATAGTAAGGATGACTTGAAAGAATGTCAAGCTATCTTAAAAGAAACTAATGCCTATAAAAGAGAATATAGAACGAACGGCCAAATAAAAGGTACTAGAACTTCAAAGTATACAGAAATTATAAGTAAACTGATTTCTCATGGTGGCAACGGGTTGATGCATATGCCTAAAAAAATATTGATTACGTTTATTTTAACGATGCTAATGAGCTTGTGGATAGGCTTCGCCTTTTAATAGCATCACAAGGTGCTGGACACACTAACCACAACAATGAAATTATCTCAATTATTAAAGAGTTACAAGAAGGTGGCATTATAATATAAATAACATCTTTAAACGTATTTAGCTTTAATATACTAATGAATGTCGACAAGTTTGGAAGATATTCTAAAAAAGCAAAGCTCAGACCTACTGGCGATCGTGGTCCAAGGGCGCTACCTGGTGAACCTGGTTCTCAAGGGATCCAGGAAATACAGGGTCTAAATGGTGTAGGTTTAAAGCTCACTCAAGATGGAGATGTCAATGTAGGTTTTAAAAATTTGAAATATATTAAAAGCCCGATGGAAAGAGATGATACAGCAGCCAATAAAATATATGTCGACGATGTAGCTGATAAGGTAGTACGTTTAAGTAATTCCCACGCTAATGAAAAAAATCAGTTAGTCAGCAACAATCTAACTAAGCAAATACTTAAGGAAAGTGCCGTTCTTAAAGAAGAGTTAAAGGAGATATACAGCATAATAAATATAACAATTGAAAAAGATAAAGAAGCCAGTCAATTATATACGATTGAATCAATTGTGATTCTACAAGGAAAACTGAAAATAGCATACGAATTATATGCAAACGAATTAATTACGACGTTCAGGAGAAGTTGATGAAATATATAGATCTAAATCTACAGGAATTTAATGACACTTTAAAAGCGTTAATTTATGTAGAATCTCTGATAATTTCAAAATGAATAAAACACAAGTAGTTAATGAGATTCATAAACCAGCCAGAAAAATGTCATAACAAGACGTGTTATAATTAAAGGAATAGATGACTTATTGCAAGCCGACTTAGTTGAAATTGGATATAATTTTTTATTAACTGCAATATATGGATTTTCTAAATGTGCATGGGCAATTCCTATTAAAAGAAAGACTGGTGTAGAAGTTACTCAAACTATGGAATCCATACTAAAAGAATGTCGGAGTCCCACAAATTTACAAACTGATGATGGAAAAGAGTTTTTCAATAGCTCATTTTAAAACTTAATGAAAAAATCCCGCATTAATCATTTTTCTACATATAGCCCTTTAAAAGCATCTATAGTTGAACGATTTAATCGAATATTAAAAAGCATGATGTGGAAAGAGTTTAGTATGCAGGGCTCATACCGATGGATAGATATGGTTAAGAAATTACTCGAAGAATATAACTCAAGTAATCATCGAACAATAAAAATGCGACCAAGGGATGTGACAAAGCAGAATGAGAAAAAATAGTTATCAACAGTTTACAATCATTTAAAGACGTTTCATTTACCAAAATTTAAACTGGGAGACTTTGTTCGCATTAATAAATATAAACATGTATTTGAAAAGGGGTATACACCAAACTGGACTACAGAGATCTTCAAGATCGCAAAAATTCAGATAACGAGTCCTGACACATATCTCTTGGAAGACCATGAAGGAAAGGCAATAAAGCGGAGTTTTTATGAAATGGAACTCCAAAAGACGAAGAATCCTGATGTTTACCTAGTAGAAAAAATATTGAAGAGAACCGCAGATAAAGTTTATCTTAAATGGCTCGGATTTTCATCAAAACACAACTCTTGGATTATTTATTTTCTTATTTTATTACTTTACTTAAAATTTTTAAATCTTAACCTATAAATTTTATTTCTATGCGAGGTGAATAAAATGGGGTCCAAAATATCCTTCATATTTCGAATTAGCTGTTGAAATCGAAATCTGTCCAACGCAGATGTTTGCCAGGGACCTTACGCTCGTATATTGGAACGAAATGTATCTTTGGGATGATATTAAATTGAACTACTTTTTCTCCAACTGCTTTGACATTTTTTTCTTCTGTTTGCAGCAAAAGAAAAACATCTTGAAGGTGCAAACTCCTACAAATATTAAGAAATCTTAAGTAAGAACCTCCCATTCTTTTGATAATCGTTAAACAAAAGTTTGTTCTATAAAGAAAGAATTGAAATATATAACTAAATGTCTACTTTGTTGGCTTTACCTCTTTAATAGAGGGATTAAATAAATCTAGCTTTTTATATACAGCAATAAGTTCACTATAATCTGTTAATTCGATTAATTTGCAAATATTATCCAAAATTATTTTGTATGAACGTGCTCCATTTTGAACTGTCTTAAAAAATTAATTTCACTTCCTTTTATAGCTGCTTATTTTGAAATATTCATTTGATATGTTTGCTTCATTCCTCTTAAATTCACTAATTCCACATCGCTTTTATTATTAGCATCAACTTGTTTCACCATCTCTACTTCACCATTACTTAGAATTCTTTCAGTTTTAAACTCGCGATATTCATAGCATGATATCTTCAATGAGCGAATTACGTAATTACTGTCATATGTACAACGAATGGTTAGCATAGTTTCGTCATCGAATTCAAGTTCAAAGTGCCTATAAAAGATATCCTTGCTCTCAATAATTCCTGCAATATCCATTTCTTTCTTTAATAGCTCTTACCTGAAACCTTCAATGACCTCGTCAATAGAAAAATATTTCTTTTTAGGATTATCAATCGTAGTAATCCTTGATGTAGTAATAGGAATTGGCTCGTCATTACTTTCTTTTCAGGTAGAAACTGCATCTTCTTTGGAATTGCTTGTGTTACTGTAAGTCATCAGTTTAAAAGTTAAGCCAATTTGTATAGAGTCATTATTTGGTAGAGTAAGCGCAAAATCTAAATTGCTGCTACTTTTATCCATAAGGTTTAGACTTAACGGGATCGGTAAACTATTAATATGCAAGATGCATAGCGATAAAAACAAAAGATTTTTTAATGTTATCATGTTGACTTGAAGTCGATAACTAATTGTATTTTATGAAGTTGTCATATTTACACCATCCTCCTGCATTTTTCATTTAATTGTTAGCCTGCAAATAACTTCTTACTATTTGCAAGCTCTAGAGGAAAATGATTGTAAGGTGAAGTGGAATGAAACATATATTTAATAAAAACAGTTTATTTATTTATTTATAAATTTAAATAATAGCCAGTGCTAGGTGTTATCTTAGAAAACATTGAATTAAAATTAGCTGACACCTGCTGCTTTCCTTTCAACAAAGAAACCTCCATTGTCAATTGAACGGTCAGTTATTTTAGCGCCGAATATAGGCGGCAAGAAAACATGATAACTCTCTAGTTCTAAAAGTATCCTGGGTCCATATTTCGTTGCTGTTCCTCTGCAGCTTATGATTTTATAATGCGACTCTTCTATGTCTTTAACAGCAAGTGCAGGCTTAAAATTTACAGAATTTAGCTCCTCCAATACTTCGAAGTCTTCGATGACTGCTTCGTTGATATGTTGCTGATACATTTTGAATTTTTTTTTGTAAGGAAATGACACAAAATTTATTATTTTAATCTGAGTTCGAACACGAATTTATTTTAATTGCGACAATTTCACTGGTTGACTTCACTATGAATACTAAAAGACTACCTAATAACTCTTGATATTTATACAAAAAAGTGGGATATAATAAAACTAGAGTGGGGATGCAAACGGCAACCACAATATCCTTTTGAAAAAAATTAAAAACTGCAATTTTCTTTTGAAACTACATTATTGAGACCGTGTTAAAACTTGCTTGGAAACAATTGATATCATAGAAATAAGAAGTTGCAAAAGCAGAAAGAACAATCTTCACCCATTTACTCCAAGTGGTGAAATCTTTATTAAGAAATACTATAAAGAAAAGAATAAAACTAATGATATAAAGAAAAAAAATTTATGCACACTTAAATACCATTTAAGAAGAAATATTCCCATACTATTGTATAAAATTTTCTCACGCTCAAGTGCTTAATTTCTCTGCAATTTCCCTGTAAATTCATCTTTAGCACAAAACGTGTTAAAACACGAAATTATTTCACAAATATCTTCCAGAAAATATATAGAAAATTTTCATCACAAGTTTAGCTTAATAATTACTGACCATACTCAATATCTCGGAAATCCATTGACCTCAAGATATATTAATGCCCAAATTACGTAATCCTACACTAGTAACTTATTTTATTATCACCCATAGTAAAAGCTCCCACCGAAAATATCCAGCATAGTAAAAACTCAAAACAACAAACTCTTATCTTCAGCACGAGCCCAGACTCGCACCTCCCAGGTTCATCTACGAAACCTCCAACGAGCTCAACATTGCGACCAAATTAATAATTTCTACAGACTCACCAGCTCCCTTATCAATTAGCTTAACATTCATTTATATACCCATGATCCAGGTCCAGGTCCAGGCCCAGGTGCAACTCATCCTTATCTTTAATAGCGCGCCGCCACCAAAACAAAACAATCTACAGAATTGACCTTCGGAATCACGAAACCATTGCCTTATCTCCAGCCATTTCCTTATCTGCCAAGAAGCATTTAAACTATGCAAAGAAATCATCTTGAACTTTCTGAAATACTCGAGAACTTTCTGGAACATTCGAGAACTCTCCACTTAATTATAAATTTCTACAGAATCACCAGCTCCCTTATCAATCACAGTCGGTCAGACACTTCACCCAGGCGACAGCCGACACGAAAAGCTCCAACCACAAAAGAGGTCATTTCATATCTTCTTCTTACTTTTTCATTCATTTTTCTAGCATCTTTTATCAACCATTTTCCACCTGGCCTGGAACCGCCATAGCACATTTTCTAAGCCATTTTCTCATGGCCTGAAACCGTCAACGCTTAAATTCGCATTCGAAAAGTTTTTAAAATATTAAGTTCGGACATGAGGCGAATTGCTGTACTGTGCCAGATGACCGTTAATTCCGTAATATAATTCCAACGATCTGTACTGCCCAGATAGAAAGCATGTGGCGATCACAATATTCTGGAATTAAATGCTGTCAAATTGACGTAAAAAATTAAGCAAAAAGTAGACTAACAATTATTTCCAGTCCATATTCCGTCCATATATTCTCATATACGTTGATCCATTATTGCCGGAATGTGTAGATCACATATTGCCGGTATATTGACGATTATTATTTCCAGAATAAAATAGCTGACATAATGATAAAAAATGGACAGCAATATATACTGTCTCCTTATGACGGCATTGTGTTATCATAAATAGTCAGAATACTTTACTGACAATAGACTGTCTGTCATTTTAACGGCATTAAATACTACAAGCTTAAATCGGGCAATAAATGGTCAATTTGCTGACAAATAATTCTGAATATACTTTACCGTGTTGGGTCCGTGTCCGAGATGAGACGAAGTTTACCTAGAACATACGATTGTTTGACGCTGTGTAGACACCATCTTAGTTTAAAGCGTTGTTTGCAGAGTCAGGGACTTCTTATTGGTGAAAAAGTGCAAAACATCAATAATATAATAAAATAATAATAATATAAATTCAATTATAATTGAATATTAATATTTTATTAATTATTCTATTTAATAAACCCGCCAATTTGTCTACATATATTTAATTTTTATATACGCAGATTATTGTCATAATCCATCAGCAATTTACTGGCAATGTGTGGGAACGGTATGCTCTTAAGGTTAGTTTATACTGTTCTGTTGTCGACAATTTGCCCAAATACACTGTAAGCCGGTATATTGACCTAATATTGCTAGAAATAAGTTCGAGCATTATTTACTTTAATATTTCTGAACATTTGTCAGAATACCAGCTTTAAATTCTATAATTTTAAAATGCACCGTCATCCGGTCGGCAACATTGCTACTATTTTACTACTATTTTTCCGATTTATTCTGGTATTTTGACGTTAAATTGTCGGACATTTTCTATCTGGGTGACTATTGAAACCCTTCTTCGTCGTTATTTTTACTTTATAAAATACTCCTTTCCTCTAAGGAGAGAAAAATCACTTTCATAATATTTGTTTGCAAAATAAATTTAACTTTTCTGTGAATTATGTTGGTAGTACACAAAATACAAAAATTACGCAAGGTATAATATTATATTAATTATTACATCAAAGAGAATTTTTTTTATTTCATTGACTTCTCGACATTTTATGCTCATTTTACATTCAAAAGTTCTTTTAAACATACATACATATCAATAATAGTGCAATATTACATGTGTTAGAGTCATTTGGGAAACTTCTTATGTGGTGCCGATGACTGGACCATTTGAGGATTAGAGTGCCAACTCCATCTTGATAAGTACATGTCGTATGTCGTAGGGTAAAGCCAGTTTGTGAACATGACGACTAAGAGGAAATATTTGAAAAAGTCAAAATTGTGTCTCCGGAAGTTCTGTTTAATTTTATAAAATGACATTAAGTTTTAAGCTCATTCCAACCAAAGCCTAAAAGTGAATAGTTTAAAGAGTTATTTGTAGTAAAAGTTTTCTTACATTCAAGAGCCAAAGCGGATATATTTTTTTGTTAAAGTAAAAATTTGGTTTCGAACTTTAAAATAAAAATACGGCTTTGATTATTTCGGCTGTTTTACGTGATTTTTACAGATATTTTCATAAAACGCCGGCTTTTTACATGCTTTGCGTTTTATGGTTATTGTTGGCTTTATATATTTTAAACCGTTTAAAGGAAAATGACTTCTTGCTATTTTCCTATAAATAAACCAAAGAAGGAAAGGAATGAAAATATAGTTTTGGTCTAAGAATTATACTTGAAATGTTTCATTTTTTATAATGCTTAGAGGGAATAAAAGAGAATGTAGGGAAGCTATAAATGAAACAAAACCAAAAAGAATATTAAAAAAATAGTTTATAATATATATTGTTCTATATTATCTTCAATTGTGGTTCTGTAGTTGTTTTATTTGTTGAATTTGCACCGACTTCAAAATGTCGTAATAGATATGAAATTAAAATTTTTTTATGCTTTTTAGCGCTTTTTGTGAAGTCGGTTCAACTTGTTTTTTAAACGCTGTTTTATTTTTTCACTTTTTAATGTCTTCTTCTCTACACAATGAAAAAAGAACCATCCAAATCGGTCCACGCGTTAAAAAGTTAGGTTAAATTCCCTACCCCCACCTCCATTCCACAAATATTTTTTTCTCGTGTTATCAATCAAGGAACATACTCTACCCAACAGAAGAAGAATCATCGAAGTCGGTAAATGCGCTACGAAGTTAGACTACCCCTACCCCTCCCCAACGATATGACCATCCAAATCGGTTCACGCGATACAAAATTAGGCTCCACCCCCACCCCACCAAAATTGTTTTCTCGTAGTATCAAGGAACATACTCTACCCAACAGAAGAAGAATCATCGAAATCGGTCCACGCGTTACGAAGTTATACTACCCCCCGTCTCCCAAGAGCAAATTTTTTCTCCTATTAGTAATGGGGGATCATACTCTGTACAACAAAAAAAGAACCATCCAAATCGGTCCACGCGTTACAAAGTTAGGTTTCACCCCCACCCCTCCCAAAATTTTTTGACATGGTACCAATCGGTGAACATACTCATCAGAATCGGTTATGCCCGGTCAGCCATAAAAAAAAAAAAATATATATATATATATATATATATATATATATATATATATATATACAGTGAGCGAAATTTCTATAACCGCACTTAACTTTTTTAAGTTTTAGGAGGAATTATCCTTGGATTTAGTATATAAACACAATAATAAATTTAAAATAGATAACAGTTTATTTATTACAATAAAACATAAGAATTCATTTAAATTTATTTAAAAAAATACAATATTCCTTGAAAACTGAACGAAATTTCTTTAACCGCACTTTCAATTATTCATGAAATATTAACAAATATTTAAACACAGTAAGATTTTTTTTATCTCAATATTTCGTGTGTCCTCCATTGCTTTGAATTACGGAAAAAATTCTATCGGGCATTGAAGATATAAGTGTAGAGATTGTTTCGTTCTCAATACGTTGCCAGGATTTGTGGATTTCCTCTTTTAAGGACTTAATCGTTGTAAATTGGCGACCATTCGAGTAAATATCCCTTGCCATAATACCCCATAGGTTTTCTATAGGGTTTAAGTCTGGACTGCAAGCTGGCCACTTCATTAAAGGGATATCTCTAGCAGCAAACCACTCTCTGGAGGTTTTAGATACATGTATTGCAGCATTGTCCTGTTGGAAAATAAATTGACGGTCACCGATTACGTCCTCTAAAAAGGGTATTAGAGCTGTATCCAGCATTTCCGTATACATTTCCGAGTTCATTTTTGAGGTAATGTAGCATAATTAAAGCTTTCCGGTAGAACAAAAAGCTCCCCATACCATCACACTACCTCCCTTGAAATTTCGACTTAATCTGGGAGGGTCATTTTTCCTTAGATCATGCCAGTTACAGCTAAATCCATCTGGACCGTCCAAATTAATATATATATATATATATATATATATATATATATATATATATATATATATATATATATATATATATATATATATATATATATATATATATATATATATATATATATATATATATATATATATATATATATATATATATATATATATATATATATACACCTCGAACTTAGAACCTCTTTGTTTTTGGGAATTTGGTTAAAAATAGGCTCTAACTTTAATACTAAAGTCAAAAATAAAAATGTTTATTCACAATCTAACGTTGCCTTTTCAATATTCATTTGATTTTTAATTGTTAAGAGAATTTAAATATGCTGGTAAAATATCTATAATTTATGTTTTCGTACTATCGAAACGAAAAAAGCTAAAAGATACTTTGATTAAACGGTACAAAAGATATATGTAATTTTTCATTACCCGGTCAAAGCATGAAAAAAATCTGCTCTTAATGAAAAAAAAACTGCGTATAAATGAAAAGAACCGAAAAAAATGGTTTCTTCCCAAGGTGGGATTCTCTCTCCCCTGCTATAGCTAATGGTCATGAATAACATCTGGCTGAGACTTGAGAAAGGAGGTCTAATGCGGACGATGTCTTTATCCTGGTATCAGAGTTGTTTCCCTCTGTGATGAGGGGTGTACTAAAGAAGGTAAGCAGTTGGTCCAAGAACTGTGGCTTTGAATCCAGGGAAAACTGAGCTTTTACTCTTCACTACAAACACAAAGGTACCATACTTAACCTAAATTAAACGGGCAACAACTCTCACTATCCTCCAGTGCCAGGCATTTGGGTTTAAATCTGAATCCCAAACAAAACTGGAATCTAAACATAGAGGAACGGATAAAGAAGGTACGTATATCCATCTATGCTCGTACGTATATGCATTTAGCTCTTAATGTGCTTCTACATCTACTTCCCCTTGATCACCAGATCAAATTCACGCAGTGCAGTAAGACTCATTATAGAATCTGGATGCTGGGTTGCTAAGCCTTATGGCCACAGCAACATCCTCAGCTTAGTACCTAGAGGACTAGCTGATGCCTCAATTGACTACATTACGCCTGTGATAAATTTTGAATAAGGACTCAGTGTCAGGATTCCAACTAAAAGGGAATGAAGAATGACGGAACCGGACGGCAACTGTGATACGGTGATATTCACGGATGGTTCTAAGATGGAACGAAGTGTTGTTGCAAATCGCCATTTTTAAAGATAGTCAGGCGGCCATTATGGCGCTTGACTAGTTACCATATCTTCTAGGATGGTTTCGGACTGTCGGGAGTTACTTAGTCCCTTGGACAGCCTGCTTAACTTAACCATGCACTGGGTTCCTGGACACAGGAATATTTAAGGGAATGAGATGGCCGACGAACTTGCCAGGCAGGCTCTACAACGTGGCCATGTTTAAGATATTCGTATCCCACTAGGCTCCCTTAAGAGTGAACTTTTTAGGGATCCCTTGGCGCTGGCAAATGAAAGATGGAGAGCATGTAGCATATCCAGAGTAATCTGGCCAAGTAATAATAAAATGAGGACATCCGATTAGCTCAACAGACCGAGAGCTATTATCGCAAAAACCACTGCGGTCTGAACGGGTCACTGTATTCTAGGCGATCATGCAGCTGGGCTGGCCTCCGCTTACAATACGCACTGTCGCAGTTGTGACGACGCGAATAAAAATGAAACCATTATGCATCTTCTCTGTAAATGTCCGGCTCTTGCCAGGGCCAGAAAAACTGCTATGGGCGAGTACTTCTTTGAAAAACTACTCGTAGGTAAAGATTAAGAAAATACTCAGTTTTTAAAATTCCTTCTGTTGGCTTTAGTATCTTTTCCCCATAATAAACTCAGCCAACTTCAGTCATGATTTCAGATAAGAACCAGGGCTGCGAGTGAACTGAGTTCAACAAAAAACCGGGTCTTACTGGTTGGGGCATCAAAACTTAACATGACAACATACATGACAACGCGCGATACAAGAGCTACAAGCCGCTCCCACCCCTATACACTCAAATTTCAGAAATATTTTCTAAGCACTAATGTGAGACAGTCCACCATCTTCTGTTTTTCCCTGGTCATATGATCCCGAAACTCTCAAACGGGGAGTACATCGACACCTCAGTCACTCAACCTCCTAACCAATTTCTTTTCCTGCTAATTTAGAGTCCGCAAACTATATCCAGACAACGTTTAGGTTCCCCCAACAACTAATAGTGGTAACCCCGACAACTTAACATAACGAAAATTATTCAAGAAAGAATATATATATATACAGTCTAAACTCTTTATAAGGTCTTATCTTTAAAGTAAAACTTCCTGTAACGGAAAAATTACATATTTGGTTGTTCTCTGTAACGAAAAAAATGCTCGGTCCCTTGAGTTTCGTTATAAGAAGTATATATATATATATATATATATATATATATATATATATATATATATATTGTTATACCAAAATATAAATGTTGAAACGCTACAAGATTTGTTATTGAGAGAAATAAAGTAATCCCGTTGTTCCTGTGAAATCTTCAAAGTAATATTCAACAAACAATAAAAAAAAACAACGTAATTAGGAAAAAGAAATAAGAAGTCGAATTTACGTGCTTTAATTCAAATAAAATTTTTATTTAATGAAATATATGTAGAAAACAAAAGAAATTACAATTCAATAATATCAAAGATTAAAATTATTATTCGCAATATGGAAATTTACAAGAGAAAAAAGAAAGAAAAGATAATCGTGCAAAATGTTTAAATAAATTGAAAAAAAAATAAAAGATAAAATCACACATAAATTAAATTACACTGCTGAAAGAAAAAGTTAAAGTTAATAAAGAATTGCACGGAATGGCTGAGATACCTTTGAAAAAAGTATTTTTCTTGCCACTGTGTCAATTCAAAAAAAATAAGAATATACTTTAAATGTGTTGTTGCCGCTGCGAAATACTACCAAAAAGAGAGAAAGAGCGCTGTCAGCACGTTGGTTTTATAATGTAGTCGGCCATCTTTGAGGAAACACTCGTCAACATTTGTAAATCCGACATTATTCGCCATTTTTTGTGTAGAGTTTTCCTTGCCGCCATTGACTTGCCCGGGGAATTCAAATAATGTCAATATCCATAATGAATTCACATGAGTAATTTCATTATAAAAACGACGAAAATAATTTTACTTGTATTAAAATTATTTAAGAAATATTATGGAAGCGTTATTTGTTACTAAATTGCGAAAAAATTTAATTAATTGTATTTGAATATTTTTCTAAGAGATGGCGCTGATGTGTTTTGTAAATCTCCACTTTATTTGTTGTTTCGTTCTCTTTCGCACATGCCTTCTCTTTCACTCTCATTAGAGTAATGAGAAAATTTTTAAATTAAAATAATTCATTGGGGAATCATTTTTGGTAAAAGCAATTATTATCAATGGATTCCCCGTGAAATTCTACGTGGAATTGATATGCTGCATGTCGACAGAATTTAAAATTTAACGCGTTTTCTTAGAGTTTTCCGTTGACAGCTTATTCGCGAATTGTCAATCGCGAGTAAAATTGTTTTTGTGATTAAAAGGTAAGTACACAATTTTTCTTAGTTATTTTGTGTTAATTGTACTCACGTGTGCTTGTAATTTTGATTTTTGTTGCAATGGAGCTAAGTTTATGTTTTTTTATTGCGTTTTGTAAAACCGCGAAATATTTCGCGGTATTGCAAAATCGTATTAACTGACCGCGGGAAGTGGATTTTTTTGTATCAGTTGATGTGGAATGATAATTATATCCGTTTTTGTTACTTATTTTGTACTCATGTATGTTAATTAAGTAGTTTTGGTGATGTCCAGTGGACGTTGAAAATTCATTGTTTACCTTTTTGTTTATAACTTCTTATGTAAGAGAATTTATTAATATATTCCAAACAAAGTTATTTTGAATAATTCATTGTTTATTTCTTATTTTTTTTTTTTTTGGTTTTATTTCGAATTCATGTTAATATACTACTTCTGTCTTATTTTCTATTTAATCTCATTTCAGGTACTTCATTGTTGTTTGAAAAATTCAGGTACGTATTTTATTGTGTCACAAAAAATGTAAATACAAAATTATTAATTTGCCATCTTTGCAGGTGAGCTTGGCGAACATTCTCCCCCCTGTTGAGCGGTCTGGCTCAATAATTTCTCTATTTTTTTTCTGATTCCCCTTTTGTGATGGTGATGGAATAGAATCGTTCGTAGAGGCGGCGTTGTAAAATTGCGTGACCTTTGAGTTGTTGTTTCATTTAATATTTGTGGCTGTAGTTGGCTGCTTTCGGAGCTAGAACATTCCTGGACCTTAGAATTGTTTGATGTTAATGGTTGCGGAGTGTGTTGTGTTGGCTTTCGTGGCAGGCCAAAGATGTCATATCCTTCATCCAAAGAAATGTGGGGACTACCAGGTGGAGTGAAGTCAACATCTTCATATATGTTTAGAACGTCTTGGTCTAGTTCAAAGTCACTCATCTGAAATTAGAACACTAGTTATAGTTGATATAGAAGACATTTAAAGGACAAAACGACACAGTACAATACAGACAACGAGTGGTTAATGTATTATTTGGCTGTTGAGTCATTGTAAATGGGCAGCCTGCAAACCTTTGATATAGGCCTTTGAAATGTGCCGTTTTTAGTTCGCACTTGTACTACACGAACAAGTCCATCGTCTCCTGGGTATACCTTGTTGATTATCCCAAGAGGCCAAACTGTAGGAGGCATGTTCTCATTTTTAATAAGAATGACGTCTCCCTCTTGAATGTTGGATTGGGATGTATACCATTTATGTCTCTGCTGTAACTGATTAAGGTAGTCCTTTGACCATCTATTCCAGAATTGTTTCGTCATGTCTTGCAACATTTTCCATCGTTGTGATAATGAAGCGTTCGTAGAGTCTGCCTCTGGTAATGCATTGAGTGCTTGGCCAATCAAGAAATGTCCGGGGGTGAGAACGAATAATTCGTCTGAATTATCTCTAACGCGACACAATGGTCTAGAGTTAAGACAGGCTTCTATCTGCGCAAGTACTGTAGCATATTCTTCGAATGTGCAAATGCTACTTCCCAAAGTTCGTCGCAAGTGGTATTTTATTGACTTGACACCGGCTTCTCACAATCCGCCAAAGTGTGGCGAAGCTGGTGGATTGAAGTGCCACGTTATAGCCTTAGATGTAAGGTAGGCTGCTGCTTCTGGTTCAGATTCTTGAATTGCATGCTTCAGGTTTTTATCAAGGATAGAACTCGCACCGATGAAATTTGTGCCGCAATCGGAGTATATGTTGCGACATAATCCTCTTCTAGCTACGAATCTTTTAAGTGCAGCAACAAAGGCGGAAGAGGTCAAATCTGAAACAAATTCTATGTGTATTGCTCTTGTAGCCATGCAAACGAATATACATAAGTAGCCTTTTTGAAGTTTTGCGTTGCGATTTTTTGACGTCTTTATGGTGAATGGTCCTGCATAATCTACTCCAACTTCTGTAAATGGTTTTGTAAGATTCACTCGACATGCTGGCAGATTACCCATAAGTTGTGTTGTGGTCGTATGGCGAAATCGAATGCAAGTTACACACTGGTGCAGTCGACTAGTTATGCATCTTCGCGCGTCTAGAATCCAGTATTTATTTCTAATGGTATTAAACATGAGGGATGTCCCACCATGTAATGTTTCTAAATGTATTTTATCAATAATCAATCTGGTGATATAACTATCCTTTGGTAAAATAATCGGATGTTTTCTGTCATATGGAACGTCTGCATGTTGAAGTCTTCCACCCAGGCGAATAAGACCGTTGTCGTCCATAAATGGATTAAGTGTAAGAAGTCTGCTCTTAATTGAGATTGAGCTGTTGCTGAGTAAGTGTACTCTTCTGGAAACGCAACTTCTTGTACTATTTTTAAAACCGTAGTTTCTGCTAGTGTTAGTTCTAGACTTGTTAATATATTCGTTTGTTTCTTCACAGTATTTCTGCAGTTGTATAAAAAGCGTTGGATTGTTGCAACTATCCGGAGCAGCCGAGAAAATGAAGAATACCGAAGAATAATGTGATCTGAAGACAACGTGAGCAAGGAAATTGTGACTGGTTTTCTGACTTCTAAATCTGTTTGTGAATCTAATTTACAAGATTTGGGCCATTCCCTTTGAGGCTTCGTTAACCAAGTTGGTCCATGCCACCATAAACTGTTGTCTATTAAGTTGGATGCTGATGTTCCTCTAGAGGCTAAATCAGCTGGATTGCTTTTGGTGTTGATATGATTCCAGTGGTCGTATCGTAGAATCTCCTGGATTTGTACTACACGATTGGCCACATAAGTTTGCCACCGTGAAGGATGTTCTTTGATCCACTGCAATACTATCATTGCATCCGTCCATGCAAATATAGGTACATTTTGCAGGTTCATATCTCTAATTGTAGCTTCAACCAGTTTTGCAAGTAGTAAAGCTCCATTCAATTCCAGACGTGGTATTGTTGTTGGCTTTAGAGGAGCTACTTTTGTTTTTGATGTCAGCAGAGTTGATGTTGAATCTCCATTTTCTTGTTCAATACGTAGGTATAATACAGCGGCATAAGCCTTGCTGGATGCATCGCAGAAACCATGGAGTTGGGCAGTCAGGTGTGGAGCATAGCGCACCCATCTAGGTATTTTCAAAAGTTCCAGTTTTTGTAGTTCAATTTTAAACGTTGTCCATTGATTGCTGATTGAATCTATCACTTGTGCGTCCCAGGTTGAACCGGTTATCCACAAAGCTTGAATTATCAACTTGGCTACAATAATCGTAGGTGCAAGCCAACCTAAAGGATCGTACAAGGAAGCTACTTCTGAAAGTATAGTACGTTTTGTTATCTTAGTAGTTAATTGTGGTTGTTTGACAACAAAGGTGAAATAGTCAGGACCAGGATGCCAACGAATTCCGAGTGTTTTAACTGAGTCATGGTTGGTAAATGTTAATGCTTCTTTAAGCTCACGATGTTCTATTGGCAGATGCACCAGTAGTCTGGAGTCGTTGCTGGTCCACTTTCTTAAGTTGAACCCTCCTGCATTCATCATGCTGATCAATTGGTTTTGGAGTTCCTGGGCTGCTGTTATGTCATAGGCACCAGTGAATAAGTCGTCTACATAAAATTCAGTAAGCGCGGTCCTTGTTGCTAGAGGCCAATTCTCTGCTTCATCATATGCCAATTGTTGTAACGTTCGAATTGCTAAATACGGAGCGCAGGATGTCCCAAAAGTAACAGTTTTTAACTGATAATCTTGAAGTTGTGAAGTCTTCGGATTCTGCCATATAATCCTTTGAAATGTTCGATGCTTCGGATGAACTGCAATCATCCTATACATTTTTTCCACATCAGCGTTTAGTGCGAACTTGTATTTCCTCCAGTTTAGTAATATTGCGAACAGTTTAGACTGTAAAGTTGGCCCTATTTGAAGCATCTCGTTGAGAGATTTGCCATTTGTTGTCCTTGCGGACGCGTCAAAAACTACTCGCAGTCTTGTCGTAGTGCTATCCTTGAAAATAGCATGGTGTGGAATATAGTAGTGGCTTTCATTCCTGTCTGGGGGATTGACTTCTTCCATATGTTCAAGGTCGATGTATTCATTTAAACAATCTTTATAAGCATTTGCTAATTGTGGGTTATTTTTCAATCGTTGTTGTAAAAGTAAGAACCGTTTAAACGCTTGATTCTCCTAACACGGGCACCTCATTAACAAATGGTAGTTGTACTTGATATTTCCCATTGTCTAAACGTTGACAAGTCTTCTTATAAGATTGCTCACACTGTTCTTCTTGCTCAGTAAGAATTCGCTTTAAGGGGACTTCCTCGATGTCCCAAAATTGTTTTATTTGTTTGTTTAAATCTTCGTCTGCTGTAGTGATTGTAAAGGATTTGATTTGTTCAGTTAATGTATCTTCAGTTGGTCCTAATAGGATCCATCCTAAAATCGTATTAATTGCTACTGGGGAATAGTATGATCCTCGCCGAATGCCTTGTCTTAATATTTGTGTGTAAATATTTGCTCCCAATAGAACATCAATTTTATCTGGTTTCCAAAACATGGGATCTGCCAAGTCCAGCTTTACTATATGCTGCCATTCCTCTTGTGAAAGTGGTTTGGTTGGCAAGGGATCGGTGATGCGTTTTAAAACAAGAAAGTCATCTTCGATCAAACTTGTATTTGATTTGCATGAGGATAATTGTAATTTTACCTTGTGTCGCGCAATAGAATTTGAGTCAGTATTTAATCCCTTAACTTCCACTGATGTTGGAGTTAAGCTTAAACCTAATCGTCTACAAGCAGCTTCCGTGACGAATGGCACCGTAATACCTGTGATTGCCCATAATTACCGTGTGCGGTTACTAATGCTGTGGCTAGTAAGGCATGTTTGTTTTCCATGGCGACAAAGGTTTGTGTTGTGTTTGATTGATCAGCTGTATACGTAGAACATGAGTATAAAGTTGACTTGTTTTGTGCAGTTGTATTGTTGTGTGAATTGTTGCTGTTGATTGCTTGCTTTGTTGCATCGAATGCTTGTGTGTTATGTTGATTGATTGCTGTAAATTGCTCTTTTTTGGTAGTTTCTTCGTGAATTGTTGTGTGATGTCGTTCGTCGCATTTCAGACATTTAAATTTGCTGTTGCAGTTATTGATGGAGTGATTTTTTGCCAAACAATTTAAACAATGACCGGCAGATTTTATTAGTTTGCGTCTTGCTGGAACATCCATTTTTAGATACTTTGGACATCGTTGAATGAAATGATTTTCAGAACAGGCTGGGCATTTATTTTTCCGTAATGCGTGGTATGATTGAGTGGCTTCTCGTGAAACTGGCTTGTGTTGTATGGCATTTGGTGTTAAGACATCAGCAATGGATTCTAAAATCTTCAAGCGTGTTTGTAAAAATGTTTTGAAGTTTTTAAATGTTGGTAATGTTTCAGCAGCGCCTTGTTCTTCTTCCCACTGTTTTAACGTGACAAATGGTAGTTTCTGAACTAGTAAGAATATTAAAAGTGTGTCCCATGTAGAAATATCGACTTCCAAACTCCTAAGCTGTTGTAGGCATTCCTCTGTTGTGTCAATTAATGATTTTAATCCTTTGGACGCCTCAGTATTAAGTTTCTGTTGATTTACCAATAATTTTAATTGATGGTTAACTAATATTCTTTTATTATTGTAACGTTCTTCTAGTTTTTTCCATGCTGGTTCATAATCTTGATCAGTTATTGGCGTATGTCTTAAGAGCTTTTCTGCATCTCCAACTAAACTTCCCTTAAGATAGTGAAGTTTTTGTACAGGCGTAAGTTTATTATTATTATGAACCACTGACATGAACAAATCATGAAAGGAACGCCACATGTCATAATCGCCGTTAAATTTCGGTATTGTGATTCTGGGTAGCTGTGATTCCTGATGCACAATAGTTGTTGTGTGAGTTGGAATACTATACTTGGTAGAATCTATGTTTGATGTTGCTAAATATTTTCTCAGTCCATCCATTAATTCGCCAACATATTCTGAATGTTTGCATTCAGTTTCACTGTAACTGTCCTTGATTAAATATTCAGGTTTTTCAAGAGTTGGATCTTCTATAATCAGCTTGTTTATTTCCATATCATTATTATTATATTCATCCCAAATTTTCCTTAATTCTGCCAATTTATTTTCGTAGAATCCCTGCGTTCGCTTCGTCAAGTTTGCTTTCTTTCCACTTTCTATAATTTTATCCATGCGGGATCTCAAAACCGTTTGAGTTGTAATTAATGATTTCATAGTTGCCATACTTCCGTTGTATAACGTGATTTCGTTTAATTAATTAGTTAGATTGACCACAAAATATAAGAATTGCGAATAATAATATAAAAATTTAAAATTTAATCTGAATGAGCAACGTAAATCCTGGATGGAACCACCAAAATGTTATACCAAAATATAAATGTTGAAACGCTACAAGATTTGTTATTGAGAGAAATAAAGTAATCCCGTTGTTCCTGTGAAATCTTCAAAGTAATATTCAACAAACAATAAAAAAAAACAACGTAATTAGGAAAAAGAAATAAGAAGTCGAATTTACGTGCTTTAATTCAAATAAAATTTTTATTTAATGAAATATATGTAGAAAACAAAAGAAATTACAATTCAATAATATCAAAGATTAAAATTATTATTCGCAATATGGAAATTTACAAGAGAAAAAAGAAAGAAAAGATAATCGTGCAAAATGTTTAAATAAATTGAAAAAAAAATAAAAGATAAAATCACAAATAAATTAAATTACACTGCTGAAAGAAAAAGTTAAAGTTAATAAAGAATTGCACGGAATGGCCGAGATACCTTTGAAAAAAGTATTTTTCTTGCCACTGTGTCAATTCAAAAAAAATAAGAATATACTTTAAATGTGTTGTTGCCGCTGCGAAATACTACCAAAAAGAGAGAAAGAGCGCTGTCAGCACGTTGGTTTTATAATGTAGTCGGCCATCTTTGAGGAAACACTCGTCACCATTTGTAAATCCGACATTATTCGCCATTTTTTGTGTAGACGAAAATAATTTTACTTGCATTAAAATTATTTAAGAAATATTATGGAAGCGTTATTTGTTACTAAACTTAGAAAAAATTAAACAAATTGTATTTGAATATTTTTCTAAGAGATGGCGCTGATGTGTTTTGTAAATCTCCACTTTATTTGTTGTTTCGTTCTCTTTCGCACATGCCTTCTCTTTCACTCTCATTAGAGTAATGAGAAAATTTTTAAATTAAAATAATTCATTGGGGAATCATTTTTGGTAAAAGCAATTATTATCAATGGATTCCCCGTGAAATTCTACGTGGAATTGATATGCTGCATGTCGACAGAATTTAAAATTTAACGCGTTTTCTTAGAGTTTTCCGTTGACAGCTTATTCGCGAATTGTCAATCGCGAGTAAAATTGTTTTTGTGATTAAAAGGTAAGTACACAATTTTTCTTAGTTATTTTGTGTTAATTGTACTCACGTGTGCTTGCAATTTTGATTTTTGTTGCAATGGAGCTAAGTTTATGTTTTTTTATTGCGTTTTGTAAAACCGCGAAATATTTCGCGGTATTGCAAAATCGTATTAACTGACCGCGGGAAGTGGATTTTTTTGTATCAGTTGATGTGGAATGATAATTATATCCGTTTTTGTTACTTATTTTGTACTCATGTATGTTAATTAAGTAGTTTTGGTGATGTCCAGTAGACGTTGAAAATTCATTGTTTACCTTTTTGTTTATAACTTCTTATGTAAGAGAATTTATTAATATATTCCAAACAAAGTTATTTTGAATAATTCATTGTTTATTTCTTATTTTTTTTTTTTTTTGGTTTTATTTCGAATTCATGTTAATATACTACTTCTGTCTTATTTTCTATTTAATCTCATTTCAGGTACTTCATTGTTGTTTGAAAAATTCAGGTACGTATTTTATTGTGTCACAAAAAATGTAAATACAAAATTATTAATTTGCCATCTTTGCAGGTGAGCTTGGCGAACATTATATATATATATATATATATATATATATATATATATATATATATATAATAATAAAGATTAGTGTCCTCCTATCAAAGTTTAGGCGTTCTCTTTAATAAATTAACATCAAAATAAAAACATTTTCATTAGTATTGTGGTCCCCCTACAGAAGTTAAGGCACATACTAAACGAAACTTCAACAACCTAATAATTAATATTGTAGTAACATGTCCCCCTACCAAAGCTAAGGCATTTACAATAATGCGATATAAAAAAATCAAATCAAAATTTACTTTCTTCAGTATCGTGTCCCCCTACCAAGGGCACATACTGAAGAAACAAAACTTCAATCAAAGAAGAAAGCTAAAGTCCAAACCTAAAGAAAAAGATGACCAATTAACCCGAAAACAAAGAACAAAGCATCAAATATGAAACAACAACAGCAAACATCAAGAATAAGAAAAACAACAAACATCAAGCAGAATCAAAACATTAAATAACAATTCAGTAAGCAACTCAAGAAAAAAGAAATACTATCGAACATCTAACTTACTTAAGGTAAAAACATTTTTGCAATTTTATTTTTATTTACAATAAAAATATTAAAAATGCAAATGTAAATGTTAAATTTATCTAATTCTTTTATTGTTTTGCGTTTTCACTGATATAATGGTTAAAATATTTGAACCCATGTTAATTTAATTTTTGGTGCCCTCTCTTATGCTCACTTAAAAAGCAAACTCCCATTTTGTCAAACGCGATAGGTTTCAAAAAGTGATATAGTGCAATTTTATAAGTGTGTTTCTTGGTATTAGGAAAATATGATGTCGAAAGAGGAATCAAATGTTTCGCAATTTGATTCAAGTGCTACAACTAATCAGCATATTGATGTAGCAGCGACTTCTCTCAAGCTACTACAATTCTTGACTCCACAACCAGGAGCGTGATTTGTACAGACAGAAGCGTAATTTCTTCCCATACGTATTATTGTGGTCGAAAGTACAGTCATGTTGTACAATCTTTGCCAATTGAAGTCATCGCCAATGTGTTAGACTTCCTGGAAAATCCTCCACAAAATAAAAAGCACGAAAATTTAAAGAAAATATTAATAAAAAGATTTTCGGCTTCTGAAAAAAAAATTAGAACAACTTCTATCTAACGCAGAAATAGGAGATAGAAAACCTTCAGAATACTATCGATCATTGCAAACAGTAATTTCTCCATTTTCAACAAAACTCTCATAAATAAATTATAGATGAGAATATTACCAGCAAGTATTAACATTGCCTAAAAAACAGGACATTAAGGAATTACTTGATTTGCAGACAATATAAATGACATAACAAAAATGCCGTATGTCTCCGAACTAAATAAAAATGTGGCAACGACAAATTTTAATTACACAAAGACAAATTCTCTGACAAACAATATAAAACTTCTAGAAAATAAAACAAACAATATAGAAATGTTGATAAAAACCTTTCCATTTGGCAAAAATTTTCTAGATCAAGAGGCAGATCTAGAGATAATTCATTTTAAAGAAACAACTCTATTCCTAGACAAAATTCTTACTCTAGGAATAACTATAATAATAATAAAAATTCTTTTTATCGGTATCATAACAAATTTGATAACATAGTGTCAAAATGTAATTCGCCGTATTCTTTTGATAGTATTAATTTAAAAAACTGAATAACACCTCAGTGAACAACATAATCAACAATAAATATTCCAAAAGATTATTCATTCTCGACAAAGAGTATAAATTCAAAATTTTTATTGATACTGGTGCTGATATGTCCGTTGTATCCAACGCATTTTTCAGAAAATACAACGTAGACACTAGCTTAATATAGTCAGCATCAAATGGCTCTACCGTTAACACCTGCGGTATAAAATTACTAAAAGTAAATTTTGGTTCAAGGCGAGATTTTATACTCCCTTTTATAATCGCCAACGTTAATAAAGAAATTATTGGAGCCGATTTTTTAACTACATTCAATCTTTTGGTAGATCTTGAAAATAAAAAAATATTAGATGGAGCCACATCTCTAAGTGTTAACGGAATCACGGATAATGCAAATACGCCAACACTTCGTTATTACGCTATCAGTAATGAGTATTGCAAAATTTTGCAATGAGTATTGCAAAATTTTGCAACGATTCCCAAATTTAACACAGCCACCTTGTTATGATTTACTAATCAAACATAACGTAGTTCACCACATTGAAACCAAAGGACAACTTCCTTTTTCTCGACCTCGAAGATTAGATGAACAAAAATACAAAATTGCCAAATTAGAATTCGATCATATGACTAAATTGGGGCTTTGTCAATCATCATCTTCTCCGATCTCCTCACCATTACATTTGGTCACAAAGAAAAATCCAACTGATTGGCGACCATGTGGTGATTATCGTCGTTTAAATGCTATTACTGTCCCTGATAGATATGCTATTCCACATATCCAAAATTTTTCTAAGAATTTAAACGGTTGTAAATTTTTCTGAAAGTTGACTTAATTAGAGCCTACCGTCTAATTCCTATGACTTTTGATGATATTCAGAAAACACAAATTACAACCCCCTTTGCATTATAAGAATTTAATGTTGATAGATCTTCTTGATAACACTTGGTGGAAAATATTTCTCATTGTGAAATAATTTTATTAAAAACACTTGTGTCGATTCCACAAAAATTATATTCTTTATTTTAAACTAAATAATTACAGAAACCTACGCATTTCGTCCTGTTAAGACATCTTCAGGGTCTATACTAAATACCAACTAACTGCTAAATCTGCAAGAGAGTCTAAACTAAATATGCGTACACACGAGTTAGTATTAACCGTGCTATAAGTGTGAAGTATATACAACCACATACATGTAGGAATCGGAGAATCTACGTTAAAAAAACCATTTGGCTAGCTGGGTTTGAACCGAGACCATGCGCATGATACTCCATTTCCCTAACCACTGGGCCACCAGCGCCGTTGGCGATTCTCCGTTCCAAAGTTCTTTTCATGGAGAAGCCTCGATCCCACAACTCGGCCGTCCTGAAATGACATCTGCCCACAGATGTCCGTCTTTTACGTCTTTTAATTACCGATTGTGAGGCTACGTCGTATGAGGTCTTCTCCATCCCACTTCTGACACCAATTTGTATGAATCGGAGAATCTGCGTTAAAAAAACCATTTAGCTAGCTGGGTTTGAACCGAGACCATGCGCATGATACTCCATTTCCCTAACCACTGGGCCACCAGCGCCGTTGCCGATTTTCCGTTCCAAAGTTCTTTTCATTGAGAAGCCTCGATCCCACATACAAATTTGTTTAGAACAGTATCTCCATTGGTTCTATGAAGCGGCTTAATATTTTCAATGTACATGTATGACCCGTAGATTTTAAATGTTTGGCGAGACCCGACGTTGGATTGTCGGATCTGGAGGAAGCCATGTGTTCATTGAATCTGACTTTGACAGATCTTTTTGTTTTGCCTATATATAAACCCAAGCAATCGCTGCAACTGATCTGGTAAACACCGCTCTCATCCAGGTTATTTCTTTTTAACCCAATTTTATTGTTACATAAAAGATTTTTTATTGTTTTTTTATTGAAAAAGGCCGGGTTTATATTGGTTTTTTGTAACGGTTTCCTGAGCCATCACTTAATACCGGAATATATGGGATTTTTTTCCATTTTTTTATTTGATCCTTTCCATCGGTTTTAGGAAAAACTGATTCTAAATTTATTTTATTTTGTTTTTTGTTAAGTAGTCTGTAGATAATTTTTGCATCGTATCCGTTCTTTATAGCAACATTTTTTATTATATTTAATTCTTTTTTAAAATTAGCATTACTGAGTGGGACAGAGAGAAGTCTATTTATAAATGAATGGAACGCTGACATTCCAAGGGTCCAAGGGTCCAAGGGTGTAAATAGATGCTGGGTACAACCACGTCCCATAAAACCATAAAAATGTCAGCATTCCATTCATTTATAAATAGACTTAGACTTAGACTTGCAGCGATTGCTTGGGTTTATATGTAGATCTGTCAAAGTCAGGGTCATACATGTAACATTGAAAATATTAAGCCGCTTCATAGAACCAATGGAGGTACTGTTCTAAACAAATTTGAAATTTTTGAAATTAAAAAAGCGAAACATGACGGTTATATTTTATTTTATGATCAATTAGATTTTTGTAACAATAGTCCCTTATTAAACCCAAATATAATAAAATTTTAATAGTGAAAATACGTATGTATGTTGTTGTATTTACTTCAAATTTATAGCATGGTTAATACCAACTCGTATGTACGCACATTTAGTTTAGACTCTCTTGCAGATTTAGCAGTTAGTTGGTATTTAGTATAGACCCTGAAGATGTCTTAACAGGACGAAACGCGTAGGTTTCTGTAATTATTTAGTTTAAAATAAAGAATATAATTTTTGTGGAATCGACACAAGTGTTTTTAATAAAATTACTTCACTATACAAATTTACTAGGATGCCTTTCGGTTTAAGAAACACTGCTCAAACTTTTCAAAGTTCCCTGGACCAAATTTAAAAAAATTTAAATTCTGCATTTGTAGATATAGATGATATTTTAGTAGCAAGCAAATCTGAAGATGAACATAAAGAGCATCTAACCAAAATTTTTCAACAACTAACAGAGTTTGGCATTAACATCAATGCAGCAAAATGCAATTTAGGAGTTGGATCTAAGGAAGTCAGTCACAAAATTACCAAATGTGGTATATCAGAGCACCGAATCCAAATAATTAAACATTTTCCACCTGCAAATTCTATCACAATAATGCAAGAATTTATCGGAATAATAAATTATTACCACAGATTTATCCCTATTCCGGCTAACCTTTTAAATCCCATTCACAGTCATTTAGCCATTCTACTAAAAAAACCTAAAAATCTTAAAAAAATTTCTCGGACAACATTGTGTGACGAACATTTCAATAACATTAAAACTTATTTTTCTAACGTTATTCTGCTTTTGATCAAGAATTACAAGCTTTGTATTTAGCGATAAATCATTTCAGACATTTTTTAGACGACGACGAGAGTTCATGGTAATTACAGAACATAAACCATTGAATAAACGTTAATGTTGCACCCGCAACGAAACCACCCGGTTTCGTTGCTTCTTTTCCAGCACGTCGGAATTGATCGCGTATAGAGTTAATTTAATCTATATATATATTGGTCCAGCACGTAGGATCAAAAAGAAAAGACTTGATTTGATTCGTCTAACTTTATTGCCAACTGAGTTGAATGTTACAACGCAAGAGCTAAATTACATCTGCCTTCAACTGTACATATGCTCTACTAAATACCTAACTGTCATATTCTGATTTTGATATTTTGACTGCGAGATTTGCAATTGTGTTCAGTTAGTTGCCAGTGGCGTAACAAAATAATCCATTTAGTTTTACATTTCATTACAATTTTACATTTTTATTTCTAATATAATTTCAATAACAATTTCAATAATGCTTAAATAGTAAGTTAACTTCAATTCTTGAATTTACGTCGAACATCCTCCACCCGGTTAAGAAATTGATTTCTTAACTAGTCCATTGGTAATCAGTAGACGCGGTTCAATGCCCGTTTAAGAAGTCCCTTTGTGGTTCGTACAGTAACTACCCGCACGAAGTTGTCCTTCCCGGGGTGAATTTCCACAATGCGGTCTAGAACCTGTAGCGACATAATAAAATATAAAGCTTAAATTTACATTGAAATTTAAATATCGAGTAACGATCCGAAAACGGATATCCATTGAACTGTCATTCATATTTTAGATGGTAACACTTTTTATCACGCTCTCTTGGGTACAGACAGTCAGTCAAGTAGCTAACGTCAAACTAGCAAGTCAAATCCGCGCACTCCCACGCGACGAAATTAACAATTAAATTTACCTAAAAATAAAACATTGTTTTCGGTATCAGAGTGTTTCTCTTATATACCCACAGAACCCACCTTGGTGGTGGCAGGTTAGTATCTCGTATCACTACTAATTCATCTTTCTTCAAAGAGGTTTGGGGTTGCTTCCACTTCGGTAGTTCTTGCAATGAAGTCAGATAATCTTGACTCCAGCGTTTCCAAGACTCTTGAAGCATGGCCTGGGAGAGTTGCCAACGTCTTAATCTGGAGATATTTACTTCGGTTAAGTTTGGTTCGGGGATCGTTGTTAACCCATCGCCGATCAGGAAGTGAGAAGGAGTGAGCACGTCAAGTGTATCGACATCATTAGATATGGGACACAATGACCGAGAATTCAGCACCGCCTCGATTTCGGCCAAAAGCGTTGTCATCTCCTCAAAGGTTAGAGTAGCGTTAGCAATGACTCTTTGAAGATGTGCCTTGACTGATTTGACGCCAGCCTCCCACAAGCCACCGAAATGAGGAGCAGCTGGTGGAATAAAAAGCCATTTGATTCGTTGTTGTACGATAAACAGGTTAGTTTTTGCAGCTCAGTGAGATAACGACTAGCACCCACAAAATTTGTACCATTGTCGGAGTAGATATCACTTGGGATGCCTCTGCGAGACGCGAACCGGCGTAGGGCAGCTACAAATGCTTCAGATGTCAAGCTGCTTACCAATTCTAAATGAAGTGCCTTTGTCGAAAAGCGAACAAATACTGCTAGGTAAGCCTTCGAGGTTCTTGCAGTTCTGCCTAATTTTGTTAAGATCATCACGGGTCCAGCGAAATCAACACCGGAGCGCAAAGGGACGGCCAGAAATAACGCGATGTTCTGGGAGATTACCCATTAGTTGTTGTGAGACGCTGGCTCTTTGTCGAAAGCAGGACATGCAATTATGCGTCGTCTGTTTCACTATCTGTCGCAATTTGATGATCCAGTACTCTTGTCTGACGATCGAAACTAGCAAGGATATGCCGGGGTGTAAATGTTTGAAGTGCATCTCTCTAACGATGAGTTTGCTAACATGATGATCCTTAGGAAGTATTTTTGGATGCTTTGCGTTGAACATTAAGGTGGAGTTTTGCAATCTACCTCCCACTCGCAAGATTCCTTCCTTGTCTAGGAATGGATAGAGGCTTATCAGTTGACTCTTGGTTGGTAAGCGTGTTCCTGTTGGTAACCGTTTGATTTCAGTGGCGAATTCTTGGTTCTGGACCCATTTAATGATCTTGGTGGTGGATTGTTGAGGCTCTTCAGAGTTGAGAAATCCTTGCCTTTGATCGATCTTCTTGGATCTGGCATTATGGATGAAACGTTGCCAATAACTTAAAACGCGTACTAGTTTAAACCATGACGAGTAGCGTAGCAACAAGTGATCTAATGTGTTTTCAGATTCTGTTTGACAGAATGAAACGATTGAGTGTCTTTTTTCTTCATTGCAATCGTTCTTCACCTTGCCACTCTGCAAGTTCTTCGGCCATTCAGGAGTATCTTTAAGTAGCCAAGGAGGCCCCTGCAACCACAATTTGTGATTATGAAGAGCTGATGGGGACATGCCTCTGGAAGCACAGTCCGCTGGATTTTGGGCTGACGGGACATATCTCCAGTAGTAACGCGGAATGAGATTAAGAATTTCTGCTACCCGATTCGCAACGTATGTCTTCCAGCGCCGAGGAGAGTCGGAAAGCCAGGAAAGTACAACGGATGAATCTTTCCAGCCGTAGACATGTATATCGTTGATGGCCAACGCCCTTTTAACATTGGACATTAATCTGGTCAGCAATAGTGCACCACAAAGTTCCAACCTTACCTTCATCATTAATCGTTCGACAGTAAACTACAGCGCTGTACGCCAACTCTGAGGCGTCTGAAAAACCATGAAGTTGCACGTTTTCAATAGCACAACATACTAAGCGTGGTATCTTGATTTGAGGTATGTAAGACAAGCCATTTCTAATTTCTTCCCACTTTGCCGGTAACGGGTCGTCCCAAGAAAGTTCTGACAACCACAACCGTTGAAAAAGGATTTTTATGGAAAGAATGACAGGAGCCAACCAGCCTAAAGGATCAAATATTCGAGAAGATTCCGAGAGTAAATGCCTTTTTGATGAAACTGGATTTGATAGTGAAGAAATGTTAAATGAGAAAACATTCTGCTGTGGGTTCCAGTGTATTCCCAGGACCTTCGCAACATTGCTGTCATCATTGATAGTTAGCAGCTGTTGAGGCTCTGAATCCGACTTGGCAGAAGTAAGCATCTCGGAATTTGAGTTCCATTTAGTTAGGTTAAGTCCGCTTTTGTAGAGGATTTCCTTCAGCTCTTCCTTTAGTTTCGTTGCCTTTGTCAGGGAATCAGCTCCTGATAAGATGTCGTCCACATAAAAATCGTTCTCAATTACTGCAGCGGCTTCAGGAAATGCATGTCTATTATCAATAGAAATTTCTTTCAGCACTCTTGTTGCCAAAAAGGGAGCAGCTGAAGTGCCATAAGTTACGGTTTTCAATCTGAAATGCTTTATTGGATTCGATGACTCCTCACGCCACACGATTCTTTGAAAGTCTCTGTCTGTAGGTGCGATTTGTACTTGGCGGTACATTTTCTCCACGTCTGCGGAGAAGGCGATGCGATGCTTACAAAAACTAAGCAGTATCGAGATGAGATCACGTTGAATTGTAGGCCCAACCATGAGGTTGTCATTCAAAGCCACATCTGATGAGCTCTTGCACGACCCATCAAATACAACTCGAATTTTGGGAACGGGTGACTGTCTGAATATTGCATGGTGAGTCAAATAAAATGTCGTGGAAGGATCTGCTGTTATTTCATTTTCGGGAATAGGTTCCATATGCCCGAACTCCAAGTACTCGAGCATGAATTTGGTGTAATGATGCTTGTACAACGGGTCTCTTTGAAAGCGACGTTCGACTGAGAAAAGTCGTTTGATTGCATTGGACTCCGACTGGCCAATGGGTTGCACTGCTTCCTTGAAGGGTAATGACACAATGTAGCGTCCATTTTCATCACAGCGAAAGGTTGACGTAAAATGTGCTTCACAACGAAATTCTTCATTGGTCAGAGTTGTTTCTTGGGAAGTAATTTCCTCCGTTTCCCAAAATCTTCTTAGGGTAGCGTCAAGGTCCATCACTATTTTTGAGTGAAGATTCACGGCTGAAGAATCAAGAGTTGTACATTTTCCACATAAGACCCAGCCGAATACTGTTGTGCTACCGGGTATGAATCATGTCCATGGATTTGACCTCCCTTAATAACATTGAAAAACTTATCACTTATCACTTATCGGTCTTGGATGCCAGTCCTTTAATTGCAAGGCGAGCGTAACTCCTCTTGAGTGCAAGACTTTGTATGCACGATTCTGAGATCAAGGATACCTGTGACCCAGTGTCGAGAAGAACTCGACATAACTGAGATTTCCCTTGGCTATCATGCACTGTTACAAGGGCTGTGGGGAGAAGTGACAGTGGGTTGAATAAGTTGGATGATTTTTGTACTTGCGTGTTGTATGACGACAATGACTGATTGTTGGATATTGAACTAGCGCTGTTGATTGGAGGATTAGGGTGATTGTTGATGGATGGCGGATTAGGGTTGATTGAAGAGTTGAGTTGATTGTGGACAGAAGTAGAGTGAGAAGAGATCGAATCTCGACGAAAAGGTTGGCTGAGTGAAGTGTGGGCGAATGTTGCAGCAGAGGAATTCTGTGGAGAGTTTGGTATTGGATGTGAAGGTTATTGTTGTTGACGACGGTTTTCAGCATCATGCAGAAGTGAGTGGTGATGTTTCTTACAGTGAAAGCAGCGATGCTTAGAACGACAATTATGAGTTGAATGTCCCGTTTGCAAACAGTTAAAGCAGAGCGAGTTAGATACCACAAATGACTTCCTTTCATTTACTGGCTTGGCCTTAAACCGTGAACAGACATAAAGATTATGATTGCCTTGACACATAATGCAGAGGAATGTCTTGGATGGCGATGAAACATGCATAGCTCTTGCAGCATGAGGTTTCTTTAGGGTACTACTGCATGTCTCCAATGCATCACAACGTTTGTTCAAAAAGCTTAAAAGATCATTAAAGCTCGGGAAGTCATTGTCAGAGCTTTCCTTGAACCAAAGTTGCTTAGTCTCAGGATCTAGTTTTCCTAGTGCTATAAAAATTAACCATGGATTTCTGGATTCGGCCTGAACACCCAAGGCTCTAAGTCCACGAACAGTTTCATCAAATATGTCTATTTATTTATTTATTTATTTATTTGGCTTAATACAAGCTATTGCATAAAAAAAATAAAAAAATAAAATACAAGCTATGTATAACTTAATACTAATTCTACAGATTATAATAAATGAATAATTAAGAATAAATAAATAAAAAGTATAAGCTACAATATGAGCTAAATATATTGATTACTGGCAGAAGGCGTAAGGAAGAAGAATTAAAGTAGGCGATCAGGATCAAGATTGGCGGGGTCAAGATATAAGGCTTTGTGGAGCGATGATTTACTCAGATGGAAGTCAAAAGAGAAAAGGTCGTTGACTTTTCGTAATATCCTGGTAATTGGCTCGCTTTGACCGTAGTTTGTGCGATGGCGGTCGAGTCGGAAAAGGGGAGTGGAGGTTACGGGGATTGGTATAGATGGGTAAAGATTGCAGCATTGAGGGGCAGTCTATGGCACCAGTTAATAATTGATAAATGAAGAGAATGTCGGAAACATCACGACGTTTGCTTAGAGGTTGTAAGTCGATCAGTTTCAGACGGTTTTCATAGGGAGGAAGGTTGAATCTGTCATTCCACGAAAGATCACGTAGAGCGAAGCGAATAAACCTACGCTGGACAGATTCAATCCTATTAATGTGAGTTGTTTGTGTAGGGGACCATACCTGGCTGGCATATTCAAGGAGAGGTCTAACGAAGGAGACGTAGAGAGATTTGAAAACATAAGGATTGGAGAACTCGCAAATCCTGCTTGAAAGTTTAGACTAGCGCAGTCATCAGACAAAATTTGAAGTCCAGCAAAATTTGTGGAGATCTCGTTGACCTTATCAGCGATGTAGGATTGATCCGTGGAGAGCGTAGCAACGACTTCCTTCGTGAGCCGTAAGACGTGACAGGGCCTAATGTTGGAGCACTCTTTATATGTAGAAAGACCACGTGAAAGACAGGTGCCATGAAAAACACCTCCGCAGATGCCATCACAGGTAACACCATTGTCTAGCAAGTCATTAGAGCATGACTTGCAAAGGGCCTTTTTGTGCGTGAAGAATTGGTCGGAAATATTAAACAATAAAAAGTTAAACAAAAGGCTTTACACCAGGTTGCAGTAATACCAGATTAAAACAAAATAAACAAACTGAGTCACTTCCGTTTGAAAACAAAAATATTTCCCGGCACTGTAAAAAGCGAAAAAACTAGCTGAGTCACAGTTGAAAATAAGGTCACTGACAAAAATGTAAACAAGGAGAAACTGTGTCAGGTAAGTTATTGACCGGGAAAGAGTGGCACTCACTTTGCTGAGACACGCACAAAACACACGAAACGAAAATACTGCGAAGAAATTGAACTGAGTGAGGAGCGATCACGCAACGCGTCCGATCGATTGCGCGGTAATTGGAGAATTGATGATGTCGTATAGGTTTCGCAACTGTTTAGCAGTTGGTTGAACAAGCGCATGTTGATCCATAAATGTTTTGATCAGGGATGTTGTGATGTGACGTTTTTTGTTAAATCGAATTTTTAGTTTTTCCCAAGCCTCGGTATAGTTTCGATCCGTTACTGTTAAGTGTCTAATTATAGCGGCAGCCTCTCCCTTTAATAGACTCTTTAAATATTGCAGTTTCTGACAACCAGTTAAAGATTCATTTTTATCCACTGCAGTTTCAAAGAGATCATGGAAGGACGGCCATTCCTTATAATCTCCTGAAAAATTCGGTATATTGATTCCTGGAAGACGTAAGTCTGCTCCAGCAATAGTATTATTTATACCTTGATTAGAGCGATTAAAATTTTCAAAAAATGTTTGTTGACTGGTCAAGAATGAATTCATCGTAGCGTTGAATTGTTCAGTGAACGAACCGTTGCCCATGCTACCGTTAAGGTTAGTTTCGAGATGTTCCGGAGATCTGTCTTGAGTGAGTGTGCGAGATTTTATTGCACGCATTAGAATCGCCTTTGTGTCGAAATATTTTGTTTCGAATTCTTCTAGCTCAGAAGTTTGACCGGGAATTAACATTAGGTTGTCTTCAATTTCGTGAAACTCTACCCAAGCCTCTTCTATTTTATCTAACCGAGCCATTACCTCCTCGATTGGAACAATAGATTGCACGCCCTCAGCATAAGTTTTCACACGTGTAAGTGTGCCCTTGACTCTTCCACTCTTTTGAATTAAACTGCTCGGGTCACTCATTTCGAATCTCGATATTATTTGTTAAGCATTAAATCGACCAACCTGTTATAAATGCTCGCACCGTCTTCCAATATATTTGTGAAATATTAAGGAGAGATGTTAACGGGATCAAACTACAATCAATATTCAGTCACTACCGTTTGCAAAGAATAATGTAGGTGAAATAATAAATAAATGTTCATTAGCCAATGAAATTATGAAAATATTTATTTTGGCGAAAATAACACAATTGATTTTGTGTTGCTAACGTTTTGTTTCGTATAATGTATTGTTCACAGTTAAAGGTCACTTCCCTGCTCTGCTAGTATATAAATATAACCCTTGATTCACTATTTGTCAAAGAAATTTCTTCAAATCACTTCAGTCCACTTAAAATGTTTTATTTTGAAATGAAATTTTGCTTGAAAATATTTGCATGAAACAATTCACTAATCGTTTGCCGTCTACTTCTCACCTGTTCGCTTTATATTATTATAATTTATATTCGATGCTTATCTCGTTAGCAATAAAATGAAAAAATGCAAGAGGTACTTATCCGTTTTCTTATGTTGCTGAAGAATCCGGCTCGAAGGACCATGAATAAACGTTAATGTTGCGGGTGGTTTCGTTGCTTCTTTTCCAGCACGTCGGAATTGATCGCGTATAGAGTTAATTTAATCTATATTCCTTGGTTCAGCACGTAGGATCAAAAAGAAAAGACTTGATTTGACTCGTCTAACTTTATTGCCAACTGAGTTGAATTTTATAACGCAAGAGCTAAATTACATCTGCCTTCAACTGTACATATGCTCTACTAAATACCTAAATGTCATATTCTGATTTTGATATTTTGACTGCGAGATTTGCAATTGTGTTCAGTTAGTTGCCAGTGGCGTAACAAAATAATCCATTTAGTTTTACTTTTCATTACAATTTTACATTTTTATTTCTAATATAATTTCAATAACAATTTCAATAATGCTTAAATAGTAAGTTAACTTCAATTCTTGAATTTACGTCGAACAACCATTAATTACAGCTATTTGGTCAAAAGCAGAAAAGAGTCCAAGAAAAATCGAATTTTGAACTACATTACGCAATTTAACTCAGACATTCGTCATATTAAAGGTAAAACAAATTTGGTAACAGACACTACTCTTTCACGAATTTCAAAAGAAAATTAAAAAAAAAATTTCGACAATTGTAGAAATAATAAAATTAAGTTCGATTTACAAATTATCGCAGATTACTTTTACTTTCGAATAAGCAAAATAGAACAGAAAATTCAAAATTTAAATTAGCGAACATGAATTTCAATACTTCTGAGTTTTACATTTAGTGCGAAGTCTCCACCGAAAATTCCTGTCCATATATTCCAAAACAACTTCGACGTATTATCTTTCAGCTTTTACACAATTTACCTCACCCCGAAATCAGAACAACTAAGAAATTAACAGTTTCAACATATTTTTGGTCAGATATGAATACCGATACCAACGACTGTGCCAAACAATTCATTCCGTGCCAACAAGCGAAAATAAACAAACATACAAAATCATAAATTAGCAAATTCAAAATTAAAAAGTCAATTTTCGAAACACACATTTAGGTTTAGTCGGACCTCTACCTTCATCTGACGGATTTACACATATTCTTACAGTTATTGTGAGCTTCAGACGTTGGCTTGTTTAAAAATATAGTAGCATAAACTGTCGTAAAAACTTTATACAATCAACATTTTTCTCGTTTTGGCATTCCCCTTGAGATCACAACGGATCAGGGAACGCAATTTGAATCAACTCAGTTGAAGAATTCACTAAATTATTATAAGCTCACAGAAATCGAACAACTCCATATCATACACAATCAAATGGCATGATTCAACGGCTACACAGCCAAATCAAACAGCAATACGTGTCCGCACTGCTCAAATCGAGTGGGTATTACAATTAGCAGCAATTCTTCTAGGGTTTAATCACACTTAAACAAAATCTGCAATGTTCTCCAACTGAACTAGTTAATGGGCAACTTCTTCGTCTTCCTGGAGAATTTTTCATTAATACAGGCACAACAATTATCGGTCCTTTAAATCTTGTTAATAAACTAAAATCATGTGTAAATAATTTCAAACCAACTGATTCTAAACAACAAAATTCTAATATTTTTTTACAAAGAGAATTAAAAAATTCAGAATTCATATTCGTTAGAGTCGACAAAACAAAACCATCGTTGCAAAATCCTTACGAAGGACTCTTTAAGGTATTAAATAAATAAGACAAATATTTCTTAAGAGACTATTACGGCAAAGAAAGTAAAATTTCTATCGACAGATTAAAATCAGCTTTTATGGAACATAAAAGCGAACCGATTATATCAACCAAAAAAACACAAAAAAAGTTAGATTCCAATTAAAAAAAAATATTTTTTTTCACGTTTTAAAAGATGGACGTCTTCACTATAGAGAGAGTGATGTAGCAGTCGCTACAATATCAACGCTGGAAAGCAATTTTGTTGTATCTCAAAAAATGCAATTTATGCTGTATCTAGTATTAAACTAACTTTAGGATACTTTCATCTTTTTCGTCTAATGACCTTTACTTCAGAACTTATTTTACTCCAAGAAATACCTTTCTATCTTCTCTGGTTAAAGGGTAATGAATTTTTTAAATTGTTTTTTGGCTCTCCTGTAAACCTTGTAATGGGTCTTTTCCCCTGAATCCTCAATAGAGGATTTACAAAATAAATATAAATTATTTTATTCAGGGTTTCTTTCTTTTCGGCTCACAATCAATTGTTTTGGTATCTTTAATACTACTGAAAGTGGGTGAAGAGAGAGGGTTATGGTCGACACTTGCATTGAGAGAGAGAGATGCGATGTAGTACGGACGGCGGTTCTTTTTATCAGTGGATGCTGAGGTTGGGTACGTCGTATTCTTAGCGTATGGGGGTTCTGATAGATTAACAGGCTAACACCACGGCCAATCTATCGGAACTACTTTACTACGGATGCAAAGTATAACGACCAACAGGCTAACACCACGGCCGGTCTCTAGCGGAACTAATACTACGGTTAAGCAAAGTATAACGACCAACAGGCTAACACCACGGCCGGTCGCTATGACGGGAATAGATTGACAGGCTAACACCACGGCCAATCTAGCGGAACTAATACTACGGTTAAGCAAAGTATAACGACCAACAGGCTAACACCACGGCCGGTCGCTTTGACGGGAATAGATTGACAGGCTAACACCACGGCCAATCTAGCGGAAGTACTAATACTACGGATGCAAAGTATAACGACCAACAGGCTAACACCACGGCCGGTCGCTATGACGGGAATAGATTGACAGGCTAACACCACGGCCAATCTATCGGAACTAATACTACGGACAAGCAAAGTATACTGACCAACAGGCTAACACCACGGAAGGTCAGAATGAGCGGGATAGATTGACAGGCTAACACCACGGCCAATCTAGCGGAAATAATACTACGGACAAGCAAAGTATACTGACCAACAGGCTAACACCACGGAAGGTCAGTATGAGCGGGATAGATTGACAGGCTAACACCACGGCCAATCTAGCGGAAGTACTAATACTACGGATGCAAAGTATAACGACCAACAGGCTAACACCACGGCCGGTCGCTATGACGGGAATAGATTGACAGGCTAACACCACGGCCAATCTAGCGGAAAGAACATGCAAATCTAACTACTTCAAACTACTGGGACTTTATAGTCCGATTTAAGCCACGAGTGCTTATGAGCTGTAGCTTCTTTATCTAAGCAAACTTAGATACGAACTGGACCCCTTGCGAGGTACTACTGCTCGATTTCCTTACTGTGCGGTTTTCTTTTATACTTTTGGCGAGGCCCAGAATTATTCCCCACCACTATTTTCTAGCTTATTTCTCTGAATCTACTTCATGCAACGCAGACGCATACATCCAACTGATTATGGGTTGTTATGCAGAGAAGAACAATGTGTGAATTTTACAAACCCACGCTGCCATTTTCATGCCCTTTCACTGAAGCATTTGTGAGTGGCATCTTTGTACTGCTTGAACCAATGGTTTGCAACGGAGATGATGCACACACCCAACTGATTATGGGTTGATGTGCAAAGAACTTGAAATGACAACGTAGCTAGTGGGAATAATGTGGCTCGCATATTTTGTGCATTATGTCATGCCCACCTGCATGCCATGGAACTGTGGAGTTTTGCATGGACATGTATATCGAAGAGTTTGGACAAAAGTGCGATGTCTGAAAAAATGACGATGGCGTAAATTTATGTACGGAGCAAAACGCTTCGTTACAACCTCCATATTCAAAATACGACAAGATCGGTTTCCAGCGTCGAATTATAATTAATTAATGATTTATAATAATTAAATTTAAGCAAAAAATAACTTCCTATTTCAGCAAGTTCTTAAATAAAATAATTAAACCATTTATAGAAATTATTACAATTCAGGCTGTGGCTATGACGTATATTCAAAATATACGTAGCCAAGATTCAGAACTTTTGCTTAGTATTGAAAACAAATTGTGATTTATTCACAAATAAAGAAGGGTGCCGGAATAATAACAGCCTTAAGTTTTAACCAAAAATGATTTTATTCAACAATAAAAAAGATCTTAAAGCTAATATCACAATTTCAGGCACAGAAGTTTAATAATTCAATAAAAAATAAAAAACCTAAATTCATAAAATAATAGAAATTCAACAAAAATCCAATATAAAAGGTTCAGTAAAAATCCAACGAGGTAAAGTCCTCCTGCATTATTAGATAAGTATTTTTTGTATTCATTTAAAGTGTTGATACTTTGTGTGTTTTGCTTTGTTTTTGTTTCAGGATGAGGAATACAAATAACTTTGGAGCAGGAGGAAGCTAAAGGATAAGTATTTGTATCGTTTTAAAAATGTTTTGGCAATTTTTATGATTTCGCTTCCTTTGCATTGATTGAACACGAATACTTTAGCAAAAACTAGGTATTTTCAGTATAATCACACTACCATAAAACCTGACACAACTAATACTATTTAAAATCACATATTCATTAAATGAATCTTTTAATTTACTTATCAGGGATATAGGTTTGCAGTTCTATATTAATATTGAAACAGTCAAATACAATACTGGCAAAATAAATAGATCTAAAAGACGAAAGTGTTTTTAATAAAATTTTCAAGGAAATATTTTCTATATTTTAAAATAGGTTTAGGTGAGGACATAGAATGTTCTTATGTGAACAGGTCGTTTCGTACTGAGGACGGAAAAGGAACCACAGATACATCTATATCCTTCTGATAAAATTTACGTCCAACTTCGTGCCAAATATGCTCAAAATTGAGATCTGGAGACTGGGGTAGTGAAAAATAAAACTAGCTGTCATACCCACATTTTCACAAGAAGTTTTCTTTTGAAATGTTAAGATATTGAAATCGATCCATGTTATTTTCAGTAAAATGCATCCTGCCATGTTTTACAGTAGCTCTAGTATTTTTCAGCAAAAACCCTTATTTGCATGTAGTGTCATCTTCTCTTTCTATTTTTTACAGAAATGTAGCGTATATTCATTACTGCATTTAAACCGAACACCTAATGCATCTTCGTATTGTTTCTGCAGAGACTTTCTCCTGTTTTTTTTTCAATTTCAATCCTTATTTGGGCAAATGAATCGGGTTTTCTCGACGATTTGTTTGCTATACATACTTCTCGTAATTTGCACTCAATTTCTTTCCTTGGCCCTTTCTACTGTTATAGCTGATACGATTTTCAGTTTAAATGCTAATTTTTAATAGTTAGATTCCAAGGTAACCTGGTATCTCCACTCAATAACATTCCCTTCTAGTATAATTTAAGCAGATTTCAATTACTTGAAAAATGCAAATGCGTATTCTACCATGTTTTCTCTACTACAGGGTATTAATCAAAACTCAATTTGACAGAGATAAGTTCCATAAATTAATGAAAAAGAACGAAAATTTGGTTATGGAGGAACCATAAACTACTCAATCAACAACTTTTATTTTACAGCCTACATAATACCCTACTATCTCGTAAAGAGTTCTAAAGTAGGAGAGAGACCTAACATTTATGGAAAAGGAGAAAGATCTCAACATTGACGGAAGTTCATCCATTCTTAAGTTTTTTTTTATATAGATTTATTCTCCGACAAAAGTGTTTTCATCTTATTCGGCGATGCCCTCTGAAACTAGAGAACAGACCTAAACCATTTACGAGATGATTAAGCACGGATGAGCGATGGGTGGGAGCTGGACAGAAATTGGTTTTGAAAATTCAGTTTCTATTTGTATTTAAATTTGTAATCTAAAGTTGCCAAAGTTTCAAAAACCATACACAAATGCTACAAAGAATAAGGGAGGCTCACTACAGTGACTATATCTATTCTATGACACAAACTTTCTTGCTTTTGAAACAGTGCAAATGTAAACTCTGGATCAGTGTCATTTAGCTTTTTGAAAATTTTTAATTTTTTAGGAACGGTATTATGTTGTTGTCTTTTCACTTATCATATCACATACATTTACTTGCTGGCAATTATCTTACCTACATATTAGACCTTCCACGAGCTTAGTTTCTAGCTTGGTGAACATAATTTAATACACCTTAACCTGTGGATCCACCAACAACAGATCCGTTGTCCAAGTTTCACTTATGCGCACTCTAACTTTTCAAGGTTGTCCTGATTAAAAGTTCATTGCGAATTTTCAATTAGGTCATTGTTAACGATTATTGTATTTGATTACTAAGTAAAAATTTACACCAGAGTTTGGATTGGCATCCTAGTCTGTAAACATTTCCCATTGTTAACTCATTTTGTCTTCAGTTTCTGTTTTTGTCTTTGATGAATCTCCATTGCTTGTCTGAGCAGAATATGATATAGAATACCTGAAACTATTATATAATTAATTAAAGATAGAAACATATGTACCTAGCAAAAATTATTGCGACTATTTTGGTACTTCTCACATTTTACACGCGAATTTCTTATTGATTTGTCAAGCTGCGACCAGCTTTTCTTTCGGTCACCTAGTTCGTGTTGGCTAACTTTCCTCATAGTTTGACGTCGTTGTTTCTACCTTAAAGTCTGTAGTTATCAAGATGGCGTTGACTGAGCCCACTGCGTCAACTTGTAACAGACAGTGGTTGCGTTGCGTTACATGCGTTTCACGTGAATTATTTTCGGTTGCCTTTGCTTATAAATCAGCAGGCGTACATTGCTTAATATGTAGAACTAGAAGAAGAACTGCTTTATGTAACAATTTTTTTCAAGTACCTTAATTTACAAGAAAAGTGAAAGTTTCCTAAAATGATTTTAAAATTGAAGAAGAAAGCTAATTTGATATTCCGCGGCCGCAATTGACAGCATGAACAAAGTTTTAAAAATCTCAAATAAGATAAAAACAACTAAAAAGGAAATTGGTGATTTTTACAGCTATAATATTTTTATTTTTTTTATTTAGGACAATTAAAATCATATTTTTACCAATTATCAATATTTTAAACTTAAATCTGACCTAAATTATGCATGTATTGTTAATACCACTACACAAACCGAAATCTTACTACAAAAAAAAGTTGCTTTCCTAGAATCTGTTTCCAGCTCTTCCTATAGTTCTATATTCTAAGATCCATAGTTATGATTTGTGTGTTGTTCCTACGTATTAGTTTCACTTCGGTCTTTCCTTTTTAATTCACTTTGCAAAATGTAATGATTTTCGATTTTTTGTACTGACCACGTTCTTTTATAGATATACACATATACATCGCTGTTTTTGCAAATTTAATTTTTCTTAATTCGCAAATTTTTACAAGTATTTTGATTTTATTATACGTTTGAAAAAATGCATTTTGAAAAGTTCAACTCTTAATTTTATTCTTAAATATAAAAACAAAACTGAAGAAAGTTCAATAATGCCTCCACATAAATATAGGTCCACTAAGTAAAAGTAAAAGTTTAACAAAAATAATAAATCAATATAAAACAAACAAAATTCATTAATAATCAATGGGCCCTCCTTTCTTCGAAGTGAAATCAAAAATTCTATTTCTCATACTTTCTATAAGTTTAATTAAAATATTGTGCTCAATGCTAGTCTACGCAGAGATAATTGCCGCTTTCAGTTCGTCCACTGTTCTAGAAATTAAATTATTGGCGCAGATTTTACGTACCATAATTCCCCATAAGTTTTCCATGACGTTTACGTCAGGAGAACAAGCTAGCCAGTCCATTGTGGGACAACCATTCCCGAGTACTTCTGCTTAAATAGGGCAGTAGGTTGATCTGGAGTACTTGTTGGTACTCTTCACTGTCCATTCGTGAAGAGGTAAAGGGTAGGTCAACCTTACCGAAACCTAAATGCACCCCATACCATACAGCTACCTTCGCTAAAATTTCCTTTGAAAAATATTGCGGCGCTTTTCTCAAGTCCCGCCAGTACCCATAAAAGCCATCAGGTGCACCGAGGCAGAACTTCTTCTCATCACTGAACACAACCTAAATGCAATATTATGAAAAAATCAATTTTATTGGATTGGTTACTCTAACTTAAGTAATACATAAGCCACTCAGAAGACAAATCGATTAACTCCGTTTTAAATTTTTTCTTACCGACGGAATATAAATGCTTTTATTGTGAAATTCTTTTTGAAAATTAAAACTACTAGCTTGATAAATCGGTCACTCCCCAATTTAAGATATGATATACTGAGTTCCTGATCTTGTTTTAAAAAAAAATTTTAAATTCTAATAAAACCGCACCAGAAAGTTTCACTAACAATGCAATGTAGACTGCACAAAAACCGGGAGGCAACTGAACTTCTTTATACAGTGGACCTATATTTATGTGGAGCCATGAATGTCACATTTTGGATTAAAATACTGATAACATTATAACTTTGAGCATTGATTCTTTGATGTTTTATGTGACCTCTAGGTGCTTTATGAAATAATAATGTTCACTTAACGAAATGTTTTGGCGGTGCATAGTACTATCAAAAATTAAGTCGGACCAATAATTATCTGGAGCAGTGTATATCAGAGTTGCCAGATCGGGCGATTTCTCGCCGATTGGGCTACTTGAGCCGTCAATTACTAATTCTTGCTCGGTGCTTTTGGGCTATAGGCAGATCATATTGGCTAATCGGAATCAAATAACCCGACGTGACAGTAGAACAATTTTTTGCTGCCGAGTCATCTCAAATTCTAATTTTGCGAACGAGTCCAAACTGGCGTTTATCGCAATGGCATTTTTTCGCTCAAACTCAAAGTATGCCGTTGTGTTTATATCTGAAATATGTTCATTTTTTATCACACCAATTGCAAAAAGGCAGTTCTTGGTTATGTTTTAAAAAGGGGCATGCACGATTGAATAAATAATAATTTTCGTTTTCCCTTACATAAATATTAATTCCAAAAAGATTATAATGTGCATAATAAATAGACGGAAGCAACTGGGTGAATTATTAAATACTTAATTAACGTTTTTTTGTTTTTCACGACGCCTTTACCAAAATTTTAAATTTGTGTTACTTGTATCTGTTGCTGTGCTATAAAAACAACAATTTGAAGAGGGACCTGATTGATATTAAAATCAAAAGGCGATTTTTGGGCGAATTGAAATAATGGCGCGGCGACTTTGGGCGACTTATATATATATATATATATATATATATATATATATATATATATATATATATATATATATATATATATATATATATATATATATATATATATACACATAAGAGGTGGTAGATCTTACCTAGCCAAAAAAATTTGAATTGTAAGGAAGGGTTGGTAAATTTACAATCTTCACGATATGCACACCATTATCTTATTTTTAACTTTTGATCTACTCAACGCAACAACAACAAACAAACACCAAAAGACTACTATCCCAATGACCTTTCCACAACTGTGGCAGTAACAGTACTTAATTAACGTTTTTTTTTGTTTTTCACGACGCCTTTACCAAAATTTTAAATTTGTGTTACTTGTATCTGTTGCTGTGCTATAAAAACAACAATTTGAAGAGGGACCTGATTGATATTAAAATCAAAAGGCGATTTTTGGGCGAATTGAAATAATGGCGCGGCGACTTTGGGCGACTTATATATATATATATATATATATATATATATATATATATATATATATATATATATATATATATATATATATACACATAAGAGGTGGTAGATCTTACCTAGCCAAAAAAAATTGAATTGTAAGGAAGGGTTGGTAAATTTACAATCTTCACGATATGCACACCATTATCTTATTTTTAACTTTTGATCTACTCACCGCAACAACAACAAACAAACACCAAAAGGCTACTATCCCAATGACCTTTCCACAACTGTGGCCGTAACAGGAACATTCACTTGCGGAGGAGAAAAAAATAATTTGAAATTACCTAAAATTCAGCATTATCCTAAATTTTCTCCGAAATTCAGGCTTTTAATACATATGTTTTTTTAATTTTAATTAAATTCCACATCTTATTACCTTTCAAAAAACAAACAACATGGCAAGGTAGAGAAATTATTATAAAAACCGCATCCTGAAAAATGCCTGATAACTAATTGTTTTATTACACTTTAGGTAGGAATTTTTTTAAATAAACAAAATTTTTAAGGCAAAGGGTCGAAAATGTTTGTTTAGGGTACAAAGTTAATAAACTTCAATTCTTCTTTCCAAACAGTTATAAAAATATTAGTGTAATTTTGTCTAATTGCCTATATTAGCTTGTGTTAGTCAGAGTTTACATCTTAGTATCTTGCCGTTCTGTGTATAATACCTGATGGAAATGGTGCTATATAAAATAGTTTTTAAAAACAAAGTTGAACCGACTTTACAAAAAGCGCTAAAAAGCATGAAATAATTTTTAATTTAATATCTATTACGACATTTTGAAGGCGGTGCAAATCAAACAAACCAAAGAACTTCAACAAAAATATTTAATCGTCATTTCTTATGATGCCGTAGGCTGAAACGTTCAGGTAGTATTATATATTATTTTCAATTGTGTACTGTAGTTTTTTTCTTTTATATGATGCTGACAAAGCTCAGTGGTTGCCCTATGATGCTTAAGCACAGCCTTGGCAGGAAAGGAATTAAGGATGAGGGCAATGGGTTAGGAGGTTGAGTGAAGGAGGTGTCGATGTACGCCCCGTTTGAAAGTTTCAGGCTCATAAGAAGAGGAAAGAACAGAAGATGGTAAACTGCTCCACATTCGTGTTGTTCTGCTAAGAAAAGATTCCCGAAATATTACGGTACGTCCAAATTTGACCTAGAGAGTATAGGGGGGGGAGCGATTTGTAGATCTTGTATCACGCGTTCTCATGTGTCTACAAGGAATCAGGCTAGCAATTTCGTTAAAACAATGGCCATGGAAATAACGATAGAAGAGTGAGAGACAACCGACATTCCGTCGCTGCTCCAGAGAGTCAAGGCCCTCAGAGATTGAGGGATCACCAATAAGTTTAATAGCCTTACGCTGGACTTTTTCCAACGCGGACAGTGCGATGTGTCCGGCCCCTGCCCAAATATGTGAATTATATTCAAGTCTAGGCCTAATGTGGGACCTGTAGATCAGCGCTAAATCAGGTGGGGTGAAATATTTCTTACATCTATTTAGAAAACCCAAACATTTCGTCGCACTTTAAGCGATTGCAAATATATGATCAGTCCAGCTAAGATTGCTGGATATCTCGATACCCAAGATATTTAGGGAGGGCGAATTTGGTATATTCACTCCGTTGACTGAAATGGGTTGGGGCGTTTTTTTAGGGACATTAAACAGCATTTAGTTTTGGATGCATTAAGCGTAACACGATTTGCTCTGCCCCAAGCAAGGACCATAGAAATGTCGTTGTTTAATGTTCTAGACATGCGTTTCCGATTGACTTCTGTAGCATTTCCACGTGAATTCATTACAAGATCAAATGAGTACGCGAAATCAAGGGTGCTGTCGTCGGCGAAACTGTGAATAGGATTGAGAGTAAGGGATAAGAGATCATTAATAAAAAGAAGAAACAAGGTTGCTGAAAGAACTGAACCCTGAGGTACACCGGCATTTATTTCGTAGGAATCAGATGTAACTCCGTCAATTACTACACGAATTGAACGGCCTGACAAAAAACTCTCTATCCATTTAACGAGAGTAGGGTGCAGACCAAATGTTTGAAGTTTGGCTAAAAGGGCAGTATGCCAGACACTATCTATCTTCTTTGTTTCATTTGCACCGACTTCAAATAGATAGAAATAGAAATAGATATAAAATTAACACAACTTTTTTTTTAATAACTATTTTATTTTTCACTTTTTAGTGTCCTCTACTCTATACAATGAAGAAAGAACCATCCAAATCGGTCCACGCGTTAAAAAGTTAGTTTTGACCCCCTACCCCACCTCCATTTCACTAAAAGTTTTTTCTCATGGCAGCAATAAAGGAACATACTCTACCGAACAGAAAAGGAATCATCGAAATCGCTCCACGCGTTAAGAAGTTACTACTCCTCCCCCTCCCCCACCACCACCAAAGGACCAAATTATTCTCCTATTAGCAATGGGGGATCAAACTCTATACAACAGCAAAAGAACCATCCAAATCGGTCCAAGCGTTAAAAAATTAGGTTTCACTCCCCCCCCCCCCCACCCTCCACCACCATACCAACATTTTTTTTCTCGTGGGAGCATACTCTACCCAACAGAAAAAGAATTATCCAAATCGGTCCACGCGTTACGAAGTTAGACTACTCCCCCTCAACCCGACCCCTCACCCCTAGGACCAATTAATCTTCTCTTAGCAAAGAAGGGATCACACTCTATACAACAGAAAAAAATCCATCCAAATCGGTTCACACGTTACAAAGTTAGGTGCCACCCCATCCGCCACCGCCACCCTATAAAAATTGTTTTCTCGTGGTATTAACCACGAAACATACTCTACCCAACAAAAAAAGAATTATCAAAATCGGTCCACGCGTTACAGAGTTAGACTACCCCCTCCCCCCCCCCCCCCCCTCTCCTATTAGTAATGGGGGATCATACTCTGTACAAGAAACAAAGAATCATCCAAATCGGTCCACGCGTTACAAAGTTAGGTTTCACCCCCACCCTACCAAACATTTTTTGACATGGTACCAATCGGTGAACATACTCTACCCAACAAAAAAAGAATCATCAAAATCGGTCGACGCGTTTCGAAGTTATGCCCGTTTAGACATAAAAAAAATAAAAATAAAAAATAAAAAAAATACGCGTCGAACTTAGAATCTCTTTGTTTTTGGGAAGTCGGTTAAAAAGAAGCAAGAATATAGTATGGGTGTTCTTAAGCTAAAGTTATTAAAAATAAGCAGATTTTACTGTTGTGGAATACGCGGATATAATTTATACTGAGTGTGTAGTAGACTGAAACTGAAAAGCGGATTAATCGAAATTCACCGCGGATGGTATCACAAACTTCCGCAACCTTTACGCAACCAACAAGAGATACCTCATTCCAGTCAACGTTATGTGACAATATTTAGGCTAATATTATCCGCAAAAATTTAGTAGGACCACTTGTTTTGCCGCAAGTGCTTAAGAACCAATTTATGCGGACTTTTTGAAGAATAAACTGTCAGATATACTAAAGGTTATCTTTGTGGATAACAATATAATGCGCGTTCTGGTATTATTGCAAAAGCAATATTGGATGAACAAAATTTTGAACAATGAAGGATGAAGTTTATTCAAGGCCTGTTAACGATATAGATGAATTAGCAGAATTGAGACTGTAGTGGCGAAAAGACAGCAGACACTGTTTACAATACACCTTTAACAGGGAACTGGAAGGAGGTTAATGGCATGCATCAAAAGTGGCGGAGAATATTTCGAATAGCTCTTGTACCATGCCACTATTAATTTCAATAAGATTTGAATTCAGTAAAATACATTCCAGGATTAGTATGAATTTAATCTCTTCAGATTTTTATAATATTCTCCGATAGGTTTTCTACGTACAGATATCTTCATACTTTCTTCACCTGGATATCTTGTGCCTATTGTGCAATTTAATAAAAACAAAAACACATCTATTAAATGCATGAATGTTGGAGAAAATTTGAGAAAATTCTGAATTTTAGGTAATTTCAAAATATTTTTTCACATTTGCAAGGGACTGTAACGGCACGACTTAGATCAACAATGTTGACAATCTTGGAAAGGTCATTTTATTGAGTAGATTAAAAAACTGCGAAATTATGAATCATTCTATAACTCCCGAACAGTTAAAATTACCCCCTCCCATGCCCTAAAATATTTTGTTTGTCTAGTGAAGGTATATCACCCCACTTACTTTGACACACCAAGGGTAAGAATTCTTGCAAAACTGGATATTTCCAGACAACCAGTTAAATACACGAAAGTTTATAAATGTGTAGGGGATGTCTTTAGCATGTGTGTGTTCAAACGGTAAAAGGGGAATGGCCAACCGTTTTAAAAAATTCTTACCCATGGCAGTCCAAGCGCTATGAGGTGTCAAAATCACACTCCAGCTCCAACCTGGTGACTGGGGATTTATATGCAAGTTCCGGGGAACAGCATGGGGGAATTACAGATCATGCGCATAAACTTGACACATTTATTCGTTGCTATGAAATTTTTTCCTGTTGCCACAACATTTTTTGCGAATACGCTTAATTTATTTAAATGGTTTGGTTGGCTGGAGTAAACCAAATTGTCTGAGAATCTCTACCCAGATCTGAAACACCCTGTATAAAGAAAATGGAAATTTTTTTAGTTCCCATTGCATAAAAGTTAGTATTCTATAAAATAAAAATTCTTGGAAAATTAGAGTCTCATAGCTAATAATCCTCTTCTTTAATTACAACCGTGGTCATTTTCTTTTAGCTTGCTCTTTTTAACAACTATACTTTCGGTGTTATTTACAATTTGATTGAAGGAAAAGACAAAACCGGCAGTAAATACGTCATAAACGTTAACGTTGTTAACGAATTATGAGAGGAACATTTATGTAACCAAAATTTAAAAATTAATATTTAAAGACAATGACAAAACGTCCAACATTCTATTCTGGAATAGGTATGTCGATGACGTATTATGCATTTTGACTGAGACTAACCGACAACTAGACAAATTCTTGACATATTTGAACTCTATTTGCGATTCAATACCGTTCACAATGGAAATAGGACAAAAAAAACTTTTTGAATTTCCTTTTCCCTAAATATCGAAATAGTACATGGAAAGCAGAAATGTGGCATTTATGAGAAGGAAACCTATAGCGATAACGTCAAGCCAATTACTTCAAGACGTCCATGGAACCAAGAACTAGCTGCTTTTCATTCCATGGTGCACAGCCTTATATAGACCCCAATGTATGAATCTAAGTACTAGAAAGAGTTAAGAACAATTAAGCAAATATATAATAATAACGGTTATGGGTCTAACTTGATAAATGATATGTTAAAAAGGAAAAAAAGAAAACATGTTAGAAATATTATGTACCCAGTTCTAACAAAGGAATTGAAAAAGCATAACTGGTGCAAGATTCCCTACATAATCCGAATTTCAGATAGAGTGGGAAAATAATTAAGAAAACTAAACATCAATCAAGCACTCTATTGTAATCAAAACCTCAACAAGCTTTTAAAAATAACCACTCAACAGGATAAAAGCAAATTAAATGATGTCTACAAAACAAAATGTGACAAATGTCCTGTCGCCTATTTAGGGCAAACAGGAAGATCCTTTGCCACCCGTATAAAAGAACACTACACCAGATCCATATCAAGTTTCTTAAAAAATATTATTGAAATAAATCACAGTCAAAATAAAGAAAACGGGGAAGTCTTACATGTCATCAATAAGGGGTAGAAAATGGATGCAATTGAGACCCTGGAAATTACGAGGTTATTCAGGGACAATAGTTTGGAGACATTGAATGATCACCCTGTGTTAAATTCACCGCTCCTTCAGCCATGGATGTGATGGCTCACAGATGTAGTTGACTCAGTCGGTCTGAAGATGCCTAAGGGAGTGAGGCGAAACCGCGGTAACTTAGTAAATTAAAGTAGTACTCAATTTATGTGTTCATAATTGGCAGGTTATGCAGTTGCACAATGTGTGCAGGTTTTGTACTTCGTTAGAAACAAATACAGAGGCTGTTTATATATAAACATCTGTTACCTTTCTCATTGCCCTTGTAACAGACAAATTAAGAGGCTGATGAAGCGTTATCGATGCTTTGTACTTTGAATTGGTTTCACTGAATTAGTAGAGGTCTTAGCATTTCGTTTAAAAGTAGAATCACAAAAAAATTAGCGTGACGACCATTTAACTTTTTGTACTTAGTCGTATATTTGCACATCTCTACTTGGGTTGGTTGCAAGTACCCCGCAGCGATACTGTACTGTTTGATTTTGGTTACTTTCGAGTTTCAACCAAAGAGAGCTCGAGAGATTCTGTTTTTCTCTTCATAAACTTTAAGTGAGCTTTAACCTGCATGTCGCCATCAAATTTAAAGGAAGGGCTACCTTTTGCAACAGATGCTGAACTTTCTTCCGATACTTCGTCTTCCTCCCTGTATTTCGATTCCTGATGGCATCTGTAAATTTCAATTACATTCATTTGGAAGGCAGCGTGGCAGTTTGGACTTCAGCATTAGATAATAGTTATTTGTGGGAATACCAATTAGACCGCATTACATTTTCTGAGCAATCTATTTAAAGAGACTTGTAAGCTTCTTAAAGTCAAAAAGATTAATACAACTTCGTACCTTCGACATTGCGTCAATCAGGATTCTCTTACATGTGGTAAATGGATACGCTACGCTATGTTTGTGTACAATACGACAACTCATAGTAGTACGAACTATAGTCCTCATGAACTTCTGTATGGTTTTCCAGTAAACGTCCCCAGTATAAAAAAAGAAAGAAAGCTATTCAAACGAAGTAAAATCTCTTTTGCAACACGGATTCCAAATCGCTAGAGAAATGCTACACCAAAGAAAAATCCAATCTTAAAAGTATTTTAATAAAAATACTCAGGAGAAACACTTCAATGCTGGAGATAAAGTACTAATAAGAATACTTGAAATTGAATCCACCGTGGGTGTTTTGTGAAACATCGTTACTAATATAATGAAACCACACAAATCTTTTTACTAAAGTTTCAATCTTTATTAGTTTTTACTCTAATACGCGTATTTCGGCAGATTATGCCATCTTCGGAGAGTTTACAATTGGAAACTAAAGGTTAAAACACTGTACAGGTTCTATATACCCTAATATACTAGTTTTGTTTTGCTACCTATACTTATTGTGATTGCGAGAGCGTTGCCAAATATTGTTATAAATTTTTTACTACGAAATTTGTAAATGGGGATGTAATTAATTCTAATTGATCATTTAGTAGTAATTTACCTTTAATTAAAGCTGCTTTTATTCTACATGATTCTAAAATGTCAAAATCAAAATTGGACCTACCTAGCTATAAGTAGGTAGAGGGCAATCTTTTTGCTCGGGACTAGTACGCGTGTTGAGCAGAACGGTCTAAGGGACCTAGTTACCTAGATATAAGCAGGTTAAGGGCAGTCTCATTGCTCGGACCTAGTACGCGTGTTGAGTGGAACGGTCTAAGGAACGTAACTACCTAGATATAAGTAGGTTAAGGGCCATCTTATTGCTCGGGACTAGTACGCGTGTTGAGCGGAATGGTCTAAGGGACGTAGCTTAGGTTAAGGGCCATCTTATTGCTCGGGCCTAGTACGCGTGTTAAGCGGAACGGGCTAAGGGACGTAGCTGCCTAGATATAAGCAGTGTAAGGGCAATTAATTGCTCGGGCCTAGTACGCGTGTTGAGCGGAATGGTCTAAGGGCTTAGTAACTTACAAATAAGTACCGCAGAAGTAATTCCTAGTAGTAAGGTTAGGTATAGAAACTGAATTATTAGAGAGTAAGAACAATAAAGTAAGTGTTACTAAGAACCAGGCTTTCTAATTAATAACCATTAAACTCCCAAGCCAAATTCTGTCTCTCATTGCGTTGATAGACCCTGGCCTTTCTCCACTGCAACTACCCAGACAATTGATTTTGTGACTTTCCCACTACCGTACCGACAGAAATATCGCATTGCGTTGGCGCCCAAGCAGGGACCAAACAGACACGGAGAAAGAATAAAGAGAGAGAGAAAGGAGTTAAATGTGGAGAATAATAAAACCCGAACAGAACGAGAAGTCCCGAGAGAGAAAATGGGACCGAAGGGAAAGACACTGGCTCATAAGAGGACTGCATCTGTAGGGGATACCGCCCCAGAGCAAAATGCAGGCCATGACTGGAGCCCACCGAGGGAAGGTATATCGGATACAATCGATATAACATGGACGACCAGTATGTCCTCAGACTCAGCACAGAGTGGGGAAGTGACCGAGGTGGATTGCAACCAGAAAGAAAAGGTGAATGTATCTTGGGTCTACAAGCTGAGGAAAGAGGCCTTAGAAGGAACATTGTCTGACGTAGGCCAGAATGGACCTGGAATGGAGGACCTGAGGAAGAGACTGACCAATTGGCTGCGGGGTATCTCCCCGCAGCCATCCGTAGACCCAACTGAAGTGGAAGCTGTAGAGCCAAAGCCACAGAGAAGACGGACTGATGTGATGGAGAAGGTCGCCTGCGCGACCCAACCGCGCTAACGGACCAAAGACTGGAAACATTCTTGGCCACTGAACTCCCAAAATTCAACAGACTGAGGCAGACTACACACTTGATCCCGCACCGAATACGCCTCACGACCGACGAATCTGTACGGCAGCGTTATAGCCCTCGTAACCCGGCCATTCAACAAATTATTAATAAGGAAGTTGATCAGATGTTACAGGATGGGGTCATGGAACCGTCAAACAGCCCGTACAGCTCTCCGGTAGACATTGTTAAAAAGAAGAATGGAGAGAACCGATTCTGCGTGGATTTCCGAGGGATTAACAAAATATCCATCAGAGACGCCTTCCCCTTTCCGCAAGTTCAACCGACGCTAGATAAGTTGAGAGGAGCACAGTTTATATCCACGTTGGACCTGAAGCATGGGTATTGGCAAATTCCGCTAGAACCAGAAAGTAAACCGAAAACCGCATTCATCGTCCCTGGGAGAGATTTATTCCAGTTCCGAGTCATGCCGTTTGGACTACACTCCGCACCCGGCACTTTTCAAAGATGACTAGACCGAGTGATAAGTCCGGAGTTGGATTCCTTTGCACTCGCATACCTGAACGACATTGAAGTGTTCAGCAGAACCTTTGAGGAGGACCTAGAGCATCTATCTAAGGTTTTCCAACGACTCCGAAAAGCTGACCTTAAGCTCAACCCCACAAAGTGCGCTTTCTGCCTTCCCGAGCTGAAATACCTAGACCATATCAATACCAAGGAAGGTTTACGAACGGACCCAGATAAAGTTACTGCCATACGGGAATTAAAACCTCCGCAAAATCGTAGGGAGATCCGATAATTCCTCGGAGCTGCGTCTTGGTACCGACGCTTCATACCAGACTTCTGCAGAATAACCGCATCCCTGAATTGTTTGCTAAAAAAACAAGAGAAATAGGAATGGACCACAGAACACGATACCGCATTTAAGAATTTAAAGAAGCTCCTTACGGAAGCACCAACCCGGAATTTTCAACAGAATTTGTACTGCAGACCGATGCCAGTGGAGATGGACTAGGAGTAGTGCTATCACAGAATATGGAGGGAAACGAGAGAGTCATCGAATACGCCAACCGAACCTTGACTGAAACCGAGCGAAAATACTCCGCCACCGAGAAAGAATGCCTCGCCGTGCTATGGGGCATACACAACCTACCTAGAGGCATACCGATTCCGGGTTATCACGGACCACCTGGCACTGAAATGGCTTAACTCCCTGCAAAGCCCCAGTGGCCGACTAGCACGCTGGGCACTAGACCTACAGCAGTAAGACTTCACCGTACAGTATCGACCAGGAGCGATGAATAAAGTTGCCGATGCGCTCCCCCGTCAACCAGCACGGCAAGATTTATGCAACGCGAGACCGTCTAACAACCCGATCACCTGCAACTGGTACCGACGGAAGTGGAGGGAAGTAAGCAGTAACCCGTCACTGCAATCCGATTGCAAAACCGAGAGTAACCAGCTATACCGTCGAATGCCAGACCACCGGACGTACGTCGATGCAAGAAAAGTCAACAATTCAAGCCTCCACAACAACTGAAACCAGGACTGATGTGTTGGACGAAAGTCGACAAACCCTGGCAGATTGTCACCACCGATCTCATCGGACCACTTCCACGAAGCAAACAAGGCTTCCAACACATAATTGTTTTTCAAGATAAGTTTACAAAATGGGTTGAAATACAACCACTCCGCCAAGCAACCGCCGCAGCCGTGTTAAAAAGTTTCCGAGAGCGAATAGTTTATCGCCACGGTTGTCACGCAACCCTGATTTCCGACAGTGGAACCCAGTATACCAGTCATATATTCCGAGAAGAACTCCGAAAACTGGGCATCATACACAGCCCCACCAGCGATGCATCTAAGCAGTTCAGCGCTAAGTTGGCTCCGAAATACTCCGGACCATACCGAATTGTCCAACTAATATCCCCAGTAATGTTCAAAATTTCCTGTAGACAACGGAAAAGGGAGAACTCAGGTCATACACGTAAAAGACCTCTGCGAGTACCACTCAGAAAGTATAAAAGCTGGCTACAGCCAACCGCTGGAAGTCAGTTGTCATCAGACCGAGAACGAAGCGATTGAACCAAGAACGAGAGGTACTCTGATAGCAGAAAGCGTCTGCGCCAGAAAGCCAGTGAGGTCCTTACGTCCTACGACAGGAAGACCAAGAAGGACACCGCTGAACGTCATCGGGAAGACTGGCCAGCCCGCAAATACGCAGAAGAATACCGCGTGGGAACTGCAACCCGAGAGCCATCGAGTGGTTCTCATCGAAGAGAAACCTCTGCGGCCATCCGGCCAGCGACGAGGACCACCGGATATAGGTCCACTGCAGCCAGTCCCACGGACCCCAAAGAGGTCCCATGCAGGACCAACACCACCGGTGGACACGAAGGAAGACCCGACCAAATCAAAGACCTCGTCGACCGATCCAGAACCCCTCGATCTCGATCTCAAGATCAAGCCTAGGTCGATCGAGAGAACCCCACTGACACCAGAGCTGCGAAACCGACCAGTCAGAAGAGGCCGAAAATGCCGAAACCACCGAGCACTGCGAAGTCAACCGACCGCAGCCGCCGAGCGACCAGAAGAAGGCAAAGACTACCCAGCCGCCATTCGCTACGAAGCCGAAGCCCCCGCAGCTACCAATCGCTGCTAAGCCGACCAGTACGAAGAAGCCGAAGCCCCCACAGCCGCCAATCGCTGCGAAACCGACCAGCACGAAAAAGCCGAAGCCCCCGCAGCCGCCAATCGCTGCGGCGCCGACCAGTACGAAGGAGCCGAAGCCCCCGCAAAAGCCCACCGTTACGAAACCAGTCAGAAGGTACCAAAGCCGACACGGCTGTCTACCGATGCAAAGACCTCAAAACCCCTGCAGCGGCCAGCCGCTATCATGCTGACCGACCAGAGGCAACCGAAGAGCTCGGAACCGCCGCCCGTTACGAAGCCAACCAGCCCCCAAACGGAGATGTCCATACTAAATGCCTGCAAGAAGACAACCCAGCAGCTGTCCATAGTTTTTGACGCCTCATCACAAAGCACAACTGGTATTAGTCTCAAAGATATCATGTATGTTGGGCCAAAACTCCAGAGAGATTTAGGAGAGATATTACTACGATGGCGAAAACACCGATATGTCTTCACTGCTGACATCGAAAAGATGTACCGGCAAATTAAAGCACACACCGAGGATTTGAAATTCCAGAAAATTTTATGGAGGCCGTATAATACTCAACCAATTCAAGAATACTGTTTAAATACAGTAACGTACATAACACCGGCGGCTCAGTATCTTGCTCTACGTACTCTTCAACATCTAGCATTGGATGAAAAGAAATCTTTTCCACGAGCGTCACGTAGTTTAACTACGGACTTTTATGTAGACGATTTGATGACTGGAGCAGCTACTCGTAAGGAAAGCAAAATTAATTCAAAAAGAATTAACTGATCTTCTTTCATCTGGAGGCTTTAAATTACGAAAATGGACATCGAACCAACAATACCTGTTAGATAGCATACCAGAACACTTAAGAGAAAAAGGACTGCGGGAGATCAATGATGAGGATACCATCAAGACTCTAGGTGTACACTGGCTACCATCAAGCGATTGCTTCCAATTTAGAGTCAACTTATCTCCAACAAATCAGGCAGCCACAAAGAGGTCGGTCCTTTCAGATATCGCTAAAATTTTCGACTCCTTAGGATGGCTCTCACCTGTCATGATAAAATGGAATCGGTTCAAAAATGAACTTAATTCTGTGCAATCAATCAAAATATATCGTTGGATTAAGCATAATAGTACCAACAATGGAATAGAAATACATGGATTTTGCGATGCCTCCAAAAAGGCGTATGCAGCAATTGTGTATAGCAGGATTGAAAATTCACCTGGAGAGTTCTCCATTACAATGCTCACTGCAAAAACAAAAGTCGCAACAATTACGAAGGAAACAACACTTCCTTGCTTAGAGCTATGCGCTGCAGTGCTACTTGCACAGCTCCTCAAGAAAGTCGCAAAATCATTAGACATCACGGAAGCTACTTTTCATGCGTGGACAGATTCCTCTATCACCCTAGCATGGATAAAAGATGATCCTAGCAGATGGAAGAGCTTTATCGCACATAGAGTAGCAGAAATCAAGACCTCCATCAAACCAGAGGCTTCTTATATAAAATCCAGCAGATTGTGCCTCCAGAGGAGTAAACCCGAGTCAGTTGAAAGCACATACACTATGGTGGACTGGTCCAAAATGGCTCTCCTTACCTAAAGAACAATGGCCTGACTTGCCGGTCACCACGTACAAAACAAATAAGGAAATACGTCAACATCATACAGTTCTTCTCAGTACCACTGCAAATGTAAGTTCAAGCGGCCGAAAGATTGACTACAAATGGGACTCAGTGGCATTTCATACCACCTCGCGCACTACACTTTGGTGGACTATGGGAAGCCGGAGTAAAGTCGGTCAAATATCACCTAAAACGCGTAGCCGGCGAAATAAACTTCACATTTGAAGACTTTACAACGTTATTATGTCAAATTGTGTCAAATTGAAGCTTGCCTTAACTCGCGACCACTCTGTCGTCTCACCACTGAACCAGGAGACTTAGCAGCAATAACACCTGGACATTTTCTAACTGGCAATTCCATACTTACACCTCCCGAACCTACTCCACCGGAAAAACCACTGCATTGTTTAAAGAAGTTGGAGCTTCTGTCCAAATTAAAGAACGACTTTTGGAAAATTTGGTCAACAGAATACTTATCCCGATTACAGCAGAGGCCAAAGTGGACAAAACAAAAAAACAATATTCAAGAGGGAGATATGGTCCTAATTACTGACGAAACCATATCACCAGCACGATGGCCGCTAGGACGAGTAATAAAGCTGCATCCAGGAACTGATGGCTTAGTACAAGTAGTTGACGTCCAGACAGCAAAAAACATATTGAAACGTCCCATTTCCAAATTATGTAGACTACCTTACGATAGAGAGGAACTTCCAACTGTTATAATTTTTAGGGGACACTTACTTGTATTCTCCAGCCAAACTGGATCTCGTCCAATCCCGCCTTCTAGGCACCATAAAACTCCGTGTAGTTTCGGTTTTAACACGTTTATTGTATTAATTAGGCTTGATTATTATTACTTAAATTAATTCACTAACTATGGCTTGTAGTTTACAGCGCTTAAAAACTTTCCTAATTTTCATAACGTACTTCACTAACATTGTTTTGTAACTTAATGTAAGACACTTGGTAATTTTTTATATTAATTGCATCCACTATGATTTGTTATTCACAGCACTTGAAAATTGTTGTGCTTTAATTTAATTCGCTAACTATGTCTTGTAGTTTGCAGCGGACTAGATGATTATGTCATCTAGGTACACAAAGCATTCCAGGCCCTGTAAACCTGTTAATACGAAATTCATTAGACGTTGGAAGGTAGCCGGGGCTCTTTTGAGCCCGAACGGCATACGCTTGAATTCGTAGTGTCCATAGTTTGTGCTGAAAGCCGTCTTTGGCCTATCTTTGGGGTCGACTGATACTTGGTGGTAACCATTGGCCAAATCGAGGGTAGTGAAGTATCGGGAATGAACTAGTTGGTCGAGTATGTCCTCGATACGAGGTAGCGGATAGGCGTCGCCAATCGGTTTTTCGTTAAGCTTGCGAAAGTCGACGACGACGCGCCACCTTTTTTCACCATCAGGTCCCGCTCTCTTGGGGACGACTAAGAGAGGTGAATTCCATGGACTCTTGCTCGGTTGGACTATGTCATTATCCAACATCTATCGGAGCTGATCGTTGATTACATTGCGTTGGGTTTCAGGCAATCGGTACATCTTTTGATTAATGGGTGCTTGGTCTTGCACCAGGGGTATGTCGTGGGTGATGGCTTTGGTATGAGTGAGCCTATCGCCTTTTAAAAAGAAAATATCATCGTACTCATAACATAGTTTGGTTATGGCAGATGACTTTTCCGCGCTTAAGGTGTCGTCCAGGTTGAGTTCTTGTACTAACCTGGCGAGACGCGGGTTATGTTGGGGTTCGTCCGGATCGTCACTGTCCGGGTATAGGTATTTAATGTGTTGCAGAGTGGCCGTCTTATCGGCTCTAGTAACTCTGTTCTTGTTTTTACTTTTCTTAAAACTACTGTTCTTGAATGTTGGAGTTTTGTGGGCCGTGATACCTACGGGGTCAGGCATTTGTTGGAACTCGCAAGCATTTGTCGTTTGTATTTTTGGGCTTGAGCTTCTGGGCGATGGAGCTTGTCGATCTGGGCTTTCCTTAGGTGCCAGACATTTGTTGTACTCACATGCGCCAGACGTTGGAGTTTTCTTGAGGGACCCGCAAGCGTCTCTGGAGGGGCTCTTATGCCATATTACTTGTTTGGGCGTGTTTTTACCTCTAATTGGCTTTGCGGCTACTGGGTCTTTGTGACCGATTAGAGTAGACCTTTTGCGGGGTTGTTCAGCGCCTTTTTTCCGGCTCGTGGACCGTGTTTCTCTGTATTATGGGGTTTCTTCATCTATTTTTGTTTCATCCGATCCGTTGGAGATAGGGATGACGGTGTAGTTTTTAGTGTGGACAAGCGTTATGTCGAGGCTTGAACTACTTGAAAATTGTTAGCGTTGAGGATTCCAATGGGCGCTACCTTGATTCCTGATGAGAGTAAGCTATTTGCCAGGAAGACTCCATCGCCTATCTCCTGCGATAGACAGAGCATTTCTTCCGCCAATTGCAACGGGATTTTGACTACAATCTGGGATCTTGCAGGTATGCAAACAGGTTCGTCTAAGACTATCTGGTGCTGCCTTATTTCGCAAGCCGGATCTTTGGTAGTTCTTTTATCCGAGTGGGGTTCTTGTGTGCTACAGCCAGCATTCTCCATTTGAGATGCCTTGAGGACACTGCAAGTAGACAGCTTGGCCTCCGTGGCCTCTGTGTTACCTGTTAGTGTTTCTACTTCGACTGCGTTCTGTGAACACGCTTCGTCCGATGCAAATGTTAGGGGTACAGCGAACTCTTCGAGGTTAGTTTCCGTGCGAGGGAACCTGAGCGCTATATTTGGACCTTCAACATTACAATTCTTTGCTAGGAAGTCATTTCCTAACAAACCGTCGTCCGTGAGACCTGGAAAGTTTTGAATGACTTGGAAATTGCAGGGTATTTTGTGCTTCAGTGTGAAGTTTCCCTGGCAGCTTCCCAAGGTTTTTCCAGTACCAAACGGCGTTTGAAGTGTATATACCTCCTCGGTATTGATGTCGTCGAGGGACTGTAGTGCTTTTTTCTTAATAATACTAACCTCAGCGCTAGTATCCACTACCAATTTGGTTTGGCCGTGTAGGCCGATGTCCAATGGAAGTTTTACGGTAGAGATACTAGTCTTGGGCGTCTGAGGTGACCCTTGTTTGTTTTGCGGAGGGTTTATAGTCGAGCCGGGGAGTTTTGGGTCGACTATGCGTCGTTTCCCGGATTCTGAGACTCCCATTTCTGTTTTTGTTGGCAAACGTCAACAGAGTGTCCGCGTCGGTCACAGAAATTACATTTGACGCTTATGTTATACACTCGGGGGCCGCTGGAGGGTCGTTGCTCTAAGCCTGGCCTGTTTTCTCTAGGGGGCCTTCTTTCATGGCTTGTGTTTTGGATCCTAGCAGAACGGTTGGTTCTGCAATCGCGAACATCATGCCCATAGTTTTTGCAATTTACGCAGAAAGGGGTGTTTTTACGCTTTAAACAGTCGGAGTACGTATGACCCCGTTTTTGGCAGAAGCTACATGTAATGTTCTGTGCCAGTGTACTGGGGTTCGGTCGTCTGTTTCCAAACCTGTGGTCCCTTTGCTGAAATGGCGGGCGTTGTGATGGGTTCGGAGTGTATTGTTGGTTTTGGTAATTTATTGGTGATGTCCTGGGGGGTACCTGTAAAAACTTTATTTGACCATGGGTATTAAGGAAAAGGTTACTACTAGGGTTTTAAAAGGATTAAAACAACGCGAGCACGCTATAATCAGTAACACTTTATTGATTTGAATGGGCGAAGAAATAGATCAAAGCTGATTGCTGTGTTCTTGTCGAGTATTGAGCAAGTACTGATGTAATATCCAAAAGAGATTTCCAGTGCCAGTTCAAAGCGGTGATTAACTGTTGTTGCTGTTTTGGATTAATATTGTCACTGCAAATTTACTGCAGCTGGTTCAAATGATGCCTCGGTGATTGTGTAGCGGTATTGACATGATCACCAGACCAACTATTTGTTTGAAGCTTGAACATCCCGCCCGCCTCGTGTTGGCACGAAATGAGATTTTGAAGTTGGTCACCGCCCGCCATGCCAAGTTAAGTAATGTTTGAGAGCATGTTGATAGACTAATGAAACATTGAATAAACTGCAATGATAAAGAAAGACATTAGTTTTGAGTATTGACAGGCAACACACAGAGCTTAGTTTTAGGTCGGACACAGGTTCCAGTTTTGTGTTTTCGTTTTAGCTCTAAAGCGATAGCAAACCACGCATTGACGCACAAATTGTCGAACCCTGCTTCTTCCCCGTAAAATCCAGTATTTGTTGCGAAGATAATGAAGAGTTAATTGTAGTGTGTGAATGTAGTGTGAATAGTTTTTGTGTGAGCATGATCAATTAACAACTGCGTTAAGTGGCTGGTTTTCGGTACAATGATAGGGTGTTTTTCATCAAAGGATAGAAATGAATGCTTTATTCTACCACCGACACGTAAAATGTTCTGCTCGTCCAGAAACGGGTTTAAAGCGCTTAGCTGGCTGCGAGAAGGAAGTCTACCCTTAGTTGATAGACTGGTGATTTCAGCAGGAAAAAATATGGCTTGAGTGGCCTTGATCCACACCATTAACGACATTTCGATTTCCTCTTGAGTCAAAGGTCCTAGGTGACGCCGGGATTGCTCTTGACGTCATGAAGAATGCGGAGATAGACCGCCGCGCCATATGCTAATTCCGACGCGTCAGAGAATCCATGTAGCTCTACTGCACAATTGACGCCTGTGACACCGTTCCAGCGATCAGCGGAGATGTCAGCTAAACTTTTTAGACCATTCCGATAATCTAGCCACTCAGATAGCATGTCTGGTCGAAGTTCGTCGTCCCAATTGCATCCTGACACCCATATTTTTTGCATGAAAATTTTGGCTTTGATGGTGACTGGTGAAAGCCATCCGAGCGGATCATACAGACGACTGATATCCGACAGTACTTGACGTTTGGTTGTCGAAAGAGCTTCGGCTAAATGGAGTCGGAAGGTAAAATGATCATGTAGCGGACTCCACATGATCCCTAAAGCCTTGAATTGATCGTCGTTCATCATACATTTAGTAGGGGACATCTCCTTGTCTTCATCTGGAAGATCCGCCAACATTTCAGGACAATTTGACAGCCATTTTCGCAACTTAAATCCACCTCGTGATAGTAGAAGGCGAAGTTCGTCTCTAACTTCAATAGCAGACTTTTGATCGAAGGATCCAAAGAGTGCGTCATCGACGTAGAAGTTCTCTCGAAGAAGAGAAGCCGCTAAAGGAAATTCCGAATCGTTATCGTTTGCTAATTGATGTAGTGTCTTGGTGGCAAGATACGGTGCGCTTGCTGTGCCGTAAGTGACGGTTAGAAGACGGAAACATTGGATGGGAGAACTAAGATCGCTTCTCCAGAGAATACGTTGAAGATTTGTATCTTGAGGATCAACAAGTATCTGACGGTACATTTTTTCTATATCCCCACAAAATACAAATGGATACATTCGCCATTTCATTATGACTTCGGAGACGTCGTTCTGTAATTTTGGTCCCACATGCAATACCTGATTTAATGACAAGCCCGTGCTTGTTTTCTGTGAAGCATTAAAAACCACCCGCAACTTAGTAGTTGAACTGCTGGGCTTAAGTACTGCGTGGTGCGGCAGGTAATAGATCTTGTCAGTGTCCTTGGGTTCCTCGTTGGGTACAGGCTCCATATGATGGAGTTTGAGAAACTCGTCCATGAACGACGTATACATAATGTGTAGCTGTGAGTCTTGAGAAAATCTTCTTCCCATTCTTGTTAAGGCAGAAAGTGCTGCTTGTCTGGATTCACCTAATTCTTTGACTGAAGGTTTAGTTGGCAGCCTTACCACATATCGGCCAGTAGCATCTCGTTGTTGAGTCTCTTGATATAGTTGCTCACAGTATTCTTCATCAGGAGTAAGATGTTTTACTTCGGAGATGGTCTCTACTTCCCAAAACCTTTTCATAAGCATATGAAGATCATTGTCAGCAGTACAATGAAGGCTAAGTGTCTGCCGGTTATACGCGTTTTGAGCAACGCATCCTGAGAGGATCCAACCCATTGCAATTCGCTGTGCTACAGGCGACCCAGCAGGACCTTGGCAAATATCATTCATTAAAATACGCGAATAAACATCAGCTCCTAATATTAGGTCTACCACAGCTGGTGTGGTGTAGTTAGGATCAGCAAGCTGTAGGCCTTCGAGATGGGGCCATGATTCCTTCTTTATAGGCTGAGACGGAATTAGGTGAGTAAGGGAGGGCAAAACTAATGAGTGGACCTCAAAGACTTTCTCACAATCAGTCATAGAAATTATGTTTAACGTTACGTGCGCTTCTGCTGTGTTGGCTTTGCAACCCCCTATTCCTAGGACAGGAATTCTGACGCGTCTTTTGGGTAGCTTCAAGCTGTTGGCCAGTGCTGTAGTTATAAAACTTGACTCTGAACCCTGGTCAAAGAGTGCACGAGCACGCACTGTTCTTCCATTGGGTGATTGCACGATGACATTAGCAGTCGCCAATAGTACTGGGTTTGAAGGAACTATATTGTGTGAGAGATATGTGTTTGTACTTTCCATACATGATGCGGTAGATTGTTCAGGTGCTGAATAGATGGGTTTGTCATTGGGAGCATATGCAGCATGACCTTTCGTTTGTGTTTTTGACGAAACACCTTGATCTCGATGCAACATTGAATGATGCTTGCCACTGCAATGTTTGCAGCGATTTAGTGAGGGACAATCATAAATTGTGTGGTTCTGCTTCAGGCAATTAAAGCATAATTTGTTGCGTTGAACGAATTCTGCGCGTTCACTAGTCGGTAGTGCTCTAAATTTTGGGCAGAACAAAAGGATGTGTTTGTCGGGACAGCTGATGCACTTTTTAGTAGTTGATGAAACATGATGACTGCGCACAGTTGGTTTACTTAAACGTTGCTGAGTTGACTTAGACTCAGTACAAGGTATTCGCTTGATTGCGTCTAAAGTGTGCAACCTACCCTCCAAAAATAATTTTAAGCTTTCAAATGACGGTAGTTCCGTAGTTGTGCTGATTGTCATTTCCCAATCTTTTCTGGTGGATTGATCTAATTTGTTTGCAAGGAGATACGTTAACCAATCATTCCAGTGACACACAGGACGTTTCAAATTTTCAAGCGCTCGAACTGCTTGAGTGAAGTTGTCTAATACACGGCGTATTTCGGATGAAGACTCAGCTGACATTGAAGGTAGAGACAACAATGTATTTAAATTTGCGTTCACTAACAGTCGCATATTTCCAAATCGGTTTGACAAGATGTTCCACGCTGCTACATAGTTAGCACTACTTACTGATAGATGTTTCAACAGTTTTGCAGCATCGCCTGTTATTGCTGATTTGAGGTAGTGCATTTTTTGTATGTTAGACAACGTTGTATTTTCATGAATGAGGCTAACATATGTGTCGCGAAAAGATTGCCAATCGATATATGATCCTGTAAATGTAGGCAAATTGATTTTAGGTAGCCTTACTTGTGTCGATAGCTGCTCGTTTTGGTTTGGTTTGACGAAACTGAGAATACCTGAGTTATTCTGAAGAGTATCGTTTGATCTTAGCTCATTTATTTCGTCATTGAGCCAGGTCAGTGTTTCTATGTAAGCACATTCAACATTCGAAAATATGTGCTTTACAAAGTATGTATCTTCGCGTCTTTCTTGCGCGGAAGCTATCTGAGTTAACTCATCATGTAACGTTTGGTAGGTTTTCCAATAATTGTCTAGAAGTTGTACACGAGCAGTTAAAAAGCCTTCGGTGCGTTTTTCCTTGGCTGTTTTCTTAGTGTTACTGGAAAAGGTTGAAATTCTGTCCATCATCGTGTTAAGCTTTAATTTAATGGGCTCCATTGTCATGTATCTGCTCAAATGATTTGCTCGTTATAGAAATTAATTTAAATTTATGTTAGGGCAAAAATCCTAAGTTACGAAATTACTGTTGTAGCCCGCTAGTGTTTATATGTCTAAAGTTCACTAAGATGGTTTCACTTAAAAACTGTTTATTTAAACTCAGATTTCTTACGGCGTTTTTATCACTTAAAGTTCAATTCATATGTTTAAAAGAGGAATAATTGTAATCTATATTTCATATATGTAATTTTTAAAATTTATGTACGAAGATCATTAAAAATTCAGATGCATGCAGTTACAAAAGGAACGGACTTACAGTATAATCCAATTGTTCTTTGTTCGTGGAGAAACAATCCTTTGTATAACTGGATTTGGCTTGCATAAAGATCCCGTTTGGTTGATCACCGATATTTTCCTGAAGAGAAATTTAACCTTGGAGATGCTGATGGTAGATTTATGATGTGAATTATTTCCACTAAATTGTATGTATAAAGTTCACGACCCGACTGAGTCCACTCGCTGGCTATGGAATCCAATGAGAACTAGTATGCTTGTTAAAAGAATTTTGCACTGAATCGAGTTTAAAATGAGCCTGTACGGCAATTATACTGACACTGTTCACAATTTTCACCTGTTAAGACACAGATATTTTTGTTTTTTAAATGTACTAGTTCGAAGTATTATGAGTTTATATATATATTTACGCGAGCACGATCTCCAATCCGCTTGTCCGACTGCGAAGAACCAGATTTTATGTTAAGAAAAAGGTTACTACTAGGGTTTTAAAAGGATTAAAACAACGCGAGCACGTTATAATCAGTAACACTTTATTGATTTGAATGGGCGAACAAATAGATCAAAGCTGATTGCTGTGTTCTTGTCGAGTATTGAGCAAGTACTGATGTAATATCCAAAAGAGATTTCCAGTGCCAGTTCAAAGCGGTGATTAACTGTTGTTGCTGTTTTGGTTTAATATTGTCACTGCAAATTTACTGCAGCTGGTTCAAATGATGCCTCGGTGATTGTGTAGCGGTATTGACATGATCACCAGACCAACTATTTGTTTGAAGCTTGAACAATGGGCTAACGGGCTGGTCCCTGTGTGTGTGTCATAAGCTTGTGTGTGGGATAATGTTGGCATTTGTGAAAGTGGGGATTGTATAAAGAGAGCGCTTTGCTGGAACCTCTGCATGTCTAGCGCCTTTTGTATTAGCTCGTCCACTGTAGCATCGCCTATTGTAAGGAGATACTGGCACAAATGCGGGTTACCTACTCCGCTTTTTAGTGCATTTTTAGCGAAGTCTTCTAACTGAGTCTTCACTGTGGATGCTGCATTGCCGTATTTGGTGTCGGCAGCTTCTTTGCAAAGGACCAACAATTGCCTGAGTCTGATCGTGTATGCGTTTAATGTTTCTAGGGGTAGTTGTCGAGTTGTTATTAGTTTATTTACCAACTCTTGATATATTTCCCTAGGTAAATATGCCCTATTTAGACGTTCTTCCACTTCTTTGAAGGTGAGTGGCACGTCTGAGGCGAAGAGTTGATACGCTTCACCCCGGAGTCTGGTGGGCAAAATTTGTAGGAAAGCTGCTTGTTCCTCTGAGCTTAGGCATTGCTGTGTCTGTTTACAGCAACCTATAAAGGTTTGGAGTTCTTGGCTCAACTGAGCGCTATTTGCGCCAGAGAACAAAGGAACAAGCTGTGCCGTTAGTTTGGCTACTTTGGCGTAGGCTACCATCTTGGAGTATTTGTAGGGGGTTTTGGGTTTATACTCGGTCAGACTAAGCAGGCTTTCTTCGTGACTGGTGACCGTGACGGATACTTCCAGCCAATCGTATAGGAGGTCTTCGTCGGTCAAAAGTGGCCAAAGGATCCCCTTTTTTCGATATTAGATCGAGGGTTTTAAAGCGTTTACGGTTTGTACCAACCAAGCTTCCTCGATCCTACCGGCTGCGCCAATTTGTTATAATTTTTAGGGGACACTTACTTGTATACTCCAGTCAAATTGGATCTCGTCCAATCCCGCCTTCTAGGCACCATAAAACTCCGTGTAGTTTCGGTTTTAACACGTTTATTGTATTAATTAGGCTTGATTATTATTACTTAGATTAATTCACTAACTATGTGTTGTAGTTTACAGCGCTTAACAACTTTCCTAATTTACATAACGTACTTCACTAACATTGTTTTGTAACTTAATGTAAGACACTTGGTAATTTTTTATATTAATTGCATCCACTATGATTTGTTATTCACAGCACTTGAAAATTGTTGTGTTTTAATTTATCTTCCTTGTATCTAGACTCACAACTTCCGACCTATTTTTCCTCGTTTTTGCTCGCGACCAGTTACTTTTAAGTGTAAAAACAGACTCTTCGTTTATCATCTTTTTTACGACCACTTACCTGAACTTTTTAATCAAGGTAGAAAGCTTTGAGCTTTCGCTCTTGGTCGTTCAGTCTTGTTAAACGTTAGGTAAGTTTTTGGTCGTGTGTGTGAGAGCTTTTTCCTCTCACTGGCTTGATCAAGTTCAAGCACCGATAAATCTTGAGCAAGGCGATGTACTTATTGGAATTTGATGATCAGGCACCTTTTGGCTGGAAACTTAACTTTGTTCAGGTGCCTGATGGTTGAAATGCTTTTTTCGCATTTTAAGGTTTCCGGCGTGCCACAATTTTGTGGGAAAGGAATGCGCGGAAATCTGAGCGATTTATTTGTCGCAAAGGTAATAATTGCCGTGTAGGCGATATTTGGTTGCTTGAGTGCAACAAACTAATTTTATGAATTAATGTTTTAATTCGCTATATCGCAAAATAAAATTCTTTAATTTAATGTGCCGTGAAGGCAATTTTGCTAATATAACCTTTTTATATATTAATTATGCCAACATTTTATTAACTTAAATTTGGCATATAACAATCCTTCCCCCTTGGAGAAAGTGAGCTGTTCTTTGGAGAGGAACAGATGACGGAAAGAAGTAAAGGGGAAAAAGAATTAGTATAGGTTGTATTTTTGTTTACAATTTATTTATAATTTGCCAACAGCATCTTAAGGGATATGGCTATAGGAAGGGTAGATGTTTGTTTTAGATGGTTCGCACTGGTGATTTTATTCGATTACGTTAACATGTATTACTCAATGGGGTTGAAGTATTTAAAATCTAAAGTATATTTATTGGTTTTAGTGATAATAAGGCTTTAACCTGTTATTATGGACTGTGATTATTCTCTTACCAACTCGTATCGTGGTATTTACTGAGCTGGGGACGCCGGTTACCAAATAGGGTCCTACCCAGATTTGACAGAGTTTATGTTTTCTATTTTCGCTCTTGAGGAGGACCCTGTCTCCTATATGGAAGGATATAGGACGAATAGTTTTGTCGTAGTAACCTTTCGAGCGTTGCTTGCTGGCCAATATGTTCTTCCGAGCCGTTGCATAAGATTTTTGAAGCTTATACCGTAATATGTGGTAATAGCTCTCGTGGTTATACACGGGTTCTGGGTCTCGTTTAAGGTTGGAGGGAACATCCGCTGTGAAGCCGTAAAGGCAGTCCATGGGAGTTAGTTTCGTCCCTTCGTGCACACTGTTGTTGTACACAAATGCAGCGGTTCGAAGATATTGGTCCCAAGATTTGGGATTTTCGTCCACTATTGTTCGGAGGTATTCAATTAGTGGTCTATGTGCACGTTGTAGTGCGCCATTTGACTGTGGGTGATACGCTGAAGTTTGGAGTTTCTTCACCCTTAGCAATTTACATACCTGTTTGAATAAATCACTCAGAAAGTTGCTTCCCTGATCGGTGACAATTCGTTTGGTGTTGCGATAGCGCGTTACTATTTCGTCAAAGAAAATTTTCGCTACTGTTACAGTTTCTCCATTTGGTATGGCATACCAGTCGACGAACTTTGTAAGGTTGTCCTGGAACGTTAAGATATATTTATTTCCGGACTCTGTTTCCTCAAGTGGACCTACCATGTCGAGGTAGACCTTGTCAAAGGGTTTTTCTGCGATGTCCGTTATAACCATCGGCATTCGGAATTGTGGTGACGCTTTCATCTTTTGGCATTTGGTGCATCGCTTAATGTATTTCTTTATGTCACTAAGCATGTGCCTCCACCAGTACTTTCTTCTGATCCGTTTATACGTTTTAATTACGCCCTGGTGGCCACGGAAAGGAGAATCATGGTAGTCATGTAAGATTGTCCTGATTTCCTTGGGGTTTGTAATAACTTCAGGGGTTTTTGGTTCATTTGTGTCTGGATTGTTTCCTGGTGGGTCTATTGGTTTTATTTTTTGTTCGGGTTTTGGCGGTTCGTGATCCTGGTTGCTTAACGAGGGATCCTGTGTCTCGGGGCTCTTGGGTTCTGTTTGAGCCCGAGTCACCGCGTTGCATTTTAAGCGACTGTGGGGGGTTGTACCGTTTTCTTCCTCCGAGTCTGAATCCATTTTATGGTGGACTAGGGCCTTTACTAGAAGAGTGGTGTCTTCGGTTTCTTCCCGCGGGATGCGACTGAGTGCGTCGGCATTTGTATTGTATTTTCCGGGTTTGTATTCTATTTTGTAATCGAATTCGGAAAGCTTGTGGTGAAATCTCACCAAGCGGAAAGTTGGGTCTTTAACGTTAAAGACGCCTTTGAGAGGCTTATGGTCTGTGTAGACCGTGAATTTTCGGCCTTGTAGGTAACATCTGAAGTTACGTGTAGCCCAGACTATAGCTAGCAACTCTTTCTCTATAGTGGAGTAGTTGCGTTCAGCTTTATTTAGTGTACGGCTGGCGTATGCAATAGGCTGGTCACGTCCGACTTCTCCTTGGGAGAGGACAGCTCCAAAAGCCTCGCTGCTTGCGTCCGTTGTTAGGTTGAAGGGTTGTGTGAAATCGGGATATATTAGAAGTGAGGGGGAAATTAGGGATTTTTTAATAACTTCAAAGGCCTCTTGGCATTTGTCAGTCCAAGTAAATTTCACGTCCTTGCGGAGCAAATTCGTGATTGGACGTACTATCTTCGAAAAATCGGGTATAAATTTCCTATAATAGTTGGCAAGTCCCAAAAATTATTGGACTTGTCTGACTGTTCGGGGAACGGGGAATGTTTGGACGCATGCCGTTTTGCTGGGGTCTGGTAGTGCTTCTTTGTTGGAACACTTATGGCCTAAGTATACAACCTCTCGTCTTAGAAACTGGCATTTCTCTGGTTGTAGTTTCAGGTTGTTCTCTCTCAGTCTATCGAAGACTTTGCGGAGCTTTTGATTGTGGTCCGCCAGGTTTTTCCCGTAGATGACTATGTCATCTAGGTACACGAAGCATTATAGACCTTGTAAACCTGTTAATACGAAATTCATTAGACGTTGGAAGGTAGCCGGGGCTCCTTTGAGCCCGAACGGCATACGCTTGAATTCGCAGTGTCCATAGTTTGTGCTGAAAGCCGTCTTTGGCCTATCTTTAGGATCGACTAATACTTGGTGGTAACCATTGGCCAAGTCGAGGGTAGTGAAGTATCGGGAATGACCTAGTTGGTCAAGTATGTCCTCGATACGAGGTAGCGGATAGGCGTCGCCAATCGTTTTTTCGTTAAGCTTGCGAAAGTCGATGACGACGCGCCACCTTTTTTCACCATCAGGTCCCGCTTTCTTGGGGACGACTAAGAGAGGTGAATTCCATGGACTCTTGCTCGGTTGGACTATGTCATTATCCAACATTTCTCGGAGCTGATCGTTGATTACATTGCGTTGGGTTTCAGGCAATCGGTACATCTTTTGATTAATGTGTGCTTGGTCTTGCACCAGGGGAATTTCGTTGGTGATGGCTTTGGTATGAGTGAGCCTATCACCTTTTTAAAAGAAAATATCATCGTACTCATAACATAGTTTGGTAATGGCAGATGACTCTTCCGCGCTTAAGGTGTCGTCCAGGTTGAGTTCTTGTACTAACCTGGCGAGGCGCGGGTTATGTTGTGGTTCGTCCGGATCGTCACTGTCCGTTTATAGATATTTAATGTGTTGCAGAGTGGCCATCTTATCGGATCTAGTAACTCTGTCCTTGTTTTTACTTTTCTTAAAACTATTGTTCTTGAACGTTGGAGTTTTGTGGACCGTGATACCTACAGGTTCAGGCATTTGTTGAAACTCGCAAGCGTCTGTCGTTTGTTTTTTTGTGCTTGAGCTTCTGGGCGATGGGGTTTATCGATCTGGGCTTTCCTTAGGTGCCAGACATTTGTTGTACTCACAAGCGCCAGACGTTGGGGTTTTCTTGAGTGACCCGCAAGCGTCTCTGGAGGGGCTCTTATGCCATTTTACATGTTTGGACGTGTTTTTACCTCTAATTGTCGTTGGGGCTACTGGGTCTTTGTGACCGGTTAGAGTAGACCTTTTGTGGGGTTTGCCAGCGCCATTATTCCGGCTCATGGGCCGTTTCTCTCTGTATTCTGAGATAATTTCATCTAATCTTGTTTGATCCGATCCGTTGGTGATAGGGATGACGGTGTAGTCTTTAGTGTGGACAAGCGTTATGTCGAGGCTTGTCAGGACTACTTGAAAATTGTTATCGTTGAGGATTCCAATGGGCGCTACCTTGATTCCTGAAGAGAGTAAGCTATTTGCCAGGAAGACTCCATCGTCTATCTCCTGCGATAGACAGAGCATTTCTTCCGCCAATTGCAACGGGATTTGACTACAATCTGGGATCTTGCAGGTATGCAAACAGGTTCGTCTAAGACTATCTGGTGCTGCCTTATTTCGCAAGCCGGATCTTTGGTAGTCCTTTTATTCGAGTGGTGTTCTTGTGTGCTACAGCCAGCATTCTCCAATTGAGATGCCTTGAGGACACTGCAAGTAGAAAGCTTGACCTCTGGGGCCTCCGTGCTACCTGTTAGTGTTTCTACTTCGACTGCGTTTTGTGAACACTCCTCGTCCGATGCAAATGTTAGGGGTACAGCGAACTCTTCGAGGTTAGTTTCCGTGCGAGGAAAGCTGAGCGCCATATTTGGACCTTCAACTTTACAATTCTTTGCTTGGAAGTCATTTCCTAACAAACTGTCTACCGTGAGACCTGGAAGGTTTTGGATGACTTGGAAATTGCAGGGTATTTTGTGCTTCAGTGTGAAGTTGCCCTGGCAGCTTCCCAAGGTTTTTCCAGTACCAAACGGCGTTTGAAGTGTATATACCTCCTCGGTATTGATGTCGTCGAGGGACTGTAATGCCTTTTTCTTAATAATACTAACCTCAGCGCCAGTATCCACTACCAATTTGGTTTGGCCGTGGAGGCCGATGTCCAATGGAAGTTTTACGGTAGAGATACTAGTCTTGGGTGTCTGAGGTGACCCTTGTTTGTTTTGTGGAGGGTTTATAGTCGAGCCGGGGAGTTTTGGGTCGACTATGCGTCGTTTCCCGGATTCTGAGACTCCCATTTCTGTTTTTGTTGGCAAACGTCAACAGAGTGTCCGCGTCGGTCACAGAAATTACATTTGACGCTTATGTTATACACTCGGGAGCCGCTGGAGGGTCGTTGCTCTAAGCCTGGCCTGTTTTCTCTAGGGGGCCTTCTTTCTTGGCTTGTGTCTTGGATCCTAGCAGAACGGTTGGTTCTGCAATCGCGAACATCATGCCCATAATTTTTGTAATATACGCAGAAAGGTGTGTTTTTGCGCTTTAGACAGTCGGAGTACGTATGACCCCGTTTTTGGCAGAAGCTACATGTAATGTTTTGTGCCGGTGTACTGGAGTTCGATCGTCTGTTTCCAAGCCTGTGGTCCCTTTGCTGAAATGGAGGGCGTTGTGATGGGTTCGGAGTGTATTGTTGGTTTTGGTAATTTAGTGGTGATGTCCTAGGGGGTACCTGTAAAAAGTTTATTTGACCATGGGCTAACGGGCTGGTCCCTGTGTGTGTGTCATAGACTTGTGTGTGGGGTAATGTTGGCATTTGTGAAAGTGGGGATTGTATAAATAGGGCGCTTTGCTGGAGCCTTTCCATGTCCTGCGCCTTTTGTATTAACTCGTCCACTGTAGCATCGCCTATTGTAAGGAGATACTGGCACAAATGCGGGTTACCTACTCCGCTTTTTAGTGCATTTTTAACGAAGTCTTCTAACTGAGTCTTCACTGTGGATGCTGCATTGCCGTATTTGGTGTCGGCAGCTTCTTTGCAAAGGACCAACAATTGTTTGAGTCTGGTCGTGTATGCATTTAACGTTTCTAGGGGTAGTTGTCGAGTTGTGATTAGTTTATTTACCAACTCTTGATAGGTTTCCCTAGGTAAGTATGCCCTATTTAGACGTTCCTCCACTTCTATGAAGGTGGGTGGAACGTCTGAGGCGAAGAGTTGATACGCTTCACCTCGGAGTTTGGTGGGCAAAATTTGTAGGAAAGCTGATTGCTCCTCTGTGGTTAGGCATTGCTGTGTCTGTTTACAGCAACCTATAAAAGTTTGGAGTTCTTGGCTCAACTGAGGGCTATTTGCGCCAGAGAACAAGGGAACAAGTTGTGCTGTTAGTTTGGATACTTTGGCGTAATCTACCAATTTGGAGTATTTGTAGGTTGTTCGTGGTTTATACTCGGGTAGACTAAGCAAGCTTTCCTCGTGACTGGTGTCCGTGAAGGATACTTCCAGCCAGTCGTATAGGAGGCCTTCGTCGGTCGGTTCGGGTTTGGTCTGATCTTTATCTTTACTTGGTGAGGCTCTTACAAGTACACTGGCCTCTTTACAATTATTATCTCTTAAATTATCTTCCTTAAATAATTCGAGCGAGCGCGAGGTTCCCTTAAATTCAGCGATGTCCGCCTTAAATCTCTCTGTGTAGCGTATGCAACGTTAATGGTTTAAATAACTGTGTAGCGGGAATTCAAAATATAAACGCAAGCAGCTTTAGTTTTTATCTCCTTTATTGTAACGGTAGAGAAAATATACAAAATGCAAATAAAACTCAATAAATTCAAAAAAAATTATCACACTATAATTTAGTTTTTGTTTAACTAATAACTAATAGCAAAGAAAAAAATAATTTTACAACGCAATAAGAACAAAAATGGCGAACAACAAGTATTTCACGACTTAATGTCTCTTAAAAGCATTACTAAGTCTTCATACGTTGTTGTATGAAAATTGACGAAGCGCGTCCGACCAGAAACAAACCTGAAGAGAGACTGACTAGTAACTGCCATCGAATTTGCTGTGCGCATCAAAATGTGTAACCGTTCACGTATTGTTTTGGTTGAAATTTCTTTTGGTGATTTGATTTGTGGTTTTACTTGGGTCCAGTTAACGGAGTGCATTTTAATTCTGTCCTTTTGTATTTGTATTGTGTTTATGTTTTGATTTGATAAAGTGGACAGTGTAAAACAATTATTTTGCAAAATTCATGTTATCTGTTTGTAATTTTTTTTGAATTCTTATACCTAGCATTTCATAAATTTTACGTAAATTCAATCTTCCTTATTTCATGGATTTCTTTTCCCTTTCGCTTTTTGTTTTGTTTACTTTTAAAGATTGGTTTTGATCATTCTCCCCCCTGTTGAACAACCTTGTTCAACATAAACTTCCTTTCTCTTTGTTTTGCCTGCTTCTTTGCTAGTCCACGCTTATGGTAATGGAGGAAGACGAGCGTGCCGTCTTGTTTCACCTTCAACCGAACTTGGTAGCGATCGGGCAAGTTGATTGTTTTTTCTCGCCTCTTCGAGGCTGCGATCTGCTTAATGTCCAGTCTCCTGATGATGTCTCTAGTGATGTAGATGTCGACTCCTTCTCGAGTGACAAAGCGCTGGTGAGTGTTATCCTTTCTCATCTCGAGCTCCTTCACTGTTGTCGTAGGCCGTAAGAGTTTTAGGTCAAATTCTTTGGCTCCATTAATGGTTGCTGCTTGAGTTGGTATGGAGGATGTATGCCGGGTTATTCCAATTGCATATTTGGAAGTAAAGGTGTTTGAAATGACGTCAGGTGTTGATATTGTAGACGGCTCACTTGGTGACGAGTGATCTGAGCTAAAAAATATGTTTTCGGCTAAGATAAGCACATCTTCGTCATATTCAGATTTGTAGGCCATTATTATCTGCAAGAGAAACGGGTCAATTTTGGTTTTTGGGGGACAGCACAGGACATGTGTAGGACGGTCGACAACAACATAGAACATGTAAAGACGTGGTTAGTTGATTTCTTTAGGGTGCTTTTCTGACATCGTGCTCTCGTTGACTGGAAGACGGCACAACTTTGCAATTGGTCGCCTTAGTGTTGTATTCCGAATGCGCACTTCGACTACTCTCACCAAGTCATCCGGTCCTGGGAAAACCTTCTCCACGATGCCTAGAGGCCATTGCGCTGGTGACATGGTTTCGTTTTTAACTATGACAACATCTCCTACTTTGATGTTGTCCCTTTGCGTGTGCCACTTTGATCTGGTCTGTAGTTGTGTCAGATATTCCCTTGGCCATCTATTCCAAAAGTGTTGTAGTGTCTGTTGCAACAGTCTCCAGCGATCACCTGCGGCTAACTTGATGTCCGTGTAACTTGGTTCGGGTATTGCATTTAATGGTTGTCCTATTAAGAAGTGACCTGGCGTGAGCACTTCCGGCTCATCTGCTTCCGTTGTAATATAGCTTAACGGACGTGAGTTTAGACAGCATTCGATTTGGGCTAGCAACGTCGCGTATTCTTCGAATGTACAGATTGTATTGCCCAATGTTCTTCGAAGATGACCCTTAATTGATCGCACCCCAGCCTCCCAGATACCTCCGAAGTGAGGTGCTGCTGGTGGGTTGAAATGCCAAGTAATAGTTTTGGTTGTCAAATATTGAGTAGCCACTGGAGCTGCTTCTAGTATTGCACATCGTAAATCCTTATCCAGTTGGTTCTTTCCTCCAATAAAGTTCGTGCCGCAGTCTGAATAAATATCAGAGCACAAGCCCCGTCTGGACACAAACCTTTTTAACGCGGCTAGGTAGGCTTCTGTTGTCAAGGAAGATACTAATTCAATATGTATAGCCCTAGTTGCCATGCAAACGAAAATGCATATATAACCTTTCAAAAGTTTTGCCTTTCGGCATGGTGATGATTTTATTATTAGCGGACCTGCATAATCTATGCCAACCTTGGAAAATGGTTTTGAAATGCTAACACGGGCTGAAGGCAAGGTGCCCATCTGCTGGACGCTTGCAGTTTGTCGAAATTGAGTGCATGAAATACATTTGTGTATTACGCTTGTAATGGCTCTTCTGGCATCTATGATCCAAAAGTGCTGCCGGCTTGTGGCTAGGACCAACGATGTTCCCCCGTGTAGGGTTTCCTGATGGATTTTTCGAAGAATTAATGTTGTTACATGGTGATTCTTAGGTAGTATTATTGGATACTTTCTGTTATATGCCAGAATTGTGTTATGTAACCGTCCACGTACTCGCATTAATCCTTGATTATCAATGAATGGGCTTAATTGCAATAATTTGCTTTTTCGTGCTAATGGCTTATCATTCGTGAGATTCTTATAATCGTCTGCAAAACTAATTCGCTGAACCAATCGTAGTATACGGTTTTCGGAGTCTCGCCATTCGTTGCTTGAAAGGATTCCCATTTTTCTGGATTGACGACCACAATTACAATTTGTTATGAAGCGTAACATATAAGATACAACTCGAATTAGTCGAGTGTAGGAAGAATACCTACATAGTAGGCCTTCATCTAGTTGTGATGACAGATTCACTGTGGACACTTTCCTAGTTTCTAAATCGGTAGTATTAGTTGGTTTGCATATCCTTGGCCAACTGGTTTCAGATTTGAGCAGCCATGAAGGACCGTACCACCAAATGTCTTTAGTTAAGAGTTCTGTGACCGTTGTGCCCCTGGAAGCTAGGTCGGCTGGGTTTTCCTCCGTTGGTACATGAAACCAGTTTGCATAAGATACGCTGTCCTGTATTTCAACCACCCTGTTCGCGACATAGGACTTCCAGCGTGAGGGATGCTCTTTAATCCACTGTAGGACAATTGTGGAGTCTGTCCAAGCAAATACGGGAATGTGATGTAATTCCATATCCTCCACCGTTGTTTTCAGCAATCGTGTCAGAATCAAAGCTCCGTTCAGCTCTAGCCTAGGCGTTGTGGTTGGCTTCGTCGGTGCAACTCTAGTTCTTGCTGTCAATATCCTAGAAACAGTAGTCCCATCTTCCAACGTAGATCTTATGCACACCACGGCTGCATATGCCTTGGCTGACGCGTCACAAACCCCGTGTATCTGAGCCTGTGACATGGCGGTGTACCCAAACCATCGGGGAATTTTTAGATTTGATAAACATGCTAGTTCGCGTATGAAAGAATTCCATTGATCCTTTATTGTCTCTGATACTTTTGAATCCCAATCACAGCCAGTAATCCACAGCCTTTGCATAAGGACCTTTGCCACAACGATTATTGGCGCTATCCAGCCAAGTGGATCGTAAAGAGATGCAATTTGAGATAGCATTTACCGCTTAGTTAATGTTGCTGGGCTTTGACGTGCTTTTACTTGGATGGTGAACCAATCATCCCTTGGATGCCAGCAAATTCCTAACGTTTTTATCGTCTCTTGTTCTCCAACAGTCAGTACTTCCTTCAGTTCACGTTGCTCTGGCGGTATGTCTGCTAGCAGTTCTGCCTTATTAGTTGACCATTTCCTTAAATTGAAGTTCGCTGAGTTCATCATTTCGATCAACTCTTTTTGAAGCACTTTTGCGTCCACAAGAGTATCCGCTCCTGCCAAAAGATCGTCTACGTAAAAACATTTCAGAGTAGCCTTGGCTGCTAAAGGCCATCTGATCTTTTCGTCCTCAGCTAGTTGGTGCAGCGTTCTGATAGCTAGGTACGGAGCAGAGGAAGTCCCAAAGGTGACGGTGTTTAACTGGTAATCCTGTAGCTCTTTTGTGATTGGATGCTGCCAGATAAGTCGTTGGAATCTTCTGTGATCAGGATGAACCCAGATCATGCGGTACATCTTTTCGATATCCGCCGTAAAACAAAATTTATATTTTCTCCAATTCAGAAGTGTGGCGAATAGTTTTGGTTGGAGCACTGGGCCAGTTAGCAAGTAATCGTTCAAGGACCTTCCGTTTGTTGTTTTACATGACGCGTCGAATACTACCCGTAGTTTGGTGGTAGTGCTATCCTTGCAGACCGCGTGATGTGGGATATAGTAATGCTGTGTTTCTTCATCAGTGTGCCTCACCGCTTCCATGTGACCGAGTTGAATATACTCGTTGAGACATTTGGCATATTCAATTGCTGTTATTGGCTTTTTTAAGAGTTGTCTTTGTAGTGATGCATGTCTTGCGAGTGCAGTTGCACGAGATTCACCCAGTATCGGGGATTCGTTATTGACAAATGGCAACTCTACCTGGTAGCTGCCGTTTTCGAGACGCTTGTGGGTCTCTGCGTATAAACTTTTGCATTCTGTGTCCTCCTGTTTTAACAAGGAGTCGGAGGGAAATTCCTCGATTGCCCAAAATTGTTTGAGCTGAAAATTCACATTATTCTCTGTCGTAGTCATGAGGGATGCTACATATGACTGAGAAAGGGTTGGTCCGAGCAGAATCCAACCGAAAATTGTGTTAATTGCTATAGGCATCTTAGCAGAATGTTTTCGTATGCCGTCTAATAAAATCTTTGCGTACACGTTTGCTCCTAGCAGGGCATCAATAGATCCGGGTTTCCAATACTAAGGTTCAGCCAGTTGTTCCCCCGTGTAGGGTTTCCTGATGGATTTTTCGAAGAATTAATGTTGTTACATGGTGATTCTTAGGTAGTATTATTGGATACTTTCTGTTATATGCCAGAATTGTGTTATGTAACCGTCCACGTACTCGCATTAATCCTTGATTATCAATGAATGGGCTTAATTGCAATAATTTGCTTTTTCGTGCTAATGGCTTATCATTCGTGAGATTCTTATAATCGTCTGCAAAACTAATTCGCTGAACCAATCGTAGTATACGGTTTTCGGAGTCTCGCCATTCGTTGCTTGAAAGGATTCCCATTTTTCTGGATTGACGACCACAATTACAATTTGTTATGAAGCGTAACATATAAGATACAACTCGAATTAGTCGAGTGTAGGAAGAATACCTACATAGTAGGCCTTCATCTAGTTGTGATGACAGATTCACTGTGGACACTTTCCTAGTTTCTAAATCGGTAGTATTAGTTGGTTTGCATATCCTTGGCCAACTGGTTTCAGATTTGAGCAGCCATGAAGGACCGTACCACCAAATGTCTTTAGTTAAGAGTTCTGTGACCGTTGTGCCCCTGGAAGCTAGGTCGGCTGGGTTTTCCTCCGTTGGTACATGAAACCAGTTTGCATAAGATACGCTGTCCTGTATTTCAACCACCCTGTTCGCGACATAGGACTTCCAGCGTGAGGGATGCTCTTTAATCCACTGTAGGACAATTGTGGAGTCTGTCCAAGCAAATACGGGAATGTGATGTAATTCCATATCCTCCACCGTTGTTTTCAGCAATCGTGTCAGAATCAAAGCTCCGTTCAGCTCTAGCCTAGGCGTTGTGGTCGGCTTCGTCGGTGCAACTCTAGTTCTTGCTGTCAATATCCTAGAAACAGTAGTCCCATCTTCCAACGTAGATCTTATGCACACCACGGCTGCATATGCCTTGGCTGACGCGTCACAAACCCCGTGTATCTGAGCCTGTGACATGGCGGTGTACCCAAACCATCGGGGAATTTTTAGATTTGATAAACATGCTAGTTCGCGTATGAAAGAATTCCATTGATCCTTTATTGTCTCTGATACTTTTGAATCCCAATCACAGCCAGTAATCCACAGCCTTTGCATAAGGACCTTTGCCACAACGATTATTGGCGCTATCCAGCCAAGTGGATCGTAAAGAGATGCAATTTGAGATAGCATTTACCGCTTAGTTAATGTTGCTGGGCTTTGACGTGCTTTTACTTGGATGGTGAACCAATCATCCCTTGGATGCCAGCAAATTCCTAACGTTTTTATCGTCTCTTGTTCTCCAACAGTCAGTACTTCCTTCAGTTCACGTTGCTCTGGTGGTATGTCTGCTAGCAGTTCTGCCTTATTAGTTGACCATTTCCTTAAATTGAAGTTCGGTGAGTTCATCATTTCGATCAACTCTTTTTGAAGCACTTTTGCGTCCACAAGAGTATCCGCTCCTGCCAAAAGATCGTCTACGTAAAAACATTTCAGAGTAGCCTTGGCTGCTAAAGGCCATCTGATCTTTTCGTCCTCAGCTAGTTGGTGCAGCGTTCTGATAGCTAGGTACGGAGCAGAGGAAGTCCCAAAGGTGACGGTGTTTAACTGGTAATCCTGTAGCTCTTTTGTGATTGGATGCTGCCAGATAAGTCGTTGGAATCTTCTGTGATCAGGATGAACCTAGATCATGCGGTACATCTTTTCGATATCCGCCGTAAAACAAAATTTATATTTTCTCCAATTCAGAAGTGTGGCGAATAGTTTTGGTTGGAGCACTGGGCCAGTTAGCAAGTAATCGTTCAAGGACCTTCCGTTTGTTGTTTTACATGACGCGTCGAATACTACCCGTAGTTTGGTGGTAGTGCTATCCTTGCAGACCGCGTGATGTGGGATATAGTAATGCTGTGTGTCTTCATCAGTGTGCCTCACCGCTTCCATGTGACCGAGTTGAATATACTCGTTGAGACATTTGGCATATTCAATTGCTGTAATTGGCTTTTTTAAGAGTTGTCTTTGTAGTGATGCATGTCTTGCGAGTGCAGTTGCACGAGATTCACCCAGTATCGGGGATTCGTTATTGACAAATGGCAACTCTACCTGGTAGCTGCCGTTTTCGAGACGCTTGTGGGTCTCTGCGTATAAACTTTTGCATTCTGTGTCCTCCTGTTTTAACAAGGAGTCGGAGGGAAATTCCTCGATTGCCCAAAATTGTTTGAGCTGAAAATTCACATTATTCTCTGTCGTAGTCATGAGGGATGCTACATATGACTGAGAAAGGGTTGCTGTTGGTCCGAGCAGAATCCAACCGAAAATTGTGTTAATTGCTATAGGCATCTTAGCAGAATGTTTTCGTATGCCGTCTAATAAAATCTTTGCGTACACGTTTGCTCCTAGCAGGGCATCAATAGATCCGGGTTTCCAATACTAAGGTTCAGCCAGTTGTAAATCCCATAGATGAGGCATATCTTTTTTGGGTAGTTTGTACTGCGGTAATGTCTCCGTAATTTTGTTCAAAATTAAAAAAATTTCGTCCACTGTTGGACGAGTTGCAAAACGTGATTGTAGCTGTAGCATGGTTTCCTTGCGCGCACTTGACGCGATATTGTTACCTAATCCTGTAATGGTTACAGCAGTCGGATTACCAGCAACACCTAGTCTTTTGCAGGCCTCCTCCGTCAGAAAGGAAGACTGTGAGCCTGGATCTATAAGACAACGTAAAATGCCAGTTTGTCCTTGTGTACCCCGTACAGTTACCAAAGCAGTTGACAAGAGAGCACGTAGGTTTTCTTGAACGACGAATGTTTGCGTTGTGTTTGCGTTAGCGGCGCTGTGGCCTGGTGAATCAGTGCTGTGCCCAGGTGAGTTGGCGTTGTGGCCAGATAAGTTAGATGATACTGAAAAATGTGCGCTGAATTCCTGCGCTTTGTTCTTCCCTAGGTGTTGTACTTCCAATGATTGTTCGTCTTCCATGTGTAGAGATGTGTGATGAGCCGTGTTGCATTTAAAACACTTGTATTTGCTGCTGCATTCCGCTTCCGAATGATTGCTCGATAGGCAGTTTAAACAGCGACCCTTTGAAATTATTAGTTTACGTCTCGCTGTTGGATTCATTGCCTTGTATTTCCCGCACTTTGTAATGAAGTGTTTTCCATCACAAACAGGACATCTTGCTTCTCTCGTGCTATGGTATGCTTGCGTTCTTGACTTTGTTTGGGGTTTTTGTGTTAGATGACCTTGTCCGAGTGCGTCGGCGATGGACTCGAGAACCTTAAGCCTTGTATTTAAAAATGTACCAAACCGTTTGAATGTAGGTAATTCCTTTTCGGATCCTAATTCTTCTTTCCACAGCTTGAGTGTGTAATAAGGAAGTTTTTGTACTAAAATGTGTATCAATATTGCGTCCCAAGAAGTCGTGTTTAATTCTAGGCTTTTTAGCTGCTGCAGACACTCATCAGTGGTATCCACTAATGTTTTGATTCCCTTACTGGTTTCGGTGGTTAATTTAGGCTGATTCAGTAATATTGTGAGTTGATGGTCGACTAGCATTCTAGTATTTTCAAAACGCTCTCGTAATTTTGTCCATGCAGGCTCATAGTCACTATCAGTAATTGGAATGTGTCGAATTATTTGTTCTGCCTCACCCACCAAGCATGTTTTAAGATGGTGAAATTTCTGTACCGGCGTTAATCGAGTATTACTGTGAATCAGTGAAATGAACAGGTCATGAAATGCTCGCCATTTATCGTAGTCCCCATTGAATTTAGGTAACGCAATTTTTGGAAGTGTCGACTCTTGATGAATAACTGTTGTGGCAACAGGATTTGCTGTGCCGCTCGTGGTTGTTGTGGTTTCTGTTCTAAATTTCCGTAAGCCTTCTAACAACTCTCCCATGTAATCCGTGTATTTTGCCTCTGTTGCAGAAAAATAATCCTTTTTCAAATATTCATGATCCTTAGGAGCATCATCGGCGGCGATGCAACTCGCAATTTGCAAATCAATTGTGCAGTATTCCTTCCAATAATTTTGTAATTCTGTACTTTTTATCTCATAGAATCCTTGAGTTCTCTTGACATGTGCAGTCTTTTTTCCATTTTCGATGGCCTTGTCGATGCGCTGGCTCAAAGTAGCTTCTTGGGTTAACAGGTCTTTTAGAGTGGTCATGTTACTCCTTGGCACGTGTATGAACGAAAAGCACCTTGAACACCAATTGGAATAAACTGCACGTAGATTACAAAAAAGAAGATAAAAACGAGCTGCGTACTGTTCCTGGATGGAACCACCAAAATGTAGCGTATGCAACGTTAATGGTTTAAATAACTGTGTAGCGGGAATTCAAAATATAAACGCAAGCAGCTTTAGTTTTTATCTCCTTTATTGTTAGGGTAGAGAAAATATACAAAATGCAAATAAAACTCAATAAATTCAAAAAAAAATTATCACACTATAATTTAGTTTTTGTTTAACTAATAACTAATAGCAAAGAAAAAAATAATTTTACAACGCAATAAGAACAAAAATGGCGAACAACAAGTATTTCACGACTTAATGTCTCTTGCGAGCATTACTAAGTCTTCATACGTTGTTGTATGAAAATTGACGAAGCGCGTCCGACCAGAAACAAACCTGAAGAGAGACTGACTAGTAACTGCCATCGAATTTGCTGTGCGCATCAAAATGTGTAACCGTTCACGTATTGTTTTGGTTGAAATTTCTTTTGGTGATTTGATTTGTGGTTTTACTTGGGTCCAGTTAACGGAGTGCATTTTAATTCTGTCCTTTTGTATTTGTATTGTGTTTATGTTTTGATTTGATAAAGTGGACAGTGTAAAACAATTATTTTGCAAAATTCATGTTATCTGTTTGTAATTTTTTTTGAATTCTTATACCTAGCATTTCATAAATTTTACGTAAATTCAATGTTCCTTATTTTATGGATTTCTTTTCCCTTTCGCTTTTTGTTTTGTTTACTTTTAAAGATTGGTTTTGATCACTCTGTATCCTCCTGATATTTTTTTACTAATGCGAGCCTATCGTCGCGGTTTTGTGTTAGTTTTTATCTAAAACGTCACACTGAGGTACAGAGAGTTTATCGGAGTCCCGCGCTTTCTCGAGAACCCTATCCAAATACTTATTTAAACTTACTGTACTAGCGGCTGTCAATGTGGGATAAACTGTGCCGCTTCGGAGTTTTCTTCCTTCAGCTGCGGGCTCGTGTTCCGTGGGTGAAAAAGGCTGTCGGTTGTCTTGTGATGAGGGTGTCCTCTTTGCGGGGAATTTGATCCTCGGAGCTGCCTTAGGTGGGGAGTCACCTTCCGACTCCGACACACACTACGGGTTGTTGGTGGTTCCAAGGGGGCTAGTAGCCTACTTAGGTACTCCCTTGCCGTAGTTCGCTGTTGATAGGGGGGCTACTTCAGCCGTCTTTGGGTTTCCCTGTGACCTGGTCTGAAAGGGGGCTTTCGGCCGTCTTCTGCTTTTCCTCTCAGACCTACAGCTGTGTGGTAATTGGTGGAGGCGTAATTCCTGGGTGTCCTACTGTTCCTTCCTGGTCCCGGAGAAATCTTCTGCTCTTTTCAAGATGGTGTTTTTGTGCACTTCTTAAAAGGACAACCGCTTGCTCGCCTGGAGCAGAGGCAGCTAAAGTTGTTTAGTCCTGAGCGTTGGGGGTGACTTACTGGGCTATTGACTACCCAGCAGTGGCCAAAGGATCCCCTTTTTTTCGATATTAGATCGAGGGTTTTAAAGCGTTTACGGTTTGTACCAACCAAGCTTCCTCGATCCTACCGGCTGCGCCAATTTGTTATAATTTTTAGGGGACACTTACTTGTATACTCCAGCCAAACTGGATCTCGTCCAATCGCGCCTTCTAGGCACCATAAAACTCCGTGTAGTTTCGGTTTTAACACGTTTATTGTATTAATTAGGCTTGATTATTATTACTTAGATTAATTCACTAACTATGTGTTGTAGTTTACAGCGCTTAACAACTTTCCTAATTTACATAACGTACTTCACTAACATTGTTTTGTAACTTAATGTAAGACACTTGGTAATTTTTTATATTAATTGCATCCACTATGATTTGTTATTCACAGCACTTGAAAATTGTTGTGTTTTAATTTATCTTCCTTGTATCTAGACTCACAACTTCCGACCTATTTTTCCTCGTTTTTGCTCGCGACCAGTTACTTTTAAGTGTAAAAACAGACTCTTCGTTTATCATCTTTTTTACGACCACTTACCTGAACTTTTTAATCAAGGTAGAAAGCTTTGAGCTTTCGCTCTTGGTCGTTCAGTCTTGTTAAACGTTAGGTAAGTTTTTGGTCGTGTGTGTGAGAGCTTTTTCCTCTCACTGGCTTGATCAAGTTCAAGCACCGATAAATCTTGAGCAAGGCGATGTACTTATTGGAATTTGATGATCAGGCACCTTTTGGCTGGAAACTTAACTTTGTTCAGGTGCCTGATGGTTGAAATGCTTTTTTCGCATTTTAAGGTTTCCGGCGTGCCACAATTTTGTGGGAAAGGAATGCGCGGAAATCTGAGCGATTTATTTGTCGCAAAGGTAATAATTGCCGTGTAGGCGATATTTGGTTGCTTGAGTGCAACAAACTAATTTTATGAATTAATGTTTTAATTCGCTATATCGCAAAATAAAATTCTTTAATTTAATGTGCCGTGAAGGCAATTTTGCTAATATAACCTTTTTATTTATTAATTATGCCAACATTTTATTTACTTAAATTTGGCATATAACACAACCATAGAAACTAATCAACCAGTAACAGTGCCAACTTCGACAAAACCACCATCCAGAAAAAGAAGTCACGTTCATATCAACCCAACAAACATTCCAATGAGACCCTCAATAGAGCAACTAAAGCGGACATCTCTACCTGCCAAACAATTCAAAAGAGTGAATACTCCTGCAATCTATGCATTTCTCATGCTCAATTTAATACTACCTATTTTTACCGCCGTTATCTCACCATCCACAGCACATCGAGGAAAAATCTCCACAGAACCACTAATAAACATACAACAGTTCAAGCATAAGCCTGGTATCTATTTGGAAGAATTTGGAAATATGCATTTGGTAACCAATGAATGGAACCCCATCATATATTACAATCTGAGCACATACTACCAGCAACTGAACGGATTTCATCAATGCTTAGAGACACTCGAGACGAGACGCTTTGTGATAAAATGGTAACGTAAAATTTCTTTTGCAAAGCTAATTTACCTGAAGTGGCACACAAAATACAAGAAATGAACCATAACTACTTAATCCTACATAGTCATAATAGAAACCATAGACATATGAGGAGACACCGCAGAGCACCTTTTGAGATTATAGGCACACTACAAAGCAGCTTATTCGGAGTCTTGGATCAAACCTATGCTGAGTACATAGAAGACGAGATAAACAAAGTTAAAGACAACGAAAGCTATTTACTAAACCTGGCCACAAATCAAACGTCCATAATGAAAGTCACCGCTAATGTGTTAAAAAAGACCACAGAGCAAATACAAAAGCAGTTTGAAGTGTTCAACGAACATGTAACTGCGAACTTGGAAACTTTACGACAAGGCATAGAGAACAATAAGGGAGCACAAACCTTCACAGCTATGATAACCTACCTCAAACTTATTATAGCCACATATGAGAGAACACAGAAGCAACTAATAGACTTATTGGTGGATGCCCACAATGGCAAAATAAGTCCTTTCTTATTAACTCCTATGCAATTGCGAGAAGAAGGAGAAGGCAGTTCTGAAGATCTTCTGAACCTATACAAACTCATCACAGTAAAGAGCAGGATCACGAATGAGAACATCATCTTCAAAGTCACCGTACCACTTCCAACCGAAAGCCTCTACCAAGTGTTTAGAGTATATCCAGTTCCTACCAACCATAAATCAGATTTCATTTATATAGAACCATCATCAGACTACCTCACCACCACACTTCATAGGGACTTTCTCTACCCATTGACAACAAGTGAGATTAAGGAGTGCATCAAAACAGAAGACTTGGGCCTGTTATGCAGACAACATCATCCACTCTACGCAGTCTTCCATGAGTCAATGCGAAATGCGACTCCTCAACCACAATAGAATTGAACCGGGTACCTGCAAAGTAAAGAAAACAGCGCCCTCACAATATTGCAATCAATTGGAACATCCAAATCATTGGATCTACGTAACTGATGACGAAACAACTATAAACAAGCGGACAAGAAGTCGCCATAAGAACACTCAACGGAAGCGGATTAATACGACTAGACGACGACTGCACCATAAAACATAAGTCAATGAGTATCAGCGCGCAGTCAAGTATTACGAAGTACAGAAGGTCATCGTTTCTTCCACCAACTAACCTCTCAGCACTGCTACCTGATTTAGAGACTAGCCATCAACAATCAATACAACCCGCACCCTTGAATCATCTGGATACGCAAGAGATTAATAAACTCAGAGTTCACGAGTTCGATATATAAACATCACATTCATCATTACGTAAGTACATACGTAATCACCATCCTCGTCATTGCAGCACTATCATGGATGATATATCAACGACTTCAACCTCGACGAAAAATAAAAATTAATCGGGAGACATTTAAAGTACAACCAGCCACTCCACAACCAGCAGAACGACAAGCTATGTCAGCCGTGGCAGAATGATCAAAGATCATAACAATAAAACAAAAGTTCAGCCGTGACAAAATGATCAAAGATCATAAAAACAATCCAAAAGCTCTACAACAAATCGTAACCAAGAAAAGTGCAGTCCATGCAAAACAAGAGGTCATTCCCCAGGTATGGAATCCCCTGCAATCAACTTGACGTCACAAGCTCTACAGCACGATAAACTATTGCTGACCACTCTTTTAATTATTTTAAGCAGGCATAAAATTGTAAATACGTTGAAAGTTAAAAATTGCTAAATAATCAATAAATGTATATTTAATTCGATGTAAGTAAAGAATAAATTCAGAATATGGTAAGCTAAATAGTCTTCTCATCTTATTGCGCCCCCACCAGTGATAAGCGCAAAAGACATTATCTGACTAGTACAGCTCTTAAACATCTTGTTGCGCCCCCACAAGCGGTAAGCGCCAAAGACATTTACTAAACAACCGTAGTTAAGCTACCTATATATAGGTATAAGTAGGTTAAGGGCAATCTAATTGCTCGGACCTAGTACGCGTGTTGATCGGAACGGTCTAAGGGACGTAGCTACCTAGATACAAGTAGGTTAAGGGCAATCTAATTGCTCGGGACTAGTACGCGTGTTAAGCGGACCGGTCTAAGGTACGTAGCTACGTAGCTATAAGTAAGTTAAGGGCAATCTAATTGCTCGGGCCTAGTACGCATGTTGAGCGGAACGGTCTAAGGGACGTAGCTACCTAGATATAAGCAGGTTAAGGGCAATCTCATTGCTCGGGCCTAGTACGCGTGTTGTGCGGAACGGTCTAAGGGACATAGCTACCTAGATATAAGCAGTGTAAGGGCAATTAATTGCTCGGGCCTAGTACGCGTGTTGAGCGGAATGGTCTAAGGAACTTAGTTACTTACAAATAAGAACCGCAGAAGTCAGATCCTAGTAGTAAGGTTAGGTATAGAAATTGAATTGTTAGAGAGTAAGAGCAATAAAGTAAGTGTTACTAAGAACCGGGCTTTCTAACTAATAACCCTTTAACTCCCAAGCCAAATTATCTCTCTCATCGCGTTGATAGACCCTGACCTTCCTCCACTGCAACTACCCAGGCAATTGATTTTGTGACTTTCCCACTACCGTACCGACAGGAAAATTGCATTGCGTTGGCAGAAAAGGTGTCCTATATGTACAGTTTCCATTTTAAAAGAACGTACCGAATAAGCAATATCGTATCATATTGTCATACTGAAATGGTATAAATAGATGAAATAGTTAGATAATGGCAGCCTAAGTGCTGATAAGTTCAAAAATATTTTAAAGCATACTTGTATAATTAAATTGCTGACATTCAAACCCCACTCTTACTAATCTCACTAATTGCATGATACTAACTCAACTCATCTTTTAAGATCATGGGTTATATCGCTTTTATCCTGAGCCTTCACGCTATTGCTTGTATGAGCGCTGTAAACATAACAGCTATGGGCCAGACTCGCGGCATATACTTTAAAGAATTAGGAAGAGCGGAACTCTATTCGAATGAATCGAAGATGGCCTTATACTGCGATATTAGTATCCTGGACACAACGTTAAGATGTATCACAAAACACGTTTCGGAAATAAACTCTATATATTGAGTACTGAAGGATGATAAAGGTTTTGGACATACTTGTAATAATACTGTTTTAGAAATAAACCATTTGCTATCGGATATGAAACATAACTATAAATTGCTTTAAAGTAGCAATAGACAAAAGCGTTCTCTGTTTGGTGTAGTTGGAGTCGTAAGTAAATCATTATTTGGTACTCTCAATGAGGAAGATGCCAAATTTTACGACCAACAAATTGAATAAATGCGTTATAATGAAATGCACTTGTTGTTATTAAGAAACAAACAATTATAATTGGAGACGGATTTTTTTTTATACGATGTGGCCAAATCCTAGGGACAATCCTTTGATGCGTTAGCATGGTTTTGGCCGGAAAAGAACTAGGATAAGGGAAATGAGGAAACTTGAAAGTCTTGTTTTTTTGCATCGCTGTGAGCTAGACAAAAGCCCAGAGACGAAGTGGATTATTTTAATATCTTAATAAAAACTCACGGGGAGATCTGGTCTTAAACCCGGGGGCCATGGCATGGCGGTCCTGCTGCTCAACGAATTGATCCAACTCCGTCTCCAATATCGTTTAGCGGCACGACCACCATGCCATGGGGCCCGGGTTCGAGACCGCTAACGTTTTAAAAAAATTCCAAAGGGTTATCAATAACCAAAATTCAGCTTTAAATGTTAGAGTTCTTAGAGTTAAAACTATGCCGATTTCCGAAATGGAATCCCTAACATCTTTGACTACCCTTATAATGATGCGATACCAAAGCATAATCAATAATATCCTTGATTTGGTTACTGACTTTCATCATGGAAAAGCACATTCAGCGATCGTTACTCCAGCTCAGTTCGAAACTATCCTAACTACCATTCGCAAAGAAACTCATAGTGAAATCAGACTTCCAACGAGTCTAAAGAACGACAACCTTCTCTCACTCTACCACATATGCCACATGAGCACATCAGTCCAAAAAGGAAGAATTAGCTACGGGCTTAAAATACCAATACCAAAAATAAAATTATCAGTTATAAAAGGTAATTCCTTTGACTACTATGTTCCAACATGAATTAGTATTTATCGAACCTACGGTAAATTTCCTGATTGTTGACTATGGCCAAGATCATTACTACTACTTGTCCTCGAAAGAACTTGCTGAAAGCCGCGATCTCTACCTATGCCAAATGATGCACCCACTATACAATATCAACTGTAAGGACAGTATCTGCGAAATACAATTTGTTAAAAGAAAAAAACTCTTGCCTGCCTCATGAGATATAAGACAATCTGACCACAAATGGCTATTTTCTATCCTAGATAATGTTACCAAGAAGTATGTCAGGACCAAATAATTCCCATAAACCTATCAGGTACAGCAGCAATTGAAATCCCCGGCAACTGTTACGTACAAACAGCGGGCGGATCTAACAATTCGAGATTATAACACGGAACAAATAAAATAAAACTCCTTCATACCCACTCTTAAAATATCTGAGGCATTATTGAGACTATCCAAGTCACCAAATACTTCTAAAACTTTTGGAAAGTTAATGAAATCTTCGGCCTACATAAAATACTCTGTCGAAGAGGGCTGCTCGGCACCATCGAATCATAGTGTTCAGATGCAAATAAAAAAATTATATATATATATATATATATATATATAATTTTTTTATATAAGAAATAGTTTTTAAAAAGAAAGTTGAACCGACTTCACAAAAAGCGCTAAAACGCATAAAATAATTTTTAATTTTATATCTATTACGACATTTTGAAGTCGGTGCAAATCATACAAACCAAACAACTACAACAAAAATAAAAATCTGAAACGTTCAGGTAGTATTATGTATTATTTTCAATTGTGGTTCTGTAGTTGTTTTATTTGTTTAATTTGCACAGACTTCAAAATGTCGTAATAGATATAAAATTAAAAATTATTTCATGCTTTTTAGCGCTTTTTGTGAAGTCGGTTAAACTTTCTTTTTAAAAACTATTTTATTTTTCACTTTTTAGTGTCTTCTACTCTATACAACGTAGAAAGAACCATCCAAATCGTTTCACGCGTTAAAAAGTTATGTTTAACCCCCTACCCCACCTCCATTTCACTAAAAATTTTACCGGATAGCAATACAGGAACATACTCTACCGAACAGAAAGAGAATCATCGAAATCGGTCCACGAGTTACGTTTCCCCTCCCCCCCACCACCATAGGACCAAATTATTCTCCTATTAGCAATGGGGGATCACACTCTATACAACAGCAAACGAAACATCCAAATCGGTCCATGCGTTACAAAGTTAGGTTCCACCCCCTTCTCCCACCCCAACCTCACCAACAATTTTTTTTCTCGTGGTATCAACCAGGGAGCATACTTTACCCAAAAGAAAAAGAAATATCGAAATCGGTCCACGCGTTACGAAGTTAGACTACTCCTCCCCTCGCCCAACCCCCACCATGGGACAAATTATTCTTCTATTAGCAATGGCTGATCACACTCTATACAACAGCAAAAGAACCATCCAAATCGGTCCACGTGTAACAAAGTTAGGTTCCACCCTCCCCCCTCCACACCCTAGCAACCTTTGTTTTCTTGTAGTATCAACCAAGGATCACATTCTACCCACTAGAAAAAGAATTATCGAAATCGTTCCACGCGTTTAGAAGTTAGACTACCCCCCCCCCCAACCACACCTTTCATCATAGGACCAAATTATTCTCCTATTAGCAATGGGGGATCATACTTTATACAACAGCAAAAGAAGCATAGAAATCGGACCAAGCGTTACCATGTTAGGTTCCATCCCCACCCCCATCCCCCCAAAATTTTTTTCTTCTGGTATCAACCACCTCTACCCAACAGAAAAAGAATTATCCAAATCGGTCCACGCGTTACAAAGTTAGAATACCCCTCCCCTCCCTCCCAACACCATAGGCCAAATTTGTTTGTCCTATTAGCAATGGTGGATCATACTCTGTACAACAAAGAAAGAACCATCCAAATCGGACCACGCGTTGCAAAGTTAGGTTTCACCCCCACCCCCCACCCCCACCCTACCAAAATTTTTTTTTACATGGTACCAATCGGTCAACATACTCTACTCAACAAAACAAGAATCATCAACATCGGGCGACGCGTTACGAAGTTATGCCCGGTCAGACATAAAAAAAAAACAACATACGCGTCGAACTTAAAACCTCTTTGTTTTTGGGAAGTCGGTTTATAAACGGACATATGCGAATACCTTTCTTTTAACATTTAGTATATATCTGTAATTGTAATAAATTTTTATTTTTTACAAACACTGTCTTTTAAGAAAAAAGAAGAAAAAAGAATGTTTTAAGGAACTAAACACTACTTTACAAGATTTTGCCCCTGGATAATTAATTAATAGTTGTTTCCGAAGTAACTTTTCCCGCTGAAACCGAATCTGGGCTCAGAATTGTTCTATTACGTCAGGTTTTTGAGATATTTTATCCTAAAAGTGCAAAAAACACTGTTTTTTGTCATATTTGACGCATTTAAAAAAGGAAAACTTGTACTATAAGATCCCACACATAACCTCAAATATGAAAAAAAGTGTTTTTGCACTTTTAGGTTAGAATATCTCAAAAACCTGACATGATAGAGCAATTCTAAGCCCGGATTCAGTTTCAGCGGGAAAAATTACCTCGGATACAACTATTCATTGTCCAGTGGCACAGCATTTTCAAAATTTTGTAAATTTGTGTAATTTATAAATACATAATAGTATCATAAAGCAGATATTAGTCTTCATGTTTAAAGAAAACCTTACAAAAATATATGTTAAAAAAGTAAACAAAAAAACGAGTACTAAAAGAAATATTTTTAATTTTTAAATTTTATAGTAATACAATAGTTTTAAATATGCTCCATGTAAAAAATTTTTTTATTACATTAGAATCATGTCAGTATCATTCTCTTGTCTGTATTATAAAAAAATATGTATAATTGTATCACATTTCTCATTTCAAATCGAAGTGTTTCCTTTTATTTTCTCCCTTGGAGCTCACCAACGAAGAAGTACTGAACTCCCACAATCCGCTCCTCTGCCCTTTAAAGAAAGGCACAGTGGCTGTGTTACACTGTACCAATCCGATCGCTCTCTCATAGCAACCTTCCGTTGGCGTAATGTCCTTGTCTGTAAAAGCCGTTTGCAAATAATTCAACTTAGCAGTTCCCATTAACGATTTGTTTTCATGAACGCAGAAGGCGATACATTCCATGAAAATATTTTTTTTTTGGTGAAACTTAGGCAATTTAACTGCACTTTCCCTTCCACTTAGACAATTAGCAGGTTGACCTGGAGCAAAACCTCCGTAAACTACAAGCCATGAACTGACGAATTTTTCGCACACACATAAGGCCAAAGTGGTCTGACATTTCGTTTAATTTACAATGCTTCTTATGGCAACCGCGGTTGATTTTTCTTTAAACTCGTCGTAGTATCTAAACTATTGCTTTTATAACAAAATTGTTTTGTTCTAATTATTTATTTATTTAAACTTAATACAAGCTATTACATAAAAATACAACAAAATACAAGGCAAAACTTAATACTAATTCTACAAACTATAATAAATGATCAGTAATAATAAATAAATAAAAAATATAAGCTTCAATATGAGCTATAAATACAGTAGATACTGGCAGAAGGCGTAAGGAAGAAGAATTAAGGTAGGTGATCAGGATCAAGATAGGCGGGGTCAAGATATGAGGCTTTGTGAAGGGATGATTTACTCAGATGGAAGTCAAAAAAGGAAAGGTCGTTGACTTTTCGTAACATCCTGATAATTGGCTCGCTTTGACCGTAGTTTGTGCGATGGCGGTCGAGTCGGAAAAGGGGAGTGGACCTAAGGTTACGGGGATTGGTAAAGATGGGTAAAGATTGCAGGATTGAAGGGCAGTTTATGGCACCAGTTAATAATTAATAAATGAAAAGAATATCGGAAACATCACGACGTTTGCTTAGAGGTTGTAAGTCGATCAGTTTCAGACGGTTTTAATAGGGTGGGAGGTTGAATCTGTCAGTCCACAGACAGACAGATTCAATCCTATTAATGTGAGTTGTTTGTGTAGGTGATCCTACCTGTCTGGCATATTCAAGGAGAGGTCTAACGAAGGAGACGTAGAGAGATTTGGAAACATAAGGATTGGAGAACTCTCTAGACTAGCGCTTCACAAACCCTAGCGCGGAGTTAGCTCTGTTAATTATGCTGTCAATGTGGGAACGGAAATTGAGTTCACTATCACAGATTATTCCTAGGTCACACAAAGAGGGAACGATAGGGACTGGTACGTCGATTAACATATAGACTCTCGCAAGGTGGCTTGCGGAAATAAGATATGGACTGGCATTTGGAGACATTGAGCCAGAGATGCCAGACGGTATAAAGCAAAAGGCGCCGAGCCGTGGCGCTGAAAGCGCCCAAAGGCGCCGCGCCATATTTGAAATCGCCCAAAAATCGCCTTAAGATTTTATAATCAATCAAATCTTTCAAAGGGTTGGTTGTACAACTTTAATGTAATATTTATTGCAATAATCACAGCAACAGATACAAGTAACACAAATTTAAAATTTTGAGAGTCGTCGTGAAAAACAAAAAACACTCTTAATTAAGTATTTAGTAATGGAAGTGACTATTTCCACTTACGTGTACTTTTGTCTAAGTCTAATAAATTGTTGACGTTAAACACGTAAGTACACGTAAATACACGTAAGTGCAAAGAGTCACAGTCTTTAATAATTGAGCCACTCACAAGACAAATCGATTAATTCCGTTTTCATTTTTTTCTTACCATCAGAATATAAATGCTTTTATCCAGATTCCTTGCAATAAAACGATACATCGTATTTTTCTCAATTTTGAAGGAGAAATTTAATTTTTAACCGGCTTACTCTGCACGATAATAAATTGCAACGTAATCTATTCACCTGCAGGAATTTTAAAATAGTCTTTCACGAAACTCAATATGAATATAAAATAAACGAAATATCACTAATTATTAAACAATCTTTTCTTTAACAGACACATAACACAACGAAAATAACTTATATTCCTTATATTAAATAGGATAATTACCAGTAAATGCTTCTTATCCAGATTTAATGTTGTAGCACTTATTTTGATATAAATTAACAAATAACAATAACTGCATACACTTAGCTTAACAGCAAAAATGTTGAAAAGTTAACTGAACTTACTGAAACTGAACATCGATACGATATAACTGGCAACTGCTCCCCTTTAACGGCTTAATAAAGAATGCTGTAATTCAAATTACAATAGGCAGATTTAGCAAATGCAATTAGCAAATTTAGCAATTTATTTAATCAAAGATATGACTTTTATAATTTAAAAAAATTGTATTACACAAAAATGGTATAGCAATGTAAATGGCGTCACAGCACAGTCACTTTATTATATCTAATAAACTAATAAATTAAATTGGCTTCACCAAAATCACGAGAAGCCGCCGCGGTGAAATGTGGAAAAACGAAATTAAAAATCACCAACTTTTAGACGTGTCTGAATTAAGAAAAAAATACAATTCTGTTACCAATGAGGCGTTCAAAAACACCAGATTCGGTGATAAAGTCAAGTCGCCAGTTTGGACTCGTTCGGAGTTCAGTAAAAAGTTATTCGCGCAAAATTAGAAATTGAGATAACTCGACAACAAAATTGTTTCTACTGTGACAGAAAATCGCCCAAAAGCGCCCAGCAAGAATTAAAAAATCGCCCAAAAAGCGCCTAGTCGCAGAGAGCAAAATTTTGGCGCCCGACTGATGGCTAAAGGAGCCCAATCGGCGCGAAATCGCCCGAATTGGCAACTCTGCATTGAGCTCTAGAAAGTTTTTCATGCACCATGTGTTGAATGAATCGAGGTCTTTTTGCAGGAGAAGAGAGTCGGTTGTGGAAGAGATATGTTTGATTATTTGCATGTCATCAGCATAAATGGACGGCTCTGAGTGTTTGATGACACATTCAACATCATTTATTGTAAATAGGGTTAGAAATGGATGAGCTGAAAAGAATATTGTACTGACGGTTGTTGAGGTAGGATCGAATCCGGGTGATGAATCTGGGGGGGGGGGGGGGGGGGGTTGGGGAAGCCTAGGCGATCAAGTTTGAACAAGATAACGTTATGGGAGATCTTGTCGAAGGCTTTACTAAAATCGGTGGTGATAACATCAACATCTTTACCGTTTTCCAGGGCACATAGTGTTTTAGAGACGAATTCAGTAAGTTTGGTGGTTGTAGATCTACCTTTGAGGAAGCCATGCTGAGAGAGTGAGAAGATAGACTTACAGTGGAAGAACATGGAATCATAGACCAATTTTTCGAATAGTTAAGGTATGGATGATAATTTAGCAATGGGTCTGTAGTTGGACACATCGTTCTTGCAGCCTTTTCTGAAGATGGGAATAATATACGAATTTTTCCATAATTGAAGGGACACCCCTTGAGTGACCGAGAGACGAAAAAGCAAAGTAAGAGGTTGAACTCGATGTATGGCACACTTTTTCAGAACGATGGCCGGAACGCTATCTGGACCTGGGTGAAAGTCGTCCTCAAGACCATTAATACTGGATGTGATTAGTTCAGGATCAGGGTCAAAAGATGTCAACGACGTTTGAGTGCATTTGCCCATGAATGCAAAATAGTTAAGGTCGGGTTGTAGAGTATTGTCGCTGAAAGATTTACTGAAGAAGTGTGCAAAGAGGTTTGCGATAACCTTAGGATCAGACGAAGAGGTATTCTCGAGCTTTAGGGTGGAAGGGTAACCATTGGATTTCTTCTTAGAATTAATAAAGTTATAAAAACGCTTGGGGTCGAATATGAGGCTTGTTCGAGAAACATATAAAATATACTAAATAATAACATAATATAATTAATGAACTCAATAATAATATCAATAATAAACAAATCACCAAACCAACAGATTACAACACCCCCGATACCAATCAGGCGAGGTATATTCCAGGGAGACTCTTTGAGTCCGCTATGGTTTTGTCTCGCTCTGAATCCACTATCACGTGCCTTGGATGCCACCGGTTATGGGTATAATATACGACACGACAGGGAAAATATTCATAAAATCACGCACCTCATGTATATGGACGACATCAAATTATACGCTTCCTCGAAACCTCATCTGCAACAGCTGCTGCAGACTACTCTGGATTTTTCCAGTGACATCCGGATGGAGTTCGGAGTTGAAAAATGTAGGACGCTTCATGTGACGAGGGGAAAACATGAACTTGTGGGATTCGATCTCCCATCCGAGGACACTAGTGAACCAATGGGGGAGGGCGAACTCTACAAGTATCTTGGATTCGAACAATCACGTGATATACCTCACACGGACATAAAACGAGCGCTAGAGACCAAATATACAGGCCGCTTGAACAGTCTTCTAAAAACTAGCATTAATGGGAAAAATCTCATTAAGGCTATAAACACGTATGCAACACCCGTCCTTACTTATTCCTTTGGGGTAATTAAATGGACACAGACGGACTTAGAAGCACTAGACAGAAGAACGCGAACAATGTTGACAAGGTACAGGGCACACCATCCTAACTCCTGTATAGAACGACTAACGTTACAGAGGTGCGAGGGCGGTCGCGGCCTGATAGATATAAAGTCACTGCATTATAAACAAGTGAAGTCTATCAGAGAATACTTTTATAGAAAAGAAGATAGTTCCCCATTGCATGCAGCAGTGATCAAAGCCGACAACAAACAAACACCACTTGATTTGCACAACAGAATGCTGGATAATACACTAAACATAGCCACACACACAGATAAACAGCAAGCATGGTCACAGAAGTCGCTCCACGGAAGACATTACGCTGACTTGAACCAAAATCATGTCGACAAAGATGCGTCGAACGCTTGGCTCAGTCGCGGTGATTTATTCCCTGAGACGGAGGGATTCATGCTTCCTATACAAGACAAAGTCATAAACACGAAGAATTATAGGAAACACATTCTTAATTCAGGACGACACGTAAAGGCTTTGTCATTTAGCTTCTGAAACAATAGAACATATAACGGCTGGATGCAAACTCCTTACTCAAACAGATTACTTGCATAGGCACAACCAGGTCTGCAATGTCATACACCAACAGTTAGCCCCAAAACACAACTTTATTACACCCAACACATACACACCATATTACAAATATACACCAGACAGTGTTCTTGAAAACTCCACACATAAAATATATTACGATCGGTCAATAATAACTGATCGGGCAATACACCACAATAGACCGGATATTACTCTCATAGATAAACACAGCAAAACAACATACCTAATTGACATTGCAGTACCCAACACCAACAATGTGCAAAACACTTTTAGAGAGAAGATTACGAAATATACAGATTTGGCACACGAGGTGCAGCGGATGTGGAAAATGGACAAAGTGACTATCGTGCCAATCATCTTGTCTTCCACAGCCGTTGTACCGAAAACACTAATCACAAATATACAAGCACTAAAGTTACATAAAAACACTACACACACACTACAGAAGGCGGTTGTTCTTAACACTTGCTGAACGGTTCGCAAATTCCTTCACTACGGACAGGACGCTACAGACAATACATAAGGACATAACGAACGAATGACAAATCCCCGAAGTCTTGGCATTACGCCCGACGTAGGGGAAAACTACCGCCGCGCCGGCTAAAAGCCGAGATGACACTCGTCAAAACCGAAAACAAATAAAATTAATTCAAACTTTAAATAAAATTAAACCCGCGCGCCTACTCACATGGCACTACTTAAACCAAGCAAATCCATAAAGTTGGCACAGTGGGATCAGCTCCAACTTCATGGATCTATCAATCGAAGGGGAACAATTTCCGGCAACAAGATCGAGCAGTCTTGACTAAATACCTTAAGCAGACGGGCATCCACTACAATTTGTTTTTATTACATGTAATAGTTTAAGTTTTGTTTTATTGAATTTAAATGTGAAAGAATGAACAAAAACGGTTGTTAAGTTAAATATATAGTGAAAACGAAAAAGCTCGCTCTTACTCAAACATTTGTTGGTCCTTCGTGAGCCGGATTGCACAATCACCATATGCAAATCGCAATTAAATCCGAAAATATCGGCGCAATCAGCGGAATCAGTTGCAAATTTGCCAACCAAATTCAGTAAATCCCAAAGAGTTCGCGCTTACGATATTTTTGAACTCTCGCAACGATATGGATCTTACTTTGCTTTTAATCAAAAAGTAAAGTCAAGACTCTTACATCAAGAAACCTAACCTTGTCAACGGCATCAAAATTAGATCTTCATCGAAGTATTCGCAAGTCTATTCCTCCAGAGCTGATAATTATCATCAGAGGAACACGAGCAGTGAAAATCTTCACCATAGCAATCAATCATCGGAGTTTATGGCATAAACGATAACATGTTATTCGCATTTAAACCCAGCAAAATTGTTAACGGCGAAGTTTGATTATCGTTCCTTCATTTATTGTGTGTGCATTTACTCGTATTGATCTTAAATTTCAGCTAACAAAAATACATTAAGTGCATTAAACTAGTCCGGAACTGCAATTAATTCATGGTCAAGGTCTCATGTGCAGATTTCATTGGCAAGGTTGTGTCTCACCAAACTCAAGGTTACTACTAATTGCATCAAAGTATCAACAGAACAACACGTTCATCAGCTGTACCCACTGTGCCAAACAAGTCTTTAAGATTGTAAGTAAAACGATTATCATCTTAACCACAATATAACTCAAAGAAATAATAATTATTATATTATATTAAATTATATTGACTCAACTTAACATATTATAAATACATCATTTTATAAATACATTTTTGCAATATAATAATCATTTCTTCTAAACTTAATCAAAAGCGCTTTTAAGACATTTTGCTAAAAAGGCAAAGTGACACAAATAGAATACTTTGGTAATTGAGATAAACAATATAAAATTAGTGACTTAATTAAGTGCGCATAATAGTATGTTACAAAGGTGATCTCACGGCAATATTTAATTTCGCAGTTTGGTAAAATTGACCCTAATAACATACATACATAAATATTACACCCAGATTTAAAATGAGTGAGAAAAAATTAGCAAGTTTAAAAACACAGCGCGCTGTTCTTATTGACCAACAGGAACGCACCAAAGAGTTTTTGGAAAACGAAAGTCAAACCGCTTTTCTGGACGTACTTGAGTTACGCTTAAAGTATGTTGAGGCTCAAATGTTAAAATTTCAAGAATTCCAATCGCAAATAGAATTAATTAACGAGGATGAATTAAAAGAAAATAAACGCGCGTCATATGAAGAATTATATTTTCAACAACAGCCCAATTTAATCACACTTATTAAGCGATTTAAACGAATTGAATCGGATAGTAAAGGCGACACACTGAATTCTAAAGGTAATGTTCGCTTGCCAAAAATATCTTTGCCAACCTTCAACGGTCAAATCACTCAGTGGACCAATTATTTCAAAACTTTGCGGGTATTGATACATGAAGAAAAATCATTAACCAACCTGCACAAATTTCAATATCTACGATCAACTTTAACAGGTCCAGCGGCAGCTCAAATTTCCGATCTTGAACTTAACGAAGTAAACTATGAGACGGCCCTAAAACTTCTTAAGGACAAATACGACAACAAAAAGATTATCTGTCAGGCGCATATAGAGAATCTTCTGAATATCCGACCTCTAAGTGTAGCCAAACCAGATCAACTTCGCTCCTTTGTGGACAACGTCAACGTACAACTTCGCTCGCTTGAATCACTAGATCGCTCTGTTCACCATTGGGACGACATTCTCGTCCACCTTATATTACCAAAACTAGACGCTTCCTTAAGATCAGCGTGGGAAGACAAGGCCCCTGATTTACGACTTCCCATCTTGCTAGAATTATTAACATTTTTAAGCAAAAAATCTGAAAAAATTGAAGCCACGAGAAAGACGGTTAATATCAACGCAGGTGCCCCAAAGGCGAATAGGAACACGAATACTACCATAGTAGCAAGCAAGAGTTATCATTGTCCAGTATGCAACAAGGCGGGACATGCAGTTAATAAATGCCGCATATTCATACAAATGTCTCTACAGAATAGAAAGGATAAGGTTCGTGAACTTAAACTATGCACTAATTGTTTACGTGAACATGACGATAAATTGTGCAAATCTACTTACAATTGTCAAGTTTGTAACGGCAGACATCATGCATTGATTCACTGTGATGGAAATTGGACAAAGGACAATGCATCCCTCCATCCTGGCCAATCTTTCGCGCCAAGTGAAGGCAATCAATTTTCATTACACTCAGCCAGTCCTCTCTTAAAGAATGGTCATATGTGTTTATGCCCACAGTCATGGTCAATATTAAGGACGCTTGTGGCAATATTATTTCTTGCAGAGCAATTTTGGACTTTGCTTCACAATTGAATTTTATATCAGAACGACTAGTGCAGCAACTCGGGCTAAGCAGCAAACAACATCAACGGTGATAAACGGTATTGGTGGTAAATCGTGCTGTCCTATTACCAAACACATGTAAAGATAAACTCTAAATGCAGCAATTTTTCTACAGATTTAATCGCAGTTGTTCTCCCAAATATCACTGCCCTTCAGCCATCTTGTATCGCCGATACATCTGATTGGAATATTCCTAAAAACGTTCAACTCTCAGATCCAGACTTCTACAAGCCAAATCGCATAGATCTGTTGCTTGGTGCAGAACTTCATTTTAGATTTCTTCAGGTTGGACAAATAGATTTAGGGAAAAACCGACCTATACTACAAAAGACTCTTTTGGGTTGGGTGAAAGCAGGTAAAGCGACAACGGCTTCTGCGTCCAAGTCCAACTGTAGCTTGCACTGTTAGAAATACTTAGGAAATTTTGGGAACTTGAAGGCCATGTAAATGAAATCCTGAACAGATCCAATTAAAAAAATCAGTGTGAGATACATTTTAAGGAGCACTACAAAAGGAATGTTGACGGTAGAATACTGGTTAAAATTCCGTTTGGAAAAGATCCGTCCTGCCTGGGTGACAACCTACAAATGGCCACTAACCGTTTTCTTAATTTAGAAAGACGCCTTCATAAGGATCAGTCTTTATTGAGTGGTTATAAGGATTTCATTCACGAATACATTTCACTTGGGCACATGCATAAAGTTAAGGATGAAGAAGTATCAGCCGTTAAATATGTTATGCCGCACCATTGTGTCATTAAGCCGGAAAGTTCAACTACGAAGTTAAGAGTAGTGTTTGACGCTTACGCGAAATCGACCACATTTTACTCATTAAATGACGTCATGATGGTAGGTCCAGTTATACAGCAAGAGCTATTCGATATAATACTAAAATTTCGAGTCCATCGTATCACTATTACAGCCGACATATGTAAAATGTATCGCCAAATCTTGGTTGACCCAGAAGACTGTACATATCAAAACATAATTTGGAGAGACGACCCGTCTCAAAAAATGGAATTATACCAATTGCAAACCGTAACGTATGAAACTTCATCGACAGCATTTCTCGCTACTCCTTCTCTGTTGCAGCTAGCCTTTGATTCTGAAAAAACTCACCCCGTTAGGTCAAGTATAATAAAATCAGACTTTTATGTCGGCGACCTAATCACAGGTTGTGAGACATTCGAACAGTCTACAAGAAATCGAGGAAATACTCCAAGGAGGAGGCATGGAGCTGAGAAAATGGTGTTTCAATAATAAAACGTTCATGGAAGAAATACCACATGAGAAACGGGACAGAACTATTCAATTTAGCGAATCAGATACAATCAAAACATTGGGACTAATTTGGAAACCACTTCTGGATCAGTTTAATTTTAACATCAATCTGAGTGACGCAGGAAACCGAAAAATCACCAAACGTACTATTTTAGCAGATATCGGAGGATTGTTTGATCCCATGGGGTTTATAAATCGTATTGTAGTCTTAGGAAAGGTGTTTATGCAACAGTTATGGAAGTCAAAACTACATTGGGACGAATACTTACCGATGGATTTATACACTAGCTGGTTAAAGTATAAAAGCCAACTTCACATGCTAGCATCTTTCAATATCTCTAGACATTTTCACTCCTTTGATTCTGTTTCTGACATTCAACTCCATGCATTTTCCGATGCAAGCAAAAGAGCATACGGATGTTGTGTATACATCCGATGTATGGACAATTTCCACAATATTAACTCATGTTTACTTTGCGCCAAATCACGAGTCGCTCCGATAAGGCAGACAATAATTCCTCGCTTGGAGCTTTGTGCCGCTCAATTAATGGCGCAGCTCATAACTCGAATAAAATCAGTCTTAAAGATATTACCTGACTCCATATTTTATTGGACTGATTCAAAAATCGTTCTTTTATGGCTGGCAGAGTCATCATCAACTTGGTTAACATTTGTAGCAAATCGAGTACCCAATATTCAAGAGTTATCTGATGTACATGCCTGGCGGTATGTTGAAAGTAAGAACAATCCCGCAGATTTCGTTTCTCATGGAGCCTTACCAGAACTCCTTCTTAAATCCAAAATATTGCTAAATGGACCTGATTTTCTGATGGAATCCGAAGAGGTGTGGAAGTGACAACTAGGTCAGCACAAATCAGAATCTCCTGCACCTGAGAGGCGAAAAGTCAAATTGGCATTTGTTGTTTCTGAAGAGAAAAATATTGTCGAAAGTAGCAAATATTTCAACTCCTTTACAAGTTTACAAAACACATTCGCATACATCATTAGGTTTATTAAAAATTCGAAACTACTTCCTTCACTGCGATCACTTGGACCTATACGACCTGATGAAAGATACTGTGCTTTAAGTTCTATTGTGAAAATCATACAAAAGGAGGCCTTTTCAGATGACCATAAATCCTTAGCCGCGCACGGAGAGGTTGGAAAGACGAGCAGTTTAAAACCGTTGTGCCCATTTTTGGACTCTGATGGTATCATGAGAGTAGGTGTACGACTAAAAAACGCGCTTATACCTTATAATACTAAGCATCCAATGCTTATACCAAACTCTCATCCATTTACAAAGGCATTGATGACTCATCTCCATTGCAAGCACATGCACGCTGGTGATCAAGCATTACTATTCATTACTCGTCAAAACTTCTGGCCTATTAAGGGAGAAACCTTAGCAAAAAAATTCTCTATTCCTGCATAAGATGTTTATTCGCAATGAAAAAAGCTTTTATAGATCACTTAAACACAATCAAAATTCAAACAATAGCCCGGCAAGTGAACTACCCTCCGAAAGAGATATGGTCGACTTTTGGTCATCTATTTGGTCAAAAGAAGTCCATCATAACCCTAATGCTGAGTGGATTGAAGCAGAAATGCAACGTGTTCAAAACATACCCAACATGCCAGAACCACAGATATCTAAGACATGCCAGAACCAGAGATACTAAGGGATGTCATACCAAATACCCATAATTGGAAAGCACCAGGCACAGACAATATTCAAAATTACTGGTTCAAGAAGTTTACATCTATACATATACACATCTTACACCACATTAATAATTTTTTCAATAACCCGGAAACAATCCCGAAGTTTTTAACGGAGGGAATCACGTACATGCTACCAAAAAGCAATAATAACACCACAGATCCATCCAAATATGGACCGATCACTTACTTGCCTACAGACATTTTATAAGATTATGACTTCTTGCACCAGTAAATTAATCCACAGGCACACCGAACAAAGTAACATATTATCTGAGCAGCAAAAGGGATGCCGACAAGGGTCATTGGGTTGTAACGAACAACTGCTTATGGACTCTGTGATCCTGTGACAAACAGAAACTGCTCGCCGGAATATACATGCAGCATATATCGATTATAAGAAGGCGTATGACTCTGTCCCGCACTCTTGGCTGGTCGATATACTGAATGTATACAAAATACATCCAACACTCATCCACTTTCTGCAACACTCAATGAAATACTGGAACACAAAAATAAACATAAAAACACCAAACCAACAGATTACAACACCCCCGATACCAATCAGGCGAGGTATATTCCAGGGAGACTCTTTGAGTCCGCTATGGTTTTGTCTCGCTCTGAATCCACTTTCACGTGCCTTGGATGTCACCGGTTATGGGTATAATATACGACACGAAAGGGAAAATATTCATTAAATCACGCACCTCATGTATATGGACGACATCAAATTATACGCTTCCTCGAAACCTCATCTGCAACAGCTGCTGCAGACTACTCTGGATTTTTCCAATGACATCCGGATGGAGTTCGGAGTTGACAAATGTGGGACGCTTCATGTGACGAGGGTAAAACATGAACTTGTGGGATTCGATCTCCCATCCGGGGACACTATTGAGTCCATGGAGGAGGGCGAACTCTACAAGTATCTTGGATTCGAACAATCACGTGATATACCTCACACCGACATAAAGCGTGCGCTAGAGACCAAATATACAGGCCGCTTGAACAGTCTTCTGAAAACTAGCCTTAATGGGAAAAATCTCATTAAGGCTATAAACACGTATGCAACACCAGTCCTTACTTATTCCTTTGGAGGAGTTAAATGGACACAGACGGACTTAGAAGCACTAGACAGAAGAACGTGAGCGATGTTGACAAGATACAGCGTGCACCATCCTAACTCCTGTATAGAACGACTAACGCTACAGAGGTGCGAGGGCGGTCGCGGCCTGATAGACATAAAGTCAATGCAATATAAACAAGAAGATAGTTCTCCATTGCATGCAGCAGTGATCAAAGCCGACAACAAACAAACACCACTTGATTTGCACAACAGAATGCTGGATAATACACTAAACATAGCCACACACACAGATAAACAGCAAGTATGGTCACAGAAGTCACTCCACGGAAGACATTACACTGACTTGAACCAAAATCATGTCGACAAAGATGCGTCGAACGCTTGGCTCAGTCGCGGTGATTTATTCCCTGAGACGGAGGGATTCATGCTTCCTATACAAGACAAAGTCATAAACACGAAGAATTATAGGAAACACATTCTTAATTCAGGACGACACGTAAAGGCTTTGTCATTTAGCTTCTGAAACAATAGAACATATAATGGATGCAAACTCCTTACTCAAACAGATTACTTGCATAGGCACAACCAGGTCTGCAATGTCATACACCAACAGTTAGCCCCAAAACACAACTTTATTACACCCAACACATACACACCATATTACAAATATACACCAGACAGTGTTCTTGAAAACTCCACACATAAAATATATTACGATCGGTCAATAATAACTGATCGGACAATACACCACAATAGACCGGATATTACTCTCATAGATAAACACAGCAAAACAACATACCTAATTGACATTGCAGTACCCAACACCAACAATGTTCAGAACACTTTTAGAGAGAAGATTACGAAATATACAGATTTGGCACACGAGGTGCAGCGGATGTGGAAAATGGACAAAGTGACTATCGTGCCAATCGTCTTGTCTTACACAGCCGTTGTACCGAAAACACTAATCACAAATATACAAGCACTAAAGTTACATAAAAACACTACACACACACTACAGAAGGCGGTTGTTCTTAACACTTGCTAAACGGTTCGCAAATTCCTGAACTACGGACAGGACGCTACAGACAATACATAAGGACATAACGAACGAATGACAAATCCCCGAAGTCTTGGCATTACGCCCGACGTAGGGGAAAACTACTGCCGCGCCGGCTAAAAGCCGAGATGACACTCGTCAAAACTGAACACAAATCAAATTAATTCAAACTTTAAATAAAATTAAACCCGCGCGCCTACTCACATGGCACTACTTAAACCAAGCAAATCCATAAAGTTGGCACAGTGGGATCAGCTCCAACTTCATGGATCTATCAATCGAAGGGGAACAATTTCCGGCAACAAGATCGAGCAGTCTTGACTAAATACCTTAAGTAGACGGGCATCCACTACAATTTGTTTTTATTATATGTAATAGTTTAAGTTTAGTTTTATTAAATTTAAATGTGAAAGAATGAACAAAAACGGTTGTTAAGTTAAATATATAGTGAAAATGAAAAAGCTCGCTTTTACTCAAACAAGGCTAGTTTACATCCGCTGGAGGTACTCATGGTAGAGGGTATCACAACGTTAAAAAAAAGAGCTATAAGCAGATAGATAGGAAGAATAGTCAAACTCAGTCTGGGTTAAAAGAAAAGTTTGCCAACGTTTATTTCTCCTATTGCGAAGAGAGTGTAATTATTTGTCGTACCATACGGAAATGTAGTAGAGTAGTAGTTTTACGAGGAAGAAGAGGGATAGATTGTATAAGACAAGCATGTATTTCCGAATAGAACGCCTCTAAAGGAACGTCAATTGGGAGATATTGAGGGATATTGGCAATATTATAGTTGAGGAGCAAGTGATTTAATTTGTCAAAGTCGCCTCTACGAAAATTGAAGGATAAAGAAGATTCGGAGCCTGAAACGGCATGAGGGTGCTCGTAGGAGAAAACGAGGAACAAGGGAGGATGGTGACGGTCGAGGGAGGAGAGAAGATGGCTGCTTTCTGCGACAGTCGAGTTCACTGGATCTGAACAAAAGATTAAGTCTAATTGTCTGTCCAGGAAGTTCCTGACTACGCTTACTTGAAAGAGACCTGACACGGAGAGCTGATCGGTAAAGAAGGCTGACAAAGTGAGAATAGTCCTCGGAGAATGACCATTGAATACGGGGGAGGTTAAAGTCACCCATCAAAATAAATTTATCGGAGGCGTTAGCGTTCTCAAGCAGGGTATCGATCGCTTAAATTATGGGCTCGTAGGCGTCTAGAGGTTGCGAGGGGCGAATGTAGCAACAGATGATGTACAGAAGACACTTATTTAGTCCTATTTTAAATTCTGATATTGAATTGAGGTCTTTAGCAGGATGGCATCGTAACGGTTGTGAGCAGCTGTGCGAACCCCGCGACCTGGTGGATCATTGGGGCCTATACAACCGTCAGCACGGAAAATGGTACACAGTAAAAAATCTGGCCGTGTCGTGTTAAAAATGAGCGCAGTAAAAGAATTTCGTGTTAAAATCAACACGTTAAGGCAGTAAATATCACACTTTCTCAAAAATCATGATTTGGTTAAAATTTTACCGTGTAAACTTTTCTTAAAATATACTGAAATGCGTGAATGACTATAAAGTTTTCCAACATACACAAAGCAGTGTAAAATCTACACCATTTTGAGTAAGCAAAGATTTTTCACCGATATGAGTCAAATATATAACAATTACCGTGTGTTTGAAACACGAAAAGTGTATACTGGGCAACGCGTTGCATCTTATCTGATTTTCTTGTCATTTACGTACCACTTGCTGACTCGAGTAGACGCATTGTCTTATAGTGTATTTAATTGTTATTGTGTAAATATTGTTTTTATACTATAATATATTTAAAAAAAAAAAGTGAAATATGAGTGGTATCCCATTTAAATTAAAAAAAGGTGAAAATATATATAACAAGTTCAGTACAATATAATAGAATTTAATACGTGTAAATATAAAGAGCCATACGAAATGTTTCCACGTTCATATGGAAACCTTGTAGTTCCAAAGCATATATTTTTGTAAAATTATATATATTTATGTATATTTTTTGTTGGTTGTTGCAATTACATAAAATGCTTTTGTAATAAAATGAATTATCTCTGTAACTAAATTTGTTTTTTTTATAAGAACGTAACTTTCCTTAGACATCTACTTTCTTGGAATTGCATTAGGTATAAAATTCACATTTTGGAGTTTTTACATTACACATATCGGAGTATAATTTACACGTGTTTCAGTGTAATAATTTGAACAAAATTTCAGTGTAGATTTTTACCAAATTGCCAAGTGGTGAAAATGACACATAACGGTGTGGACCTATATAGACACAAAATAGTGTTAAAATTAACACGGAATTTCTTAGTGTGTATAGTTTGGAGGGAATAGTTCGTTGTCTAGAATTCCTGGTGTTAGATTGGTTTCAGGCAAAGATATCGTGCTGGAATTTTTGAGAGTTAAAGCAAATATTTGATTTTTTTGTGCGAAGTCCTCTCACGTTCTGGTAATAGACTGACAAGCTGTTGAGGAGAGGTTCTTGATCGTAAACCGCGGGTGCAATAGAGGGGAGGTCAGAAATAGGGTAAGCAGGGGGGTAGGGAACGAAAGTAGTTTAAGGAGTCGTTACGGCTTTTTCAAAGATGGGAAATACGACGAGAACTGACGTACGCAGCATAGGTGGATAGATCTTCTGACACCTTATGGGAAGGTATATTGAATGATTCATGGTATTTAGTGAAAAGTTGGAGTAAGACTGATGGGTCTGTGGGCAGGCCTTCTTGTTGTATACTTAACATGCCGTTGGTGCTAGTGTTACCGTCAACACAGTCGGAGTTTGGTTTGTCGTGCAGATAGGCTAGAAATAGACGTACGTTTTCATAAATGCGACGGTCCCGTAAACAGGACAAGAGGTGTCGTCCATAGCTGGAATCAGTAGAGCGCAAAGTCAATTTAACTGTAGATGGGACAAGGGGATCGATAAAAGAACGATGTTCGGATAAAGGAGTTTTACTAGCGGAATGGGCGGGTTAACTGAGGTAGAAGTTGTTTTAGATGGGGCGACAGTGTAGGAGGATGACGGCATGCAATTAGGCGGGCATGCGGAGGAAGTAGCCGGTGCAAGTTTTGGTGTATACAGAGGAGGGGTGGGACAGACGGATATCGGAGCAGAGGTGGTGGAGTGGTCGGAAGAAGTTGGCTTGTGGTTAGGTGAGCACACGGAAGAAGTTGGAAGTGCATAGTTAGGTGGGTGCGCTCGATATACGGAACTCAAAACAGTAGTGGTTGGGTTGACGGCTGGAATGGACGTTGTCGAGGGCTTCGGTGTAAATGGAACAGGGGGGTTAAGGGTGTTAAAATATATAAAGTTAGGATACTTGACTGGAGTACTTAGATAAATAGTTTGGAATTACTCCCATTTTGAGCTGCCAATTGGAGTTTGGATCACTAGCTTTAGGGTTAAAGATGTGTGGTGCGGAAGAGTGAGGAGTGATTATGTTGTTACCAGTTCTAAGGTTCTTATGATTAGGGTGAATATAAAATTTAGGTATGGGAGAAGGTCGTTTGGGGTAGTAAGTGGGGTTAGGTTTATTAGTATTTAATTTAGGGTTAGGTTCAAAGGGCTTAGGGTTAAACTTAACGTACTTCTAAGTCCACTTAGAAATTTTGATGGTCCCGAGAGTGAAGATTTTGCTGGAGGGGTTAGTGATGAGCCAGACATACTTTCTTGGGATGGAGATCTTCAAGTTGCTGGATATCCCTGCGTCTGACGAGAGTAACTTCAGGCAGCTAACGGGGGTGAATCCAAAATTCCGGGAAAAAAGCTGTGGGCACCCTTGAGAAGGAATGGAGTATGATCGTTTGATAAAGATGAATGTTTGCTGACTAGTTTTTAGTCTCTGCTCTCATTCCGATACTTTCCAGGTGGTGCCTAATTTGTTAAATGTGGTGGAATTGGGTTGGGATGACACTGGCGGAGAGACATTCATGGCAACATCAGCAACCTTCTCTATAACGGGCTCGGCCAAACCAACAGGAGCATCAACATCTGAAGCAGGCTGCACCAAGGAGGAATGCGGGGTTTTAGGAATTACTTTGACGGTAGATCGAGGCGGATCTGCAGAAGTCCATCCCGGAGAGTGGAGCAGTTCCCTTTAGAAGATGTATGTCCAGAAGCAGAAGAATTCAAACCAGAAGCAGGTGTGGTGTCGGACAGAGTAAAAAACAGATAGCTTTTTGTGGTTAAACTCCTGATATCAAAGCCGACTGAGCCAATTAATTCAAAGTACTTCTCAATGGCTGTGGAGCACGAATCTAGATCCCGCTTGACGTGCCGGACACCGCGCCGAATGTCATCTAAGATTGGCATGATAGACTCCGTAGGTTGGCCGATGGAAGGCGATGGTTAACCAGCGCGAAGGTCATCCAAGGAAGCGACCAGGCCGCTTAAATTTAAGGAAAGGTCGTAAGTCCTGCTGGAAAGAAGCAACGAGTCGTTGGTCAAAACCTCAGCGATATTAAGCAGCTTGTCCAGTTTTGAGTTTAGACTGGCGCAGTCATCGGACAAAATTTGAAGTCCAGCAAAGTTTGTGGAGATCTCGTTGACCTTATCAGCGATGTGAGATTGATCTGTGGAGAGCGTCTTCATGAATGAGCCGTAAAAAGTGACAGGGCCTAATATTGGAGCACTCTTTACATGTAGAAAGACCAGAAATAAACAAAACAATCTTTCGAATGAAGTAAACATATTGTAACATGCACGAGGTAGGCCACGAAAAGGGAAATAGTCAACCGTGTAATGCGCATGTCCCAGGTGGCCAGAAATCAAGAAAAGGAAATGTCAAATGGGGAAAGTCAAGGACGACTCAAACCCATGATGAATATGTGAGGTGAAAATGTGTAACGGAAATATCTAGAACTAAGTGACTGAACTTTCTAGAATTAACCTTAGTAGTATAAATAGGGCTGAGCAATAGAGTTTTAAGTCGAGCGAATTGAAGTTGATAAAAAAAAAGAAAAAGAACCGAGCCTTTTTAAACATTACTTTTATTTTAAAAACCTAATTCACTTTTTATGGATTACAATTACTTTTACAAATTAAAATGATTTTAACGACCTTTTATTAATTCGGCAACCTTTACCGGGACGATAGTAAGTACGAACTAACTTTTCTCTTATCTTTTTACCTTACAGAACCAGCGATCAAGCACCGTGGGAAATATGATGTATATGCATTTTTGTCACAAGAAGTGTGTATATTACACGTGACTGGGTAAGTTTTTGTTGAATTGTGATTTAATGTTAATGAAATTTTATATACCTGTTGTTTTGGTAACGGGAAATGAGTTTCAAATGTAATGATATTGTGGGAAATGGATTAGGAAAGAATTTGGTAAAGTTGCTGACAGTGTGTCTGGTTCAGAGAGGGTTCAAGTGGGTTTAAATAATGATTTTATGTTGGGTTACGTGTGGTATCGTAACACCCCCACCGTTAGAACGAGGCTCCGACGAAGTTATTGGAAAAGAAATTTCCGGGTATAGGTTGCCTTTTTTCTTTAGATAGACAAAGATTATTACAAAAATTACTAATATGCTTACAATTAGTAGGTCGGTACTAACACTCATTACATTGTTGTTTTTATGTTTGATTACAAGTTCACTAATATTGTTTTCACTATTTAATTGTTTTAAATGTAGCTTTTCTAGTTCTAATTCTGGAATATCTTGTATTTTTTCTTTAATTTTGGTTATAAAATTTGGTAGTACTAGGTTGTCATAAATTTTTAAATTAGTATTCACAAAGCTAGTATTTCGTATCTTTATTTTGCAATCTTCAAATTTTATTAAGATATTTCCATTAACACTTATATTACCTTTATTACAATTTTGAGTGATATTTAGATTATTAACATTCTTTAGTATAATCATACCGGGTATTATTTGTTTTATTTCTTCATTTTTTAATGCTTTGGTATTACAATATGCTTCCTTAAACTTTATGATATTATTTGTACAATTGTCTTTTAACTCAATTAAATTCTTTTCTAAGTTATCTTTTATGTTTGTTTTATAAACGTTATTGTTCGAATCTATTAGAATTTCATTTTCATCTAAAATTATGCTTCTATTTTGACTATTTGGGATGCTTTCAATAAGTATTTTGGAGAGGATATTGCGGGAATATTGGGGTATCAGGAGTATTATTATTATTTCGTTGCCCTGAACTCTTACGGCTGTCTTTATGTTCTGATAGCTGTCGTAACTGTCAATAGTGTCTAGTTATGTTGGTGTTAATATATCTTTAGAAAGTATACCTAGTTTGCTTGAGAAAATTACTTGTTCTATGTCCTCTACGTGATTACGTAGGAGGGTTATGTCGTTATTAACTTGATAAATATTCTGTATGTAGTCGATCTCGTCTTCTAAGGTCAAAATTTTGTTCTGAATTATTTTGTTTATCGTATTTAAATATGTTTGAGTGATATTTTGTTGTTTATTAATGTGTACTGTAATATTTTGTATTTGGGCGGAGATGCCTTGGCTTATTAAAACTTGATTGTTACCTTGATTTGTTAAATTTTCTTGCATTTGAGATAGTGCTTTGAGTTTCTGTTTAATTTCCTTTTCGTCATCACTGTCCATGGTACCAGCTACGAATTTTAAACCTTTACCTAAAATATCGAATAGACCTCTTCTTTCTCTTAAATGTGGGTGTAAGTTCTTGATCTTTTCTTCGAGTAGTATAAAATTACGGTTGACTGTATCGAACATAGGCTTCATGGTTGGTATCCTTGGCTCTAGCATGGCTAGGCTATTTCGAATGTTTTCTTTAGTGGTTTCGTATTGTGTTAAGTTAACTATATGTAATATTTTGGTATAATGCTTTATTACTTTAACATCTTCCATTTTAATCGGTAGGTAGCCGTTATTGCTGTTAAGGTCCTGTATATCTAGTTTCTGTGTTACCGTCAATAGTATTAGTTCTGTCATGACAAAAAGTATCAGCGCAGTAGATTTGTCCATTTCTGTAATTAGATTTATGCGTTGTTCGTTTAGTCTTTTTATTCTTTGGTTTTGATTTAATAGAGGGTTTGGTTGGGTCTTGGTGTTTCTTCTTTTTACGAATATGTGTCTTATAGTATTTAAGTCCGTTATTTACGTCTATTAGGTGATCGTCGTCTAACTTTCGGGTTTCGATCTTTCTATACTTAACATGATTTTTCCCTCCCCTAATTTTTCTGATAAAATTTGGTCCTGGTTCCAATTGTACATCGGCTCTACTCTTGTTGAGTCTATTAATAAATTTTTCCTATAAATATAAATTCTATAATTTTCTCGCGAATTGTGTTGTATTCGCTTTCCGTTACTTTTCCCATTACAAAGTCTAATGGTTTCCTGTTTGTTGTGCTGTGAATGGTGTTATTATAAAATCCTATGATTTTAAGTATTTTCTCTTCGACCGTTTCGGCGTCGCTATTATTATCATGCCTGAGGAGGCGTAAATGTTCATTGATAGTATTGTGAAGCCGTTCTACGTCGGCGTTAGAGGTGTGGTTGCTGTTTGATGCGTAGTGTATTTCGATTCCTTGGTTATTTAGAAATTCGCGGATAGGTAGGGCTTTAAATCCTAGCTCATTATCTACTATTATCTCTTTAACTTTTCCATAAGAACTAATATATTGCATAATCGCTCGTTTGAATTCTGTCCAAGATCGACCAGTTATTCTAATTGCTTGCGCGAGTTTGCTAAATTTATCGATTATTGTTAAAAAGAGTTGGCTTTCTAGAGTGTAAAAAACATCAACGTGAATGATTTCGTTGGGTCGTAAGGGTGTTTCTGTAAGTTTGTATTTTAGCTTTATAGGGGTCCGTTCGTATTTCTCGAGGTTGCAGATTTCACAATTATTGATAAATTGTGTAACTCTGATTTTCAGTTTAGGGTTATAAATTTTTAGTTTTAGTTCTTTGAATGTTTCTTCTATCCCTCGATGATTGTTTGAAAGATGTTCCCTTTCGATTAGATTCACTAGTTTTTCCTCATCTTCTACGTCTTCTAGAAGTGTTTTACACCTTATTATCCGGAAGTTCTTACTGCCACGGAATAGGGTGATATATACTTTGCACAATGCATCGTAAAACTCATCATCTATCATAATTGCGTTGAGTTGGTTTGGGTTAAAGTGATTTTTTAAAACAATCGATGCTGATTCCTCGCTTTTTGTATATATAATTTTTCTGTTATTTTTGAAAATTTTTGAATTTTTTATTTTCATCGATCCTGAGCTTGTTTTCCTAATTATTATTTGATTTTTAAATACGTTTATGGATGAATTGCTTAACGGGATGTCGATTTCTTCTCGTGTTTCTGCTTCTGTTAAGTTAACTCTAACGGTTTCTATTCTGGACAAAGCATCGGCGTTGCTGTTTTTTGTACCTTTCTTATATTTTATTTCGTAATCATATTCAGATAGTTTCAGCCTCCAACGGACTAATTTGGAGTTAGGTTCTTTTACTGAAAATAACCATGTCAGTGGTCTGTGGTCCGTCTCAATGGTAAATTTTCGTCCGAAAAGGTACGGTCTAAAATACTTCGTCGCCCATACGATCGCAAGTAGTTCCTTCTCTATGGTACTGTAATTAATTTCATGTTCATTTAGTGTGCGACTCGCATAGCAGATAGGACGATTTTCTTGTGAGAGGACTGCTCCCAGCGCATATTGACTAGCGTCCGTTGTAAGGATGAACTCCTTAGTGAGGTCAGGATAGCGCAAAATAGGTTCGTTAATTAACAGTCTCTTTAAAGTTTCAAAGCTTTTTTGGTAGTTAGGATCTTTTATATTTACCTTGGCATCTTTTTTCAGGTATTTGGTCATGGGTTTGGAAATTTTCGAGTAATCCTGGATAAATTTCCTATAGTACCCTGTTAGACCTAGAAACTGTTTAATTTGCCTATTAGTTTTTGGCATTGGGAAGTTTTTGACACACTCTATTTTCTTCGGGTTGGGTTGGATGCCCTCTGGGGTCACTACATGCCCGAGGAATTCAGTCTCTTTCTTTAGGAACTCAGACTTGTCTAATTGGACCTTAAGATTGACTTCTTTCAATCTCCTGAATATTTTCTCCAGCGAATCCATGTGCTCTTGCAGGGACGTTGAGAAAATAATTATGTCGTCCATATAGACTAAACATACTTTGTTTATAAAGTCCTTCAAAACGTTGTTCATAAGCCGCTGGAAAGTGGCGGGTGCTGTCTTTAGCCCGAATGGCATACGCAGAAATTCGTAATGCCCATTCTCTACACTAAAGGCTGTCTTGTGAACATCGTTTTCGTCGATCTCGATCTGGTGGAATCCTTTTGCCAGATCAAGTGTACTAAAATACTGACATCTTCCTAGTTTTTCGAGGATCTCGTCAATGACGGGAATCGGGTATTTATCGTCTATCGTAACTTCATTCAACTTACGGTAGTCGATTACCAGTCTCCATTTGCTCTTCCCGCTGGCATCTACCTTCTTTGGCACGATCCATATCGGGGCTGAGTAGGGAGAACTGCTATGGCGTATTATTCCATTATCGAGCATTTCCTGAATCTGTCTTTCAACTTCAGGTTTATGTACGTAGGGATATCGGTACGTTTTACATTGGATAGGTACGCTATCTTTAGTCCGAATTCTATGTTTAATAGCGTTCGTAAATGACAATTTAGAGATATCTGTATAAAAGATTCCGTGAAATTTTTTCTTAACTTAATTAGTTCGTATAACAACTGCCTTGACAAGTTTTCTTCTCAATTATCTGTTTCGCTTTACTTATTCACACTTATCTCTTCACTGGTTAAAATACAACTGACTCTTCGCATTATCACATGTAAACACTTTGCAGTCTAAACCACGATTTCAGCTTGAAAAACGCTGGGCCAACTACCCAATGCGAGCGAAATCCTAGTGTTGGGTCCAAAGACACCAGCACCGGCACCGTGTGCCATTTTAGAGCCATCAGTATACCATTTGAGGCATCTGGGATCCAGACTTGGACCACCGCCGTCCCAGTCTGCTCGTTCAGGGAAAATGGTCCTGAACCTTTTGCCAAAGTGCAGCTCCTTGGTCATGTGATCCGTTACGGAGCACACATCTAAGCCAGGGATGCGCTTGAGGATGCTCATGTGACCCTTGTCGTCAACCGGCATATTATTCAAGAGCTGCATTCTCAGGGCGCTGATAGCAGCAGATTTCATTATAGAGATGTGCAGTGGAGTAAGTCCAATCACCGCCTCCATGGCAGCAGTAGGACAAGTCCTCATTGCTCCTGTCATGGAGAGGCAGGCAAGCCGCTGCAGCTTGTTGCATTTGTCGATTGCCAACCGCTGCTGGACTTTAGGCCACCAGACCAGGGCGGCGTAAGAAACGATCGGCTTGACAATCGTATTGTACAGCCAGAAAATCATCTTCGGGGTTAGACCCCAAGTCCTTCCGAAGAGTCTTCGACAGGCCCATAAGGCTCGTGTAGCCTTATTTAGGGTGGTGTTGAGATGAGTGTTCCAATTTAGTCTTTTGTCGAGCGTAATTCCCAAGTATTTGACTTCATACTCAATAGCCGTGCCTTGGATCAGTATTTGATCAAGGTCCAGATGGTGCCTTCTAGTGAATGGCACCAGAACAGCCTTGGCAGGGTTGATCGTAAGATCTTCGTTAGCACACCAATCAGTGACCGTGCGCACAGCTGATCTCATTAGATCAGTGACAGTAGAGTCGAACTTCCCTGTGATAATGATGGCAAGGTCGTCCGCATAGCCAACGGCACGGTAGCCAAGCTCACTCAGCTTGCTTAGGAGGTCGTCTACTACTAGAGACCAGAGCAGCGGCGACAGTACACCGCCTTGTGGGCACCCCTTAGCTGCCCTGATACACACAGAGGTGTTGCCCAGGGTGGATATAATTTCTCGCTCTTTAAGCATCGCATCCACTAACTTTACAGTTTGCGAGTCCAAACCCCTCCGTACGAGAGCTCTAGATATGGACCCATATCTAGTATTGTCGAAAGCACCTTCTATGTCAAGAAAAGCACATAAAGCTATTTCTTTATGATGAAGAGCTTTCTCAATCTTGCTGACTAGATAATGTAAGGCAGTCTCTGTTGATTTGCCTTTTGAGTAGGCAAACTGGGTGGGATGAAGAGGAGATACTTGAAATATGAAATATGAGCATTCAGTAAGACCATTTACGACCACATGCAAAAGTCCAGTTCATGGCTTGTAGTTTACGGTGGTTTTGGCTGAAAGCATGCTAGATACCAATTCAGTCCGAATACAGTGTACTTTTTCCAGACGGAGTGGTATACGAGCTATTGTTCCAACCGCTTTATTCTCATAATCAATTACCGTTTTACTATCCTTTTTATAATCGTCAGCTTTATCGTTATCATGCATTTCATTATTTACTTTGATCAAACCGTCATGTGCTGTCCTTAAACATTGCAGATATACCGATAGTTCTTCTTCAATTTCATACCAATTTTCAGAACTTTCGATAGCAGGATGACGCGATTCGGTCGATACAAATACTCGTATTGACTTTGCGAGTTACTTGACCTCTATATGTCGCGCCATTAACAATTTTCATGATTTATATCTTAAAATCACATCTTGTTAATCAATTTCTCTTTTCGGCAAACTACCGGATTTCGGAACCATGTAAATTTTAAACTCGAGAAAGGTTCACAAAAAGAAACAAGGAATTCGATCAGCTCTTTACTTCAAGTCAAGTATACGTGTGTTTTTTAACCGACGGAGTAGTCTAACTTCGTAACGCGTGGACCAATTTGGATAATTCTTTTTCTGTTGGGTAGAGTATGCTCCCTGGTTGATACCACGAGAAAAAATATGTTGGTGGGGTGGGGGGTGAAACCTAACTTTGTAACGCGTTTACCGATTTGCTATTGTATAGAGTGTGATCCCGCATTGCTAATAGGAGAATAATTTGGTCCTATGGTGGTGGTGTTGGAGGGGGAGTGGAAGTAACTTCGTAACGCGTGGACCGATTCCGATGATTCCGTTTCTGTTCGGTAGAGTATGTTCCTTAATTGATACCATGAGAAAAAATTTTTAGTGGAATGGATGTGGGGTAGGTGGTTAAACCTAACTTTTTAACGCGTGGACCGATTTGGATGGCTCTTTCTTCATTATATAGAGTAGAAGACACTAAAAAGTGAAAAATAAAATAGTTTTTTTTAAAAAAAAAGTTGAACCGACTTCACAAAAAGCGCTAAAAAGCATAAAATAATTTTTAATTTTATATCTATTGCAACATTTTGAAGTCGGGGCAAATTAAACAAATAAAAAAACTACAGTAGCACAATTGAAAATAATACTACCTGAACGTTAAGCTCCGTTTCATAAGAAATGACGATTAAAAATATTTGTTGTAGTTATTTGGTTTGTTTGATTTGCACCGACTTCAAAATGTTGTAATAGATATAAAATTACAAATTATTTCATGCTTTTTACCGCTTTTTGTGAAGCCGGTCCAACTTTTTTTTCAACTATTTTATCTGTAAAATGAACTTATAATTCAAAAAGTAAAGTTCAATTTAGGTTTATTTTCTACATTGAAAGCCACATTTTGTAATAGAAACATATAAATACTTACGGGTAGGTTCTAGTGGAGCAATTTCAAAAAATTAATTTTTCTGTTTTTGCATATTCGGAAAAATGTAAAAGTTACAGCCGATTTAGTGCGAACGTGAACCGGCCGAAAATCACGCCTACGTTCGGGCCAAATGCAGATGCACACGCGCCTTATTGTTTGCTCCGCAGGTATAAAAATTCTTTTATATGTTCTGTTTGGACAAAATAATGTTCTTGGAATATAGTAGTCAAAAGCAGTTTCACAAAGAGAAGAGAAAGGATTGCTTTTTGGTCTAGGAAAAGCTAACTAGCTGTAAGAAGCAATAATTATATTTCTTCCCACGTTTGTTCTTTGTCAAACTTTAAACGCGTTTTTCTCAAAATCATGTTCTTAGATACACCGTGCATAGTTGCCGTCGAACCGATCAACCGATTGATTTGTTTTTCCTACTAAATAAAGATTATTGAATTTAGCGGGCCATGGACCATTTTCAACAAAAAATATTAATATTTACAATTTTTTTTAACCGCTATGAACAATAAAAGAAGGGCAAAAAGATAGGATTTTTTCTTCAAACGGTCGCCATTTTATCAAAAATCACTGTATTTTTTTAAAAATGGTCCATGGCCCCGCATATTTATTCTACTTTTCAATTAGCTTTAATTTGTGTGTTTCAGATAAAAGAGGAAGGCGGAAACTACGCAGAAGTGCGTGGAAATGTCGCAAATTTTACAATTTCAAGAATTAAAAAACAATTTTTTGTGAACTTAAGTAAATGCACTAATAGCTGAAAAAGTCGAATTACACATTATTTACCTTCTTCTGTACGGAAAAAATTCATAAGCTTCATCAATTTTTCAGGCCGCTCGACTAGAACCTTAAACCCTTAAATGAAAAAAGTAAATATTAATAATTCCTCGATCTGATTTTTTACGATTAAATATTTAAGAAATTTTGCAATATCACGTTCGCGCCTCGCGGTCGTCGGTTTATAATGTTTAAAATTCGGTGCATCGACAAAGGTTCGTGTTCATTCAAACGTGATAGGCAGAGAAAGAAATAAAAGTTTTCCTGGCCGTATGTAAATATCAAATGGGGCAAGTAACTTTTTACACTACTGGCGACTTGCATCCTTTCTTGCATGGTTACTTGCAGCGGGCTACTTTCACGAAGCCTGACGCATTTGTTTGACATTGACAGACTTTACAAGACTGGATACAACTATGAATAAAATAATTAAAATTAGTAGAGAATATTTTCACGTCAAATAATGTCAATAATAATACTTTTTTGATAGTTTTACAATTTTCTATTCTTCAGCATTACACAATTCGTAATACCACCTTTTCAAACTTTAGTATAGATTCTCCACGTTCGGCACCGATCATTTACATCCGGTATGTCCATATTTCCAGTCCGACCTTTCTATGTGAATAAGATCGTATACTAAAAGACAATAACGTAAAGTCGGTGTAGATGTCACAATGGGATAGATGCCGCAATTTCTAACCAACTAATTTTCGAACAGTAAAAAAATCATTCGCATCATATACCGATTACTTTCATTCAACACCAGCGTTGCCATATCCGCGTCGTCGAAATATTGTGATTCCATCTGAAAATTGGTGTGAAAGGGCTTAAAATGCTGTGAAAAATTAAACTACTTAGAAGGAGAAATTAAAAACAAAACACAATTTATTATTAATAACATAACAGAATAACAGAAGAAAATCAATATAAAAAATACATTCTTAATATATAGCAAAATAGTTCTTAGGCTTTAACAAAAATAGATTTTTCTTTTGCTTTTTTTAAGTACATATTCTTAGTAACCAATGCTCCTTAATGTCATATCAACTGTAATTGTTTGTACGTAAATAATCTTTTCCATATAATATGCCTTTTGATGTTTCGGTACTAAGTTTATTTCTAGTTTTGGTTTTATTAAAGTTTATTGTCAAAAAAGTTCGCTCGACGTTAGCTGATAAATGGGCAAGGCTTAGCAACTCAAAAGCAAATTTACTAAGGTTTGAAAACGCATTTGTCTTGTCTCCTCACTTAATGTTGATTGAAAAATCATACATATTTTTGCAGTCTAAAAAGTCGCCGTAATTCGCGCCATTCATCATCTAAGGCCTGTAAATCTTTGACTAGATTTGGAAAGTACTTAGACAAGGGTCAAGTTGAGACATTTCTTCCTCTAATAACATTTGTAGGGTTAAGAATACATAAATTTACCTTGATTGGTAAATAAATATCTCTTTTGAAATGTTGTGGATTTTTAAAATCTATTTAAATCAGGATAGTACTTTTTATATAATCAGTGTTCATATAAAAATCTAAAATCAGCTTAACATACCTATCCATATAAAATTAGTAAGTCTAGGGGTTTCGCTCTGATATAATTTATTTAGACCATTTATTGCTTTTAAAGTAAATGAAAGAAAATGTAATTAACATTCATTTATAGGATTTGCAATTAAATTCAAGATTATTTTCGCAGTTTTATTTCCACATTTGTTTGCCAGGATAGCAAAATATATTTTTAGGGGCTTGTATAATTCTAAAGACAGATTAACAATCAATTCATATGATAGCCAACGTTACGCAGATGGATGTAACAGTTTGTATGGTTTTACTTCGAAAATACTAGCAATTTTATGTAATTCATCAATTTTCTGGGAACTGTTCTGTATAATAAAGTAGTTTTTAAAAAAAAAGTTGAACCGACTTCACAAAAAGCGCTAAAAAGCATAAAATCATTTTTAATTTTATATCTATTAAGACATTTTGAAGTTGGTGCAAATCAAACAAACCAAACAACTACAACAAAAATATTTAATCGTCGTTTCTTATGATCTCGTAAGCTGAAACGTTCAGGTAGTATTATATATTATTTTCAATTGTGGTTATGTAGTTGTTTTATTTGTTTAATTTGCACCGACTTCAAAATGTCGTAATAGATATAAAATTAAAAATTATTTTATGCTTTTTAGCGCTTTTTGTGAAGTCGGTTAAACTTTTTTTTTAAAAACTATTTTATTTTACACTTTTAGTGTCTGCTACTCTATACAACGAACAAAGAACCATCCAAATCGGTCCACGCGTTAAAAGTTAGTTTTAAGCCCCTAACTCACCCCCATTCCACAAAATTTTTTTTCTCATAGTATCAATCAAGGAACATACTCTACCGAACAGAAAAGGAATAATCGAAATCGGTTTACGCGTTACGAAGTTACTACCCCTCCCCCTCCCCCACCCACACCATAGGACCAAATTATTCTCCTATTAGCAATGGGGGATCACACTCTATACAACTGCAAAAGAACCATCTAAATCGAACCACGCGTTACAAAGTTAGGTTCCACCCCCCTTCTTCCACCTCCACCCCAGCAACATTTGTTTTCCCGTAGTATCAACCAAGGATCATATTCTATCCAATAGAAAAAGAATTATCCAAATCGGTCCACGCGTTAAGAAGTTAGACTACCCCTCCTACCCACCCACACCTTTCACCATAGGACTCCTATTAGCAATGGGGGATCATACTCTATACAACAGAAAAAGAACCATCGAAATCGGACCACGCGTTACAAAGTTAGGTTCCAAACCCACCCCCCACCCCCATCCCCCAAAATTTTTTTCACCTGGTAGCAACCACGGAACATACTCTACCCAACAGAAAAGGAATTATCCAAATCGGTCCACGCGTTACAAAGTTATACTACCTCTCCCCCTCCCCCCACCCTAGGACAAATTTTTTTTCTCCTATTAGCAATGGTGGATCATACTCTGTACAACAAAAAAAGAACCATCCAAATCGGAAAACGCGTTACAAAGTTAGGTTTCATATTTATTCTACTTTTCAATTAGCTTTAATTTGTGTGTTTCAGATAAAAGAGGAAGGCGGAAACTACGCAGAAGTGCGTGGAAATGTCGCAAATTTTACAATTTCAAGAATTAAAAAACAATTTTTTGTGAACTTAAGTAAATGCACTAATAGCTGAAAAAGTCGAATTACACATTATTTACCTTCTTCTGTACGGAAAAAATTCATAAGCTTCATCAATTTTTCAGGCCGCTCGACTAGAACCTTAAACCCTTAAATGAAAAAAGTAAATATTAATAATTCCTCGATCTGATTTTTTACGATTAAATATTTAAGAAATTTTGCAATATCACGTTCGCGCCTCGCGGTCGTCGGTTTATAATGTTTAAAACTCGGCGCATCGACAAAGGTTCGTGTTCATTCAAACGTGATAGGCAGAGAAAGAAATAAAAGTTTTCCTGGCCGTATGTAAATATCAAATGGGGCAAGTAACTTTTTACACTACTGGCGACTTGCATCCTTTCTTGCATGGTTACTTGCAGCGGGCTACTTTCACGAAGCCTGACGCATTTGTTTGACATTGACAGACTTTACAAGACTGGATACAACTATGAATAAAATAATTAAAATTAGTAGAGAATATTTTCACGTCAAATAATGTCAATAATAATACTTTTTTGATAGTTTTACAATTTTCTATTCTTCAGCATTACTCAATTCGTAATACCACCTTTTCAAACTTTAGTATAGATTCTCCACGTTCGGCACCGATCATTTACATCCGGTATGTCCATATTTCCAGTCCGACCTTTCTATGTGAATAAGATCGTATACTAAAAGACAATAACGTAAAGTCGGTGTAGATGTCACAATGGGATAGATGCCGCAATTTCTAACCAACTAATTTTCGAACAGTAAAAAAATCATTCGCATCATATACCGATTACTTTCATTCAACACCAGCGTTGCCATATCCGCGTCGTCGAAATATTGTGATTCCATCTGAAAATTGGTGTGAAAGGGCTTAAAATGCTGTGAAAAATTAAACTACTTAGAAGGAGAAATTAAAAACAAAACACAATTTATTATTAATAACATAACAGAATAACAGAAGAAAATCAATATAAAAAATACATTCTTAATATATAGCAAAATAGTTCTTAGGCTTTAACAAGGTTTCACCCCCACCCCCACCCCCCAAGGTAGGTTTCACCCCCACCCCCACCCTACCAAAATTCTTTTGACATGATACCAATCGGTGAACATACTCTACCCTACCCAACAAAGAAAGAATCATCAAAATCGGTCGACGAGTTACGAAGTTATGCCCGGTCAGACATAAAATAAAATAAAAATACGCGTCGAACTTAGAACCTCTGTTTTTGGGAAGTCGGTTAAAAATCATCAGGGATTTTTTCAGCTGCATAATTTGCATATAGGTTTAATGAGTGAAACATGCACTTAATAACAAAAATATGTGGACAATATTTTTGTAACAATTTAGCAACGGAGTGAATAGCTCCTGTCATTACGTTGGCTCCATCAGCTGCAAAGCCAACAAAATTCTCCTTGTAATTAATATTATTCTTCTGAAAGAAATCAATAATGGCCTTATACAAATTATTTGCATCACAAACCGTAACCGGTAATAATTCAAGAGAAAAATCTTCAACATTAGTTCCCGTTGACATTCTACAAACTAAGCTTAAGTGCTTTTTAGTAGACCTATCGGTAGATTCATCCGCGCATAAAGAAAACTTATTTTGTCTCATCTGGATGCACAATTCTTCCAAGTGGTTAATTCCGATTAAATTTTTTACTATAGCAGCGGTTTTAGTTCTGTTGAATTTAATTTTTTCTGCAGCTTTAGGATTTTCACAAATGCTCAAGATCACTTTACATAAGTGATCCATTGTTTGAAACGGAATATTGTGTTCGATCGCTAAAGCTGCAATTTAACCGGTTGAGCCCAATTTTTAAATTCGGGCTTTTCCAGCCAATGTGTAAGGAACTTCTGTGTGTATTTTTTCTTTTTCTTAGGTTCTTCATCGGAGTTGTCTTCGGCCCTTCGTGCCGTACCACACTTGTCCTGCTTCCGCGCGATGAAGTCCGCACGAGCGTCCACACTTGTCGTGTCGGATTTTGTGTAGAACACACGCAATTTATTGTATGTAGTGGTAACATTAAAGCAGATTCCGAACCCAAATAAACCTTGCTTTGAATGTATGCGTGCCGATGCGACGATAAATAGGTAAGTTCCGTGCGGATTTCCCTATACACCCCTGCACGCCCTCTCACCGTCAAACTGCGATGAAGCAGGACAAGTGTGGTACGGCACTTCGGCAGCAAGAAATTTCGCGGACAAATTCTTGTATTGCACATTTGCACCAAAAATGTAAAAGGAACGCATTTTTCTTCTTTATTTCATAGAAGAATCGGCACAAGCGAAGCTGCTCAGACCAAGTCGAAAGGGAAACAAAATAATTAATACAGTCAAGTTAGAAATTACATAGATCTGAACTGTCGCTATAGAGGAATTGCTTATCAAATTAAACCAATCAATACAAAGAAATTTAAGCAGAAAAATAATACGACTGATAAACGTTTTCCTGTGATCTGTCATAGTGATGTTCTGATGCTGTGTAAGTCTTAAACTGCTGTGAATATGGCATCTCTGTTCAACACCTCAGTTTACCCGCGACGGGCTGCGCGTGCGGACATATCGACCAGTATTAAAGCGGAGTGGAGGTTAGTGTCAGTGAAAGATCGCGATATTAATTTTTTATTGGATCGCACTGTAAAGTATTTTTTTTTATTTGATTTTTTTATTGTAAAAGGCATCTATCCGAACGTAAAAGGATAGTCGTCCCGAATTTGTGAGATATATGTAAATACCCCTAAGGGCGAATATTCCTTTATAAGTAATATTATCTTGTAATGTTTTTGTGATCTTAGTCTTCATAAAAATTTATGCGATAAAATATAGGTATTCTCTTCCATTCTTAATTAGCATTTGTTCTGTAATATAATAATGCTTATGATTTTATAACCTGAACTTATTTATTTTTTTAAATTATTACTGATCTTATTACAAGAAGACTTATACAACTATTTCATAAAGATATCTGATTATAAATAAATGGCTTTCATTGCAAAGGGCGTCTATAACAAACACCGGTCGTCTATGCGGACCATAGAGCGTCTATCTCGTTTTATAAAAAGTCTCTTTAAAGCGAAATATTATTCGTATTTGCTACATTTAAAAAAAATAAGCAATAGCAATCGAAGTCATGATACATTTGGAAAATAATTTAATTTTGTGCATAATGTAGCTATCATAAACTAATTTCGAAAAGTGGGGCATATATCCCGACTATACCCTATGTGGCAACCGAACTACCAAGGGGACCTTGAGAATATATTGTAAAATTTAATCTGTCTATATCCTGATGTTTAGAAGTAGAAGCCACAAGTGCGGTATCGGTGTAGATTGCGCACGTTGTCAGAAGTAAGTAAATCGCTACGCACCGCCTGAGTTCCACATTCTATTTTCCATGTAAGCTTAAAGACCCCAGTTTGACCGGCTTTGTTATAAAGGTTCGTGTTTTATTGTCTACAGCGTGTTTTTTGACACTCGAAAGCATGCAGTGGAAAATAAGCAACTTATCAATCGGAAAGGTGCTGTGCCGTTGTGGTACTTATCCCTCATACGTGGAAGATACATATATATATATATATATATATATATATATATATATATATATATATATATATATATATATATATATACTAGCTGCGCCCGGCGTTGCTCGAACTTTTGGTAAGTGAGCGACGTTTTCAATTATTTTTACACGGCCCTCTCTTGCCTTTTGTTTTTTACCACAACACATTATTTAAGATCATCGGAAATGTCATTATTCATTCCATCTCTCTAGTTCCCGTAACTCTTCGTGGGTTATGGGGCGGGAAAAGAATTTCACCCGATTCGCAATTTAAAGTGGATTCCGAACCGCTAACATTTACTTTGCAACGTCCTTGGGCCTTTTTATCGTAATCCGTTGTCAGTAGAAAACAACCATGGGTCGCGGTCCACAGGATTCGAACCTGGGACCTCCGGATTTGCAGGATGATACGTTATCACTAACACCACAGACAACTACTCATTCAGCGACGCGGAATACTACGAATTCGGCACTAATATCTGTCGTTTTTGATTAATTTTACATATCACCTTCTTCCACCCCGTCTTCGAGTGATAGGGATGTCTTACCCCACAGCATCTAGGGTCACCGGGAGAATCATTATTTACCTCAGCGACCCTGAAATTTATGGATTTGACACTAATATCGGTTGTTTTCAACTATTTTTACATGGCATCCGTTCCCACCCCCCATAGCTAGAGGTGTTAGGATGTCTGACCTCCACAGTTTCTAATGTCATCGGTAGTGCCATTATTCATTTTAGTGACACTGATTTCGATTAATTTTATGGCACTCCCTTCCCGCCCACATTTTTTGGTTGAGCCATTTTAGCAGCGGAAGTGCTTATGTTACCTGGAACCACATCCAAATCCATTTTTATATACATAGTGCGTGCGTCCTAGTGTTTGTTGCATTTTGTTGGCACCGTGCTCCTATGCTGCCTGCATTATTAAGGTTTGACCTTCTTCCCGGCAGAAAAATTGTAGATTCAGGGAGACGTTTAAATCAGCACAGAAAATGAAACAATGTTAAAGTGTGATATTTTCTTTAGATGTGTAATACAGATGTTTACAGATTTGCTTACATCGCCATTTCTTGAAATCTTACAGAACTTTAATTATGCAACTTGAACAAAATGAATTATAACCCTTTCTTCTCATAAAAAATTCTTGAAACAGCATTAAGAAATAGTTAAAATTTGAAAAATCTGAAATAAAAAAAAAAATTGTTGTTGAAAAGATTAAAAAAAAATTTTAGATCTCGACAACAGCGCCACCTATCGGGTCCAAAACTATCCTATCGTGCAAGCTGGAAGCAAATTTACACATTCACAAAATTTAATTAAAATCGGTTGAGTGGTTTCGGAGATTAGCGTGTGAAAACAGTGACACGTGAATTTTGTATATTAAGATATATATGTGGGATTAAGGGTATTACGAGAAAATGCAAGGTTTAACGAAAATCCATGTATTTCAAAAGTAATTCACCAGTTGAGTATTTTCACTAAGCACTAAGTCACTAACTAGTTCAATTGTGATTGTAAGTTCACTTCAGAAAGTTATTTACAAGATTATGATAATGAGTAAGTAAAATAAATTGAAATTATAACTTAAATGCAACTTAACACGTCCCGTTTCCTTTCAGGTTCAACTTAGTTAAAGATTAAGCAACTTTGCATCTCGACGCGCCGGCTGATCAACTTTAACTTTGCTGCTAACTGGTAAGCGGTAATCTCCAAATGATAAACACAGCTGCAATTGATTTCTTTTTGCAGGGCAAACAGACGTAGCGGTGATTTCGCATTCCAAAGCGATTGTTTTGTTTTCAGTTCGTTTAAGGAACTTTGCTCCCACATCCGGCCATCCTGATCTTCATCCGTCCCAGATGTATATAGCTCGTCATCAAGGCTGCACCAAGGTTTCATGTAGTCAGCAGCGGAACTGGTTAAATTCGGGCCCTCGTGATTCCCGATTTGCTTCATGTTGTTTCTATCATTATTTCTCACATACGTAACTTCATACGGCCCCAAGAATTTAGGGAACAACTTAGCACCTGGGGTAAACTGGGTACGTTTGATCGCCACCAAATCACCGACTTTATATTTTCAAGCTGGCTTCCTTCTTCTTCTTGAATATCGCCTAATTTCGTACTGCACTTTCCCAATCTGTTCTTTGGATCCTTGTCTAATTGCGTTCCGCTCGTTTTCGAACCTTGTTATGATTTCCTCTTCAACTATTTTTGCGAGTTCTTGTTGCTCAAGATAGGACATCTTTACACCAAACATCAGCTGAAAAGGTGTTCTTCTGGTGGATCTACTACATGTAGAGTTCAGGATCCAATTGAGGTACGGGCTATTGACATTTTTGACGACACGTTTATGATTAGCTGATTAAGACGACTTAACGACAATACGACTTAAAAGCTGTTGACGTGAATGCCGTCCCTCTATCCATCACAATCCTGTACGGGTCCCCGAAAGTCTCGCTTTGCAACTCAAGTTTGCGGATGACCTCGTCTGTCGTAGTCGTTTTTACGGGATATATCCAGGAAATCTTCGTAAAAGCATCAATTACAACAAAGAGATGTTTGTAGTTCTTGGCGGTAGATGTTAGAGGTCCCATATGGTCAACATGGTCAGTGTGAAGTGGCTGATCGATCTTTTCTGTTGGGTTCAGTATACCTTCCGTTTTTTTCCATTTTCCTAGACGCGAGAATGCAAGCAACACAGTTTTGTAGAACAGTCTATATTTTCTCAATCAACTTTGGTATATTGTACTCTTGGCGCAACAATGTTTCCACTTTCTTCAAATTTATGTGGCCGCGTTCATGCATGTTCCTTATAATAGTTTTCTGCATGGACTTCGGAACAACGAGCAAGTAGTTACCATCTAGGAATTTTTATAAGACATTATTTCGTAGAAAATCCTCGTATTCTCCTCGCTCCAAACACTTCTTCACAAGCCGACAAAAGTTATCTTCTTCCTGAGCTTTCCTTATTTGTTGTAATACTTCACTTTCTACAGAAAACACTGCAGGATACCTACTCAGGGCATAAACATGGCGCATAGTGGACCCGGATCGATGGTGTACTCTGCAATCAAATTCTTCCAGCAAATGTGGCCACCTTGCAAATCTGCTACTTATCTCCGTTTTGCGCATCGTGAGCTCAAACGCTTTGCAATCTGTATATAAGTTAAATTTTAGCCCTAGTAAATAATGCCGTAGCTTTTTGAGTGGCTTTACGATTTCTAGTACCTCCAACTCGTAGGTAGAATATCGTGTCTCTGGATCGGTGGTCTTGAAACTTATGTAGAATACTGAGTGAAATTTTCCTGTATCAGCATGCTTCTGCAAGAAGACTGCTCCACATCCTACCTTGGAAGCGTCTGTGTGAAGTTCAGTATCTAAATGCGTGTTGAATAGTTTAAGCACAGGTTCAGAACAAAGAAGTTTCTTGAGAAGATTAAATGCATCCTGTTTCCTTTGCTCGAACTGGAATTTAACGTGCTTCCCTATTAAGTCGGTTAAAGGCTTCGCGATTGTCGAATAATTGGGGATAAACCTGCAATGTCTTGTCTCAGGGTCAGCGGCTGAAATATGGTGTTTATAAACCTTTGAAAGACAGCGGGGGAATTACATAACCCAAAAGGTGCCTTCTTAAACTCAAACTGTCCATTCGCTGTTAAAAAGGCTGTAAACTTTCGACTGGATTCCTCAATGTCGACGTGAAAAAACCCGTTACGAAGGTGGTAAACACAGCGGCCTGATGAAGATCTTCTAAAATTTCTTTCATAATGGGCAGCGGATAACGATCCTTTATTATATAGCGATTAAGACGTCTGAAATCGATGCACAACCGAAGACTACCATCCTTTTTCTTGGCGAGAATGACTGGACTGGCGAAGTTAGAACAACTAGGTCTTGTAATCCCTTCACATAGCCATTCCTTTATCTGCTCACTAACTGCGTCTTTTTCCTTCGGGGCTAGTCTTCGCGGTCGGTTTGGAATATACAGGCCGTTCGTCCTCTAATCTGATTTCCATCTTGATACAGGACTCCTTCGGTTTCTGCGGCGTGTATTCATTGATGATATCTCGAACTGCTTCCGAAAATCGGTCTCCTCATCGAATGTCGTAGGTATTGTTTTACTCATAAGCAGACTTCCTTCTTCCAGTATCGACTTGGCTTCCCTCAATACGTCGACACCTATTAAGAAATCTTGGCTAATCCAGTTATCCGGCACGACATGGTAGCATACATCATAGTCATCGCCATTGATATTTAGAGTTGTTAAAAGTACGCTTGAGATTCTGCCCAAACCCCGTAAGGAAAATGCTTGGTCCCCTTTCTAAAGGTAAAGATGACACATCAGTGAGTGTCGCTATCGAGTCCCTAACAAGAGTTACACTACTTCCTGTATCAATAAGTCTCACGGCAACAGTCAGATCAGGAATTGTGATCGAATTTACTTGGTTCCTCATCCCTTCATTATTTGAAGTGCTTGCTTGGTATTCTAATAAAGTCTCATTTAGTCCCCTTTTACGACTTTTTAATGATCGATGTATACTCAAACTTGTTGGAGCATCATTAAATTCCTACTCTAAAGTCGCCTTTAGCTTTTCCCAACCGCAGATTCCTACAGAAGCTTCTATTGCGAGCTTTGCAGCACCACGGAGTAGCCTTGGAGCGTATAAATATTTTTGTACATCGTTCCAATTACATACCGTCGCGATGTCATCAAAGTCTTTTAACCACGACACTACGTTTCTCCCCGACTCGCCATTGAAAATCTCAAGAGATTCTTCGACACCTTTAAATACAAAATTATTAGACACGGTCTCACTTTCTTGCGTCATGTTCGTAACGTTCGTAGCAAACCCTTTAGCACTCACTTTATTGTCAAAATGATTATTAAATACAACCTCTTCTCTTTCTAAAACGGGAGGTTCGCGGTTACCTTCACTTAAATCTGATTCTCCACTGATACTTTCCAGTAAAGGTTTTACACGATTAATTAACTCTTGCTTTTTCTTGTAGCTCACAGATTAACCGCGTTCGCGTAAAATATTTTGCAACTCAACCACTGTATACTTTTCTAACTCATCCATATAAATTCAATTTATGCAACATTAAGCAAAACATTCCTTCTTTAATTATATTTATTTATGTTTTTACTTTTAGTCTAGGCACTAATTGTTCACTCACTGTCTATGATTTTCATTACCGTAATATTTCTGTCAATCATCTGAATGATTAACGGAAAAGTTCATTCCTCATGTGAATTCCTTAAAATCTAAATCTGCTACTATAATTTTTCAAAATATTATGTTAGGGTTGATGTTTGTTAAATATAAAAAGGAACGATCTGATCTTCAGATATGTTCCCTAATTCCCACTACACCACTTAACGGTTACACTTTTTTTTTTATATATATATATGATGATGCCAAAGCTCAGGGGATGCCCTATGATGCTTAAGCACAGCCTTGGCAGGAAAGGAATTAAGGATGAGGGAAATGGGTTAGGAGGTTGGGTGAAGGAGGTGTCGATGTACGCCCCGTTTGAAAGTTTCAGGCTGATAAGACGAGGGAAAAACAGAAGATGGTAAACTGTTCCACATTCGTGTTGTTCTGCAAAGAAAAGATTCCAGAAATTTGACGGTACGTCCAAATTTGACCTGGAGAGTATAGGGGTGGGAGCGACTTATTGATCTTGTATCGCGCGTTGTCATGAGTCTACAAGGAATCAGGCTAGCAATTGCGTTAGAACAACGGCCATGGAAATAACGATAGAAGAGTGAGAGACAACCGACATTCCGTCGATGCTCCAGAGAGTCAAGACCCTCAGAGATTGAGGGATCGCCAATAAGATTAACAGCTTTACGCTGGTGGAGTGAAATATTTCTTACATCTCTGTAGAAACCCCAAACATTTCATCGCATTTTTAGCGATTGCAAATATATGATCAGTCCAGCTAAGATTGCTGGATATCTCGATACCCAAGATGTTTAGGGAGGGTGAATTGGGTATATTCACTCAGTCGACTGAAATGGGTTGGACATTAAACAGCATTGGGTTTTGGATGCACTAAACGTAACACGATTTGCTCTGCCCCAAGCAAGGATCTTGGAAATGTCGTTGTTTAATGATCTAAACATGCGTTCCCGATTGGCTTCTGTAGCATTTCCACGTGAATTCATTACAGAATCAAATGAGTACGCGAAATCAAGGGTGCTGTCGTCGGCGAAACTATGAATAGGATTGAGAGTAAGGGATAAGAGATCATTAATAAAAAGAAGAAATAAGGTTGGTGAAAGAACTGAACCCTGAGGTACACCGGCATTTATTTTGTAGGAATCAGATGTAACTCCGTCAATTACTACACGAATTGAACGGCATGACATAAAACTCTCTATCCATTTAACGAGGATAGGGTAGAGACCAAATGTTTGAAGTTTGGCTAAAAGGGCAGCATGCCAGACTCTATCAAAAGCCTTTGAAATATCAAGAGCGACGATTTCAGACTCACCAAAATTATGAAGACAATGATTCCAACGTTCCGTTAGAGCCGTTAATATGTCTCCGGTTGAGCGGCCAGTGCGGAAACCGTACTGGCAATCGTTGATAAGATGGTTATTTTCTAGATATTTCAACAACTGAGAGTTGATGAGTGATTCAAAAACTTTAGATATGATCGAGGTTAGTGCAATTGGTCTGTAGTTAGAGGGGTCGCATGCTTCTCCTTTTTTAAGTATCGGCTGGACATGAGCAAGTTTCCATACACTTGGAAACATTCCTGTTGAATATGACAGGTGAAAAAGTTTGCGCAGAGGTTTAGCCAAAGCCGAGGCGCAGCATTTTAAAACAAGGGGCGAGAAACCATCAGGGCCACGTCGAGTTTTGAAAGTACTCTAAAAACTTCGCGAGTGCGAAAGTGAAGCGTCTTTTGCCTACTAGTACATTGTGATGGTGATGGAAGTGGCTGCGATGAAGGTGGTAAGTATGAATTAGCAGCAAAATTAGCAGCAAACAGGTTGGCCTTGTCCAATGAGTCAGTAAAAACATTCCCATTATAAATGAGTGGTGGTGTTGACGAACAGGTGAAATTGTTCTTTACGGTTTTTACTAGAGACCAGAAACCCTTACTACCCTTTCGGGTAGAAAAAACCTTCCGTCTGATGTTCTGGTCGAAATTGAACTTAGCCCGGCTAATTGCTTAATTGCAAATATTCCGCGCATACGTCTCAATTCCTCTGAAGGGCACAATTTATATGCCTGGAACGCTGCTTACTTCTTTTTAATGGCTGCGAAACAGTCATTATTGAACCAATTGGTGTTAGTTGGTTTGATGTTCTTGAAGCTATGAGGAATAAAGCGATGCATTCCAAACCATAGGATGTTCAAGATATAATCGGGCATTTGTTAACGTCTCTCACAGAAAAGCAATCGGACCAATCCAGCTCTCTGAGATACTTATTAAATCCCGCCCAATCAGCATTTTTATAATGCCACACTAATCTTTTGGTGGAATTTAGGTTAGTGGTTGACAGAGAGGAGATGGAGAATTGGGCGAAGATTAGACAATGGTCCGAATTACCCAAGGGAGACGTCACCGAAACCGAGTATTTTTCTGGATGCGATGTTAGAAATAGATCTAAAAGATGCGCGTTGTGCCCTAACGTATCAGGAACACGATATTATTAAAATTGCACTTCTTGATTTTATCCCACTTCTGACACCATAATTCTGTGGAATTAAGGGTATTACGAGAAAATGCAACGTTTAACGAAAATCCATGTAATTCAAAAGTAATACACCAGTTGAGTATTTTCACTAAGTACGAACCATGACTTACTGCTTGTCTTTTGGATGAAAATTTGGTTTGCGACTAAAATTTCACGTTTAATCAAAGATTTCTTATTTTTTTGCTTAATAAAGTGTACATGTTTTAACTTTATTAGAAAGATCATTTAGTCTGCTTTAAGTTAATATTAGTCTTTTTTTCATAGGACTAATAGTTTTGGTGGTGTGGCGAGTTTAAGGAAAAATCACGCCCTGGCTAGCATAAGAAACAATGTAAGTAGGATAGATATGCGGGTTCTGGACCAAATGTGAAATGTGAACATTTAAAATGTTCAAATTGCGAGGGAAATCGAGGTCTGACGTCACATCTTTGCACATTTTCAATGGTCCAGAACCCGCAGCATAACAATTTTTGAGAAGAGAGATAAGGAAATGGATGGAGATAAGGGAATGGGGTTCCGAAGGTCAAGGTCAAGGTCGGTGATTGTTTAGTAAGATAAGGATGAGTTGCACCTGTCGGCCATCTTGGATTTTGGGTATTCGGTCTTGGAGGCTACAATTGATCTTCTTCTTTGGTTTGCACCTGGACCTGGATCTGGACTTAAAAATAGCATCAACAATTTTGTCTTAATTCATTGATAAATAATTAATAAATATCTTGTTCAATTCCTTTTAACATAAAAAATCTGCTGATAAGTAGTAGTAAACGTTTGGATTCGATTCATCAGCGTAAAAAATTTGCCGATAAGAGTTGAATGGCCCAGAATGTTTTGGGGTGATAAGAAAAAACGATTCGCTGTAGTAACCTCGAACTTTAAAAGTTTGTCATGCAATTTCTTTTCCAGATCTAAATATAGACATTAATTCGAGGTCATATTATGAAATAATTTCGTGTTTATGAAACTAGCAAGTAAGTCATTCCACCAATTAATTACGTCATCTTGACCTTGATTACTAGTTAAAATAACACCATTGAGGAATAGCCAAAAGAATTTCTGTAATTAATGGAAAAAATCTTATGTTTCAAAATAACATGCATCGCTTTGCATAAATCAGTTGATAAGTAATAAACGTCTAGTCAAGGTAGCTGGAATGACTTCTTTCGGTACTTTGGAGAGGTTTATCATGTGAAGAACTTGCAAACGAAAGAAATATCTTTTCATTGCCTTAAACTTCGTTTCTTTATGGTTCAGTTTTAATAATCTTAATAAGGGAAAACATTGATTCGTAATTATGCTTTAAATTTATACCAAACTAGCAGCTAACAAACCCATATCACAACCTTGAACTTCAGATAGGAAGAAGAAATTAACATGATCATTGCGGTCGTTGCAGCACTTTCTAAAAATAGCCTCAAAAACTGTGAATTTAGACTAGAACAAACAAAATCGAGGTAGCTGAAATGTCCTCTTTCGATACTTTAAAGAGATTTATCATGTGAAGAACTTAAGAAAATAAAGTTTTTATATGCGTCATGTAACAATAGACCCAAATTGTGATCTCACCGAGTTCAGTTTACTTTGTCTTTGCCATGTAATTTTGGCAAAATGTCAGCTTCCGGGTTTGTTGCCGTTGCAGCACTTTATAAAAATAGCCTCAAAAACTTTGAATTGGGACGATAGAACAAACAAAATCGAGGTAGCTGGAATGGCTTCTTTCGGTGATTTAGAGAAATTTATCATGTCAAGAACTTAAGAAAATAAAAATATTTTCATAGCCTTAAACTTCGTTTCTTCTTTTTTCAGTCATAAGAATCTTCATAAGGGAAACCATATTTTTAAATTTATACCAAACTGACTGCTAACAACCCTATATGACATTTAAAATTTAATTTTTTTATGTGTCATCTAACAATAGACCCAAATTATGAGCTCACCAAGCCAAACAAACGAAAACTACTGTGGCGAACGAAGTTGGATACACTTCAACTCCACAAAGTACTCGACTGAAATTACAAAACTTAGCAAGCTTAAAATATTTTGTTTAAATTCCACGCATATAAAAAGGCGTGAAAATTTAACATGTTCAGTTCTTCCAGCTTAGCCTTACAGAAGGGTTATTAAATAAGAATAAAAATAATAACTATTTTCAAAATAATTAAAAATAAAATAAATTCTTTTAAATATTTTAAATCAACTATATTATTAAATTTAACCAAATCTTAGATAAAGAAGATAACTAACATCGGATGGATCCTATTAAAGTAGATGAAAGTGACGAGAAGTCGGCGACGACCATCAGGACAACCACAACCTCAACTTATATATCAACCATCAAAACAACAGCAAAGGAAGGAAAAAGGATAGTTCCCTATACAAAATCTAAGCACCCCTGTACTAGCAAAATTGTCGTTTCACTAACGACATATAACGAAGAGAGTTGTAGGGTAACAAAGTCCTACAATTAGCCATAGCGAAGAACTCATCAATAATCCACAACATTAAGTAGTAACCATTATGTTACCTACACTACTATCCCAATGACCTTTTCAAAATTTGTAGAGAAATGCAGCTGAAAAAATGAAAAAAATTTAAAGCGCATTAAACAGGGCTTTAATAATCGTATTGAAAGCTTTCTATAGGAAAATGATGATGAAGGAATTTTGGATGCAAAACAATTTTTCTACAAATTCAAACCTCAAGTTATAAATCTTCTTAAAGCATGTTTACAGAAACACAATGCTATAAAGTTCAATATTGAATTATTTTGCAAATTTATGAAATATGCTAAAACTGATGATGTAGATGAAAACGAAGTAGCTTCAGATATAAAATCTTCTCAGGCGAAGATGAACATAGCATCCGATAATTTTCAATTTCCAGCCATACTCGATAGAATGATGAAACAAATTATTGTAAAATCTGAAGAATTTCAAGAAATTGATAGCGGTTGGACTCTTCTAAGAATCATCCACATTGAAGTGGAAGTATGATTGTCGTTTATTTATTAAAGCCTTAGATGTAGTTAAAGATGCAATAAATATTATACCATTAAATAAGGAGCGCTATGTGTCAATCACGAAAAGAATAAAATTTATGTTGCAAGAAATCAAAGTATAGAAATTATAGATTTTTATTGGGATGCTATGCTTAAATATACAAAGATTGAATTACAATAATTATTAACTGACGTAAATATGTATAACTTTATATGTCCTCGCAGGCATTCTACTGCTTATAATAAATATATGGAAAATTTTACCCCATCACAAAGATCAACATATTTAATTTACCTCGATACCAATAATTTATATAGGTGGGACATGTCTGAATCCTTACCATATGAGGAATTTCAATGGTTAGAAAATACGGATATCGATATTATGAGCATTCCTCAAAGTTCAGAAATTGGATGTATATATATTTGAAGTAGATTTAACTTATCTAGGATCCCTTCATGTCTTACACAATGATCTACCATTTTGCGCAAATAATATAAAAAGCCCTGAATTAGGTTCAAGGAAATTGATAGCTGACTTAGAAGATATATTTCATTACATAATCGATTATAGAAATCTTCAAAAATGTTTAAAGTATGGATTGAAGTTTTCATGCATTCATAGAGCTCTTTGATTCAGATAATCGAATTGATTAAAACAATATATTGATCTTAGTACTTTGCATACATCAAAAGCTGTTAACACTTTCCGATCTGAAGCTCTGACGCTGTATTTCACCTACAGTGAATTCGTTCTTGACAGCTCTTATGATGGAATTTGTATTTATCACGATGAAAGACACAAATTTTGCGTTCTTAAGTATATTCAAATGTTCAACACGTGCTTACTATTGTCAAGACTTATTCTAATATAACTATTAAATCTTTTGGTTGGAGCACAGTTCGGTTTACTAAATTATCACAGTTTAAAAAATTATTAACTTTATTTTGGTACATGTCTTTTACTTTGTTCGCATAAGCAAGTATAAACATGTATTTGAAAAAGGGTATACCCCAAACAAAATGTGATTACAAAATACTAAATTTCTTCGAAATAAAAACACTCGTAATTCACTTAATCAATTTTTATTTAAAATCGGCAGAGTTCTATTAACTCTTCCTGACATATCATGATTTTATATAATTAATTTACATATTTCTAAATTCTGGTATTTCGTCGATTTTGTTTTCGATAAATTTCAAATTGCAATCTTCAACCATCTCATACACAGTGTTTGTTGATCTCCACTGTTTGAACCCCTGACTGCGGTACAATAAATTTGGCTGCAGTAGAATTCAGCAAAGTAAAAGTGACTTATAATAAACCCGCTTATTTAGGTTTTGTAGTTCTTGAAGTATCGAAATTAAAAATGTATGAATTCCATTACGAATATATAAAACTAAAGTATGAGGACAGAGATCTGTTAAATTATATGATATTTCGGATGAGAGAAATGAAAGATTTTATACTTCACAATACAGGCCAAACAATCATTTTAGTCTTCCACTAAAAAATAAAAATAAATTATTTTACATGAAAGATGAGCTTACTGATAACATAATGTTAGAATTTATAGGTTTAAAGTCTAACATGTTTTCTTTATCTAGAGGAAATGTTGAATCTATAAGAAAGCGAAGCGTGTTAAAAAGAGGTATGTTAACAAGTTAATTATAGGTAATTATAGAGATTGCTTGTATATGAAGAATAATTTTTATGGTGATATGCTTATATTTAGATCTAAGTGGCATCAGCTTTATACACAATATACACAGTTTTGAGCTCATCAGATGATAAAAGATTTTCAAGAGAGGATGGAATTGAACCGTATGCTTCAGTATAAATTGAATCAAATGAATATAGAAAAATAAAAAAATTTCATTGGTAAGCTTACGTTAGAGTATTATAGGATTGAAATCTAAGATCTATTCTTTACGAGTATAAAGCAAGAAAGTTATTAAGAAAGCTACATAATGTATAACTTTATAAATAAAGGAATCAGAATCTTAAAATAAACATCCCATTTATCTTCTTACGAGTAGGCAGCAGGAAAGAAAGGAAGATATTAAGAAAGCTACATTGTAAACTGCTTGCTCCGTTCAGTCATTAGTAAAATTTGATTTTGTAAAATATTAATCCTTGAGTGATAATTACACTGAATATTCAGAAGTTGGAATAAATGATTAATTTTTAAATTGTAATTCGTTTTATTTTCAAACATTTTTATACAATGACGTTGAGCATTCTTAACTGTTTTATAATTTTTAAAGCTCTAGTTCCTGACCTCCTACTTGATGTTTATTTTAATTCATCTACCAGTATATTGCGGTCTGCAATATCTTGAATTTCATCATCTCCATTGGTGTCGTCATCACAACTTCGATCATCATCCTCAACCGCGGGATCACAACTTTGGTTATCATCTTCAAACGCGGGGTTGTCGTCTTTAGCTGAATTTTGGTTCACATCTTTATCAACGATGCTATAATTTCCATTATTCTCATTCTTTAGGGATTCTTTAGAATGTTCCCAATTTTTTCTAAGCGCAAACATTTTATTCTTAATAATATTCCTAACGGAGTCAAAACCGGCTTCATTGATGGGTGTTAATAAATGGGTATTTTCATCTGATAAAATCTCTTCACGATTTTTATCTTTCAATAAATGGGTTGACCATCTTTTATGTCTTAGAAAACTATCTTTCCAGCGAAAGAATTTGTTGCATTCTATGCATTTAAACATATTGGTGATTATCTAAACACTAAAAATGACCTGCTGAAATCGCACTCCCCTCCAACGCACGAAACATGAAACAATAAACATGAGACATGAAACAAGAAACGTGAAACATGAATTTTGAAACATTAAACGCCACCACCAACACGAAGGCCACCACGACCACCAACACCAACGCCACCACGACCACCAACGCCAACAAAAACACCAGCACCAAAGCCACCACCAACACCAAAAAGATTTCACCACTTTGAGTAAATAGATGAAGATTATTTTTTAATTTCTTTTGCAAATTCTTATTTCTATGATATCATTTGTTTCCAAGCAAGTTTTAGCATGTTTTTCTGCTCGAGCTGTGATTGATAAGCGAGTTGGTGACTGCGTAGAAATTAATAATTTGATGGCAATGTTGAGGTCGTTGGGTGATAAGGTTTTGTAGATGAACCTGACCTCGTGCTGAAGATAAGAGTTTGTTGTTTTGAGTTTTTAATTACGAAGTACAGCTTTATCAGCTAAATGAAATAACATGATGCGAATTTAATTGGAAAACAGAATATTGCGTTCTTGTATAAATATCAAGCGTTCTTAGGTAGTCGTTTAGTATTCATAGTGAAGTCAACCAGTGAAATTCTTATAATTAAAATTCGTGCTCTAAGTCAGATTGAAATAATAAAAAAACAAAACAAAAAAATTTAAAATGTATCAGCAAACGATCAACGAAGCAGTCATCGAAGACTTCGAAGTATTGGAAGAGCTAAATTCTGCAAATTTTAAGCCTGCACTCGCTGTTAAAGATATTGAAGAGTCGCAGAATTATAAAATCATAAGCTGCAGAATAAACAACAACAAAATATGGACCCAGGATCCTTTTAGAACTGGAGAGTTACCACGTTTTTTTGCCGCCTAGGTTCGACGAAAAATTTCTGATCGTACAATTGAGAAAATGAACGATGGAGGCTTCTTTGTTGACAGGAAAGCAGCAGGTGGCAGCTATTTTAATTTAATGTTTTCTAAGATAGCACCTAGCACTGGCTATTATGTAAATTTATAAATAAATAAATAATAGTACTTTTATTAAATATATGTTTCATTCCACTTTCCCTTACAATCATTTCCCTCTAGAGTTTGAAAATAGTAAAAGTTATTTGCAGACTTACAATTGAATCAAAAATGCAGGAGGATGGTATAAATACTTCAACTTCATAAAATTCAATTAGTTCTCGACTTCAAGTCATCATGCTAACATTAAAAATGGCTAGACGTTCAGCAAGTCTTTTGCTTTTATCACTATGCATCTTACACATCAATAGCTTACAGATTCCGTTAAGTGTAAACCTAATGGATAAAAGCAGTAGTAATTTAGATTTTGCGCTCACTCTACCAAATAATGACTCGATACAAATTGGTTTAACTTTTAAACTGATGACTTACAATAACGCAAGCAATCCCAAAGAAGATGTAGTTTCTACTTCAAAAGAAAGTAATGACGAGCAAATTCCTACTACCACATCAAGGATCACTACGAATGATAATCCTAAAAAGAAATTTGTGTCTATTGACGAGGCCATCGAAGGTTTCAGGCAAGAACTATTAAAGAAAGAATTGGATATTGCAGGAATTATTGAGAACAAAGATATCTTTTATAGGCACTGTAAACTTGAATTCGATGACGAAACTATGCTAACCATTCGTTGTACATATGACAGTAATTACGTAACACGCTCATTGAAGATATCATGCTATGAATATCGCGAGTTTGAAACTGAAAGAATTCTAAGTAGTGGTGAAGTAGAAATGGTGAAGCAAGTTGATGCTAATTATAAAAGCGATGTGGAATTAATGAATTTGAGAGGACTGAAACAAAGATATCAAATGAATATTTCTAAATAAGCAGCTATAAAAGAAAGTCTAATCCGTTTTTAAGTCATTTTAAAATTATTATGGAGTATCTTCATACAAAAATAATTTTGGATAATATTTGCAATTTAATTGAACTAACAGATTATAATAAACTTATTGCTGAATATAAAAAGCGAGATTTATTGACTCCTGCTATCAAAGAGGTTATGATAGAACGAACTTTTGTTTAACAATTATCAAAAGCGTGGGAGGTTCTTTCTTAAGATTTCTAAATCTGATTCAGCAGCATATAAAGAATTCAAGGATATTTGTAGGAGTTTGCATCTTCAATATGTTTTGCTTTTGCTACAAAAAGAAGAAGAGAAGGCCAAAGTAGTAGGAGAAAAAGTAGTTAAATTCAATATCATCCCAAAGATACATTTCGTTCCAATATACGATCGTAAGGGTCCCTGGCAAACATTTGCGTTGGACAAATTTCGATTTCAACAGCGAATTCGAAATATGAAGGATATTTTGGATCCCAATTTATTCACCTCGCATAGAAATAAAATTTATAGTTTAAGATTTAAAAATGTTAAATAGAGTTGTAAATTGAAACTAAAGTACTTTTAATATAAAATATATATTTGTGTAACAATATTATAATACATCATCTTTCTAAATCCAAGAGTTTTGTTTTGATGAAAATCCGAGCCATTTAACGTTGCGGTTCTCTTCAATATTTTTTCTACGAGGTAAACGTGAGGCTTCTTCGTCTTTTGGAGCTCCATTTCATAAAAACTGCCCTTTATTGCGTTTCCTTCATGGTCTTCCAAGAGATATGTTACAGGATTCATTATCTGAATTTTTGTGATCTTAGAGATCTCTGTAGTCCAGTTTGGTGTATATCCCTTTTCAAATACATGTTTATATTTACTAATGCGAACAAAGTCTCCCAGTTTAAATTTTAGCAAATGAAACGTCTTTAAATGATTGTAAACTGTTGATAGCAATTTCTTCTCATTCTGCTTTGTTACATCACGTGGTCTCATTTTTATTGTTCGATGATTACTTGAGTTATATTTTACGACTAATTTCTTAATCATATCTATCCATCGGTATGAACCCTGCATACTAAACTCTTTCCACATCATGCTTTTTAATTTTCGATTAAATCGTTCAACTATAGATGCTTTTAAAGGGCTATATGTAGAAAAATGATTAATGCAGGAGTTTTTCATTAAGTTTTGAAATGAGCTATTGAAAAACTCTTTTCCATCATCAGTTTGTAAATTTGTGACCTTCTTTTAGTACGGATTTCATAGCTTGAGTAACTTCGACACCAGTCTTTCTTTTAATAGGAATTGCCCATGCATATTTAGAAAACCCATCTATTACAGTTAATAAAAAATTATGTCCATTATTGCTTGAAGTATAAGCACCCATTTCAACTAAGTCGGCTTGCCATAAGTCATCTATTCCCTTAATTATAACACGTCTTCTTATGAAATTTTTTCTGGCTGGTTTATGAAGCTCATTAACTACTTGTGTTTTATTCATTTTGAAATTGTCAGAGATTCTACATTAATTAACGCCAAAATGCACAAAATGTGCAGCAAAATTCACTTGACCCGAGTTAATTTTCAAAAAATAAAAATCAGAACAAACTACTTGTACACTCGAGCAATATAAGAAATATAAAAATTTCTTAACATGATCGGCGTTTCTAATGAAGAAAAGTTAAACTCCTTTCTCTACAGCAGCACCAAAGGGTTAACCTTTCTTCAGCTGCTGGACGCCTTCGCGAAAAAACGAAAACTAGATTGAACTCCAACACAAAATATTTTAAAAACCGATCTATGCTGCACATTTGCTGCATTTTGTGAAAATAATTTTACCGCAAGGTTAGCGTGACAGTGAAAGTGATCTTAATTTGATACAGCTGTCTAGATCGGTTTTTAAGATATTTTGTGTTGGAGTTCAATCTAGTTTTCGTTTTTTCGCGAAGGCGTCCAGCAGCTGAAGAAAGGTTAACCCTTTGGTGCTGCTGTTGAGAACGAGCCAAAGGAGTTTAACTTTTCTTCATTAGAAACGCCGATCATGTTAAGAAATTTTTATATTTCTTACATTGCTCGAGTGTACAAGTAGTTTGTTCTCATTTTTATTTTTTTATTAATTAACGCCTTTAAAGTGTCTTTCATTTTTTGTATATTTAGATCTATATATTTCATCAATTTCTCATTAACGTCAACAATTGCTTCATTTGCATATTATTCGGCTGCTCTCTTCAATCGCTCTTGCAGATTCGTAATTGTTTCATTCGTATACAATTGACTAGCGTTTTTATCTTTTTCACTTGTTATATTGATTATGTTGTATAACTCCTTTAATTCTCTTTGTAGTACAGCACTTTCCTTATGTATTTGCTCAGTTAGATTGTTGCTGACTAACTGGATTTTTTCATTAACGTAGGAATTACTTAAATGTATGATCTTGTCAGCTACATCGTCAACATATGTTTTATTGGTTGCATCATCCCTTTCTAGGGCTCTTAAGATATTTAAAATTTTTAAAACTTAGATTTAAATCTCCACTTTCAGTGAGCTTAAAGCCCACGCCACTTAGACCTTGTATTCCTTGTTCCCCTTGAGGACCAGGTTCGCCTGGTAAGCCTCTAGGACCCCGCTTGCCAGTAGATGCTAACTTTACCTTTTTAGAATATCTCCCAAATTTGTCGACACTCATTATTACATTAAAACTGAATATGATTAAAGATGTTATTTATACTATAATGCCGCCTTCTTTTAACTCTTCAATAATTGATATAATTTCATTGTTGTGATTAGTATGCCCAGCACTTTGCGATGCTATTAAAAGACGAAGTCTATCCAAAAGCTCATTAGGATCATTAGGATTCCAATAAACGTAATCAATATTATTCTTGGGTATATGCATCAAACCCTTGCCTTCATGAGAAACCAGTTTACTTATAATTTCTAAGTACTTTAAAGCTCTACTTCCTTTTATTTGACCAGCCGCTTTATGGTCTCTTTTATAGGCGTTAGTTTCTTTTAAGATAGCTTGATAATTTTCCAAGTCATCCTTACTATACAAAGTTTTTGCAGGTTCTTTCATAAAAAGCAATTCACATAGACCTAGCGTTATTTTATACGATTTTCCGTTAATAAGGAAAAAATCTTCCTCAATTGCAATCTTGGAATTTCCAATTTTTCATTCGTTATCATCATCTAAATAAACCCCATAAGTGTTGTCAATTATCGAGCTTTTTTTAAGGTATAGTTCTAAATATTTATCAACTATACCGCTTGATAAATTAAGAGGAGAATCTCTTTTTTCCATCAAAGTTCTAGAATGTGTAGGTGTTGCAAAGTTATCATCTTCCGACATTAAGGAATAATCTGAACGTTTTATAGGTGTACTGGTCGGCTCCATTTTCGGAAGTTTCATTTTAGGAGTAAGCTTTATATTACCATAATCATCATCATCATCATCATATTCATCTTTAATTTTAGTCTCATGCTTTGCTTTTGTTATGAACTCATGAAGTGGTTTTGTTATGGGCTTAAATGTCTCCTCAAGACGAGTTTCAGTTTCAACTCGTCCAGTTTTCACAGCGCGAAGTTTCTTCTTAATAGCATTTCTAGTTTTGATAAGATTTTTTAATAGTTCGTCTCTCTTTTTAATCATCTTTGTAATGAGATTTGAATTGGTCTGTGAACTGGGTTATACTGATCTGAATGGGTCTATGGATGGCTCTTATCAGATCTGTGAACAGCTTTTGACAGCTCCGTGAACAACTTTACCAGCTCTATAAAACAGCTCAAACGGGTCTATGAACAGCTTTACCAGATCTAAGAACAGCTCTTATCAGGTCTATGAACAGCTTTACCAGGTGTATGAACAGCTATATCAGGTCTTATACCAGCTTTAACAGGTCTATTACCAGCTTTAGCAGGTCTATGAACAGCTTTAACTGATTTTCTTTACTAGATCTTCTAAATTTATAACGAAATGTATGTATCTATTCCTTTTCGATAACGTCCTTTGTTCAACAAACTATCTTTATCGATTACTAAAAAGCCATAATTGTCCCTCCAGCAAACACCGCAAATACTACGAAATTTTTCGAAGGTCATGTCTGTGTTAACATGATCATTATATATATGCCTAAAATTCATATCATCTTGTTTAAATAAAATAAGAAAGTTGTCAAAATAAGCGTTGTCACGTATTAAGTGCTTCGGTATATGGGTGTAAGTCTGACAGAGATAGAAACTATCAATATTATTATGTCGACCCATACAAAAATAATCACGTATGTTATTTTGTTTCCCACATGCTAAATCATCGAAAATAAAAATTGAATTCTGTTTTGCTTCCTGTGGAGGTATAACTTCGCAATTATTAGAAAATGGGTAGTACCCCAGACCACTAATGGGGCTTATCAACTGCTCCAGATACTTATATTTAGGTTGATGTAGTGATTTTGAGTAGATGTAAATATTCTCGAACTCAAGTCCATTCGGATGTTCTATAAGCCCAATCATAAGATTGGTTTTACCGCAGTTTGAAGGTCCCACAAGAATACCTCTTATATTATTAGGTATAAGTGAGCTATGTCTTTTGAATTCATTTGTAGATTTAATATCAAGATTTTTTATTGATAAAGGGTCCTTCTGCTTCACGAACTTCATTATTAGAACTAAAATATTTATTACACAACACTGAACTTTTATATCAGTCATCAACTCAATGTGCTGTTGTGAGGACGTCTAAAAGGTTTTTTTTTATATATATGTTGTTGCAAAAGCTCAGGGGATGCCCTATGATGCTAAAGCACAGCCTTGGCAGGAAAGGAATTAAGGTTAGGGGAAATGGGTTAGGAGGTTGAGTGAAGGAGGTGTCGATGTACGCCTCGTTTGAAAGTTTCAGGCTCATAAGACGAGGGAAAAACAGAAGATGGTAAACTGTTCTACATTCGTGTTGTTCTGCTCAGAAAAGATTCCCGAAATTTGACGGTACGTCCAAATTTGACCCGGAGAGTATAGGGGTGGGAGCGACTTGTAGATCTTGTATCGCGCGTTGTAATGAGTCTACAAGGAATCAGGCTAGCAATTTCGTTAGAACAATGGCCATGGAAATAGCGATAAAAAAGTGAGAGACAACCGACATTCCGTCGATGCTCCAGAGAGTCAAGGCCCTCAGAGATTGAGGAATCGCCAATAAGCTTAACAGCTTTACGCTGAACTTTGTCTAACGCGGACAATGCGGTGTGTCCGGCCCCTGCCCAAATATGGGAATTATATTCAAGTCTAGGCCTAATGTGGGACTTGTAGATCAACGCTAAGTCGGGTGAAATATTTCTTACATCTCTGTAGAAAACCCAAACATTTCATCGCACTTTTAGCGATTGATAATATATAATCAGTCCAGCTAAGATTGCTGGATATCTCAATACCCAAGATCTTTAGAGAGGGTGAATTGGGTATATTCACTCCGTCGACTGAAATGGGTTGGGGGTGAACTGGGCGTTTTTTAAGGGACATTAAACAGCATTGAGTTTTGGATGCTTTAAACGTAACACGATTTGCTCTGCCCCAAGCGAGGATCATAGAAATGTCTTTGTTTAATGATCTAAACATGCGTTCCCGATTGACTTCTGTGCTGTCGTCGGCAAAACTATGAATAGGATTAAGAGTAAGGGATAAGAGATCATTAATAAAAAGAAGAGATAAGGTTGGTGAAAGAACTGAACCCTGAGGTACACCGGCATTTATTTCGTAGGAATCAGATGTAACTCCGTCAATTACCACACGGATTGAACGGCCTGACAAAAAGCTCTCTATCCATTTAACGAGGGTAGGGTGCAGACCAAATCTTTGAAGTTTGGCTAAAAGGGCAGCATGCCAGACTCTATCAAAAGCCTTTGAAATATCAAGAGCGACGATTTCGGACTCACAGAAATTATGGAGACAATGATTCCAACGCTCCGTTAGAGCCGTTAGTAAGTCTCCGGTTGAGCGGCCAGCGCGGAAACCGTACTGGCAATCGTTGATAAGATGGTTATTTTCAAGATATTTCAACAACTGAGAGTTGATGAGTGATTCAAAAACTTTGGATATGATCGAGGTTAGTGCAATTGGTCTGTAGTTAGAGGGGTCGCATGCCTCTCCTTTTTTAAGTATCGGCTGAACATGAGCAAGTTTCCATACACTTGGAAATATTCCTGTTGAATATGACAGGTGAAAGAGTTGGCGCAGAGGTTTAGCCAAAGCAGAGGCGCAGCATTTTAAAACAAGGGGCGAGAAACCATCAGGACCAGTAGCTTTGGACACGTCGAGTTTCGAAAGTACTCTAAAAACTTCCCGAGTGCGAAAGTGTAGCGGCTTTTGCCTACTAGTGCACTGTGATGGAGATGGAAGTGGCTGCGATGAAGGTGGCAATTACGAGTTAGCAGCAAAATTAGCAGCAAACAGGTTGGCCTTGTCCAATGAGTCAGTAAAACCATTCCCATTATAAATGAGTGGTGGTGTTGACGAACAGGTGAAATTGTTCTTTACGGTTTAAACTAGACACCAGAAGCCCTTACTACCCTTTTGAGTAGAAAATACCTTCCGTCTGATGCTCTGGTCGAAGTTGAACTTAGCCCGGCTAATTGCTTAATTGCAAATATTCCGCGCATACGTCTCAATTCCTCTGAAGGGCACAATTTATATGCCTGGAACGCTGCTTACTTCTTTTTAATGGCTGCGAAACAGTCATTATTGAACCAATTGGTGTTAGTTGGTTTGATGTTCTTGAAGCTATGAGGAATAAAGCGATGCATTCCAAACCATAGGATGTTCAAGATATAATCGGTGCTTCTGTTAACGTCCTTCATAGAAAAGCAATCAGACCAATCCAGCTCTCTGAGATATTTATTATGTCCCGCCCAATCAGCATTTTTATAATGCCACACTAATCTTTTGGTGGAGTTGAGGTTAGTGGTTGTCAGAGAGGAGATGGAGAATTGGGCGGAGATTAGACAATGGTCCGAATTACCCAAGGGAGACGTCACCGAAACCGAGTATTTTTCTGGATGCGATTTAAGAAATAGATCTAAAAGATGCGCGTTGTGTCCCAAAGTATCAGGAACACGAGTCGGACACTCAACCAGTTGCTGTAAATTAACTCGACGTGTCTTCCAGACGGGCTTGTGGTGGAAGTATGCCTGAGCCACTGTGTGTTGTGGACGTTGAAATCTCCAGCAAGAACGATTTCAGAAGAGGGGGATAATTCCAAAATCTTATCGATATCGGAAGACAGTTTATCGAAGGAGCACACAGTGTCAGTGTCAGACATATTCGGGCTGCGGTATAAAAAACAGAAGTGAATAATGTGCCGATAGAGTTTAAATCTAATCCAGACATAATTAAATTCTGGATTAGTAGAAGAGAATTGAGGGAGATGGGAGAATGGCACATCATTTCTAATATAAACCGCGATTCCTCTCTGAGGAGAGAAGAGCGGCACTAAGTGATACCCAGGGATGTGATGCTGATTAATATCAGAATCGGAAACAACCTTGGTTTCGCTTAGTGCAAAAACAGCCGGATTTTCCGCGATCAAGTGGCAGTAAACCGAAAAGTGGTTACTTTTCAAGCCACGAATGTTGCTGTTGTTATCTTATCAGTTGAATGATTGATCATTCAAGGAATTAAAATCGTTCTCGCCAACGTAAATGTCGAAGAGGAGGCGGTTTGCTAAATACAGCAATTAGCAATTTACCATTTGAATTTCATTTGCCTGGATATGAAGGCGAAAGTAAAATTTGGAATGGGGTTCAGAAAAAAACCTAAAATTCATTCTAGGAAGCCAAAAAGAAAATTAACTCTACAAAAAGGAGTTCATGAAGCAAGAAATATTTTAAAGTTAAAAAAGCCTGATTCTTTAAAAGAAGCTATAGGTCTTGCACTTGCTGCTACTAAAAGTGTATTTAAGCGAAAGAAGGGGGATGTAAGACCACCTCGAATTATTCCGATTCCAAAGGCTGGATGAGTGCTACCTCTAATTCCTATTTTTGCTGGTCTTTCAGCACTAGGTGCTTTGGTGGGAGGAGTATCAGATGTCGCAAAGGCTGTTAATGCTGCAACAAATGCTAAAGAGCAGCTAAAGGAGAGCAATCGACATAATAATACGATGGAAGCTATTGCATTAGGAAAAAAGGGAAGCGGCTTATATTTGAAGCCATACAGAAAAGGACTTGGTCTATTCTTAAATCCACCTTCAAAAAACGTCTAAAACTGCTACCTAATCGAGCATTAAATGAAATCGATTTATATAAATATGCGAATAATTTACCACATTTTAGAGGTGTTTTTATGCTTGATGCTCTCCCCAAAAAGCCTAGAAAATATGAGTGTGGAATAGTAAATTTGGACTCTATATCAGGTCCTGGTAGTCATTGGGTAGCATATTACAAAAGTGAATCCGAAAAAGAATACTTTGACAGCTTTGGAAACTTGCAACCACCAAAGGAAATATTAAGCTATTTAGGAAAAAACATTGTTTACAATTATAAGTCTTACCAAAATTATAATACGATAAATTGCGGTCATTTATGCTTAGAATTTTTATATAATCATTACAATAATAATAAGTAACTATAAATTTAATAGTATAATTATACATTGTAAGATAACAACTATAAATAAACTTTACATAAAATAACATCTGCATTTCACTTTGAGCTACTATGTCATTAACACTGACTTTGACTGGGAATCTGTGCTTACAGTTGAATACTTTCCTCCGTGAATACTTTCCTAATGTGGACAATAGAAATAACTTACTTCATCTGGATGAGGATGATGATGCAATTAAAATTCCAGAAGGCTCCTATGAAATTGATGATATTGCAGGATTTATCAAAAAGGAACTAGCTTAGACGAAAACTAAACCTATAGTACAAATAACAGCTAATAATAACACCTTGAAAACAGAAATCAAAAGTTCTACCCGAGTATTTTTGAATAAAAATAACTCTATTGGATCATTATTAGGATTTAGTAAACGCGTTCTAGAACCTAATATTTCATATCAATCTGATTTACCAGTAAATATAATAAAAGTTAATGTGATTCGAGTTGAATGTATAGTATCAGGCTCTTTTATAAATAATCAACAAGTGCATACACGGGTTCTCTCCTACGGTAGGTCCGGGATATAAAATAATTGAAGTTCCCAAGAATGTCACTTATTTGCCCCTGAACATCAAACGGATAAGTTCTCTTACCCTGAAGTTCGTGGATCAAGACGGTGATCTAATTAATTTTAGAGGAGAAACGATTACAGTGAGATTGCATTTGAAGCCGCAGCATGTTAATATACAATAATACCATTGATAATAAATACAAACACAAAAGTGTTAAGTCTTCTAGTCAGCCTAAAGCCACGCAACAGTCGGGAATAAAGCTAACAGTCGCTAACAAGCAATTCTTAAAAACTCTTGGTCTTAAGTTAAAAAATGAGTGAAATACTCGATATTACTCAAGGTGCTAGCTATGATAATAGTATTACAAAAGTTGAGTATCACAGCTACTCTCCGTTTTAAGCATCATATAAGAATAGCGATGAAGTTGGAATATCATTACAACATCAGGATTTGTATATTTTACCAAGTGAAAGCTCCTTATATATAGAAGGCGCGATAACAAAATCAGATGGGTTGGCTTCAGCAACGGCAAAATTAACTAATAACGCCATAGCTTTTCTATTTGACGAAATTCGTTATGAATTAAATGGCGTAGAAATTGATCGCACGAGAAATCTGGGATTTGCTACAACAATAAAAAATTATATATCTTTAAATCAAAATGAAAGTCTCCAGATAATTCAATATTACCTACAAGAGGATTTTTCAATTTTTGCATTCCTTTAAAGTTGTTGCTCGGCTTTGCTGAAGACTATAAGAAAATTGTTATAAATGCTAAACATGAACTTATATTGATTCGAAGTAGAGGCGATGAAAATGCTTTTATATCGCCAGACGATGAAGTTAAAATAGATATTTTCAAACTACAATGGCGAGTACCCCACATAAGTGTAGCTGATGAAGAAAACTATCGCTGCTTAAGTTAATCGATACTGGGCGACCAATACAAATGAGTTTTCGTAGTTGAGATATATACGAATATCCTATATTACCTACAACTGTCGATCATAATTGGACAATTAAAACATCTACTCAGTTAGAAAAACCTCACTATGTAATTTTAGCACTTCAAACGAATCGAAAAAACGAGAAGAGTAAAGATGCAAGCAAGTTTGATCGTTGCGATCTTTCAGATGTGAAGCTTCACTTAAATTCTGAAACATTTCCATATGAAGACTTAAACATTAAATTTGATCGTGAGAGATATGCTTTATTGTATGATATGTATACTAAATTCCAACAATCGTATTCTGGGCGGAAGCATCAACCGCTGCTTACCCGAGAGAAGTTCAAGGAAAGCGCTCCAATTGCTGTTATCGATTGCTCACATCAAAACGAGGTGATCAAATCAGGACCAGTCGATATTCGTATCCAGTTTAAAACACTTAGAAATATTCCCGCAAACACAACAGCTTTTTGTTTGCTTTTGCATGACAGAATAGTCGAATATAGTTCATTGACGAGTGAAGTGAGAAAAATAATTTAAGACTACAAATGGCTGCAATTGTGGATATCCAAGGATTTAAAAACGATCATAACAAGTTTATTGTGAAGGAATTGGCAATTTTGACAAATGGAGACCAAATACAGCACTTTATTTTTCAACCTCCATTCAGATTTAAGGATTTAACACCTGCAAAGAGAAGAGAAGCGAAATGGCTGCATGATAATTACCATGGATTAAATTGGCACGATGGATATAGTGCCCCCAAGCGTATGTTTGGATATCATTTTCTCTTATAAATCTTTTATCGTCAAATGGACTCAACGCTACTTTATTAATATATTCCGTATATATTGTATGCAATTTACTTCTAAATCCTAACATGTTGGCATAAAATAATTTTTTCTTATATAAACAATCTCTGTAATTATCTAGAGTTAAAGTATTTACAGCTGTTTTTTTAATACCTTTAGCTTTCTTTATTTCGGTTTTTAACCGACTTCCCAAAAACAAAGAGGTTCTAAGTTCGACGCGTATTTTATTTTTTTTATTTTTATTTATTTATTTATTTTTTTATGTCTGACCGGGCATAACTTCGTAACGCGTCGACCGATTTTGATGATTCTTTTTTTGTTGGGTAGAGAATGTTCACCGATTGGTACCATGTCAAAAAAATTTTTGGTAGGGTGGGGCTGGGGGGTGAGGGTGAAACCTAACTTTGTAACGCGTGGTCCGATTTGGATGGTTCTTTTTTTGTTGTACAGAGTATGATCCCCCATTGCTAACATGAGAAAAAAAATTAGGCGCAGGGTGGGGGGAGGGCGGAGGGGTAGTCTAACTTTGTAACGCGTGGACCGATTTGGATAATTCTTGTTCTGTTGGGTAGAGTATGTTCCGTGGTTGATACCAGGTGAACAAAATTTTGGGGGATGGGGGTGGGGGGTGGGTTTGGAACCTAACTTTGTAAGGCGTGGTCCGATTTCGATGGTTCTTGTTCTGTTGTATAGAGTATGATCCCCCATTGCTAATAGGAGAATAATTTGGTCCTATGGTGAAAGGTGTGGGTGGGGGGAGGGGTAGTCTAACTTCGTAATGCGTGGACCGATTTGGATAATTCTTCTTCTATTGGATAAAATATGATCCTTGGTTGATACTACGAGAAAACAAATGTTGCTGGGGTGGAGGTGGGAGAAGGGGGGTGGAACCTAACTTTGTAACAAGTGAATTGATTTGTACGGTTCTTTCGCAGTTGTATAGAGTGTGATCCCCCATTGCTAATATTAGAATAATTTGGTCCTATGGGTTCGGTGGAGTATGTTCCTTGATTGATACCATGAGAAAAAAAGTTTATAGGAATGGGGGTGAGGTAGGGGGTTAAACATAACTTTTAGCGCGTGGACCGATTTGGATGGTTCTTTCTTCGTTGTATAGAGAAGAAGACACTAAAAAGTTAAAAATAAAATAGTTTTTAAAAAAAAAATTGAACCGACTTCACAAAAAGCGCTAAAAAGCATAAAATAATTTTTACTTTTATATCTATTACGACATTTTGAAGTCGGTGCAAATTAAACAAATAAAACAACTACAGTACCCCAATTGAAAATAATACCTAATACTACCTGAACGTTTCAGTTTACGGGGGATTATTTTAAATGACGATTAAATACTTTTGTTGTAGTTGTTTGGTTTGTTTGATTTGCACCGACTTCAAAATGTCGTAATAGATATAAAATTAAAAATTATTTTATGCTTTTTAGCGCTTTTTGTGAAGTCGGTTCAACTTTTTTTTTAAAAACTATTTTATTTCTTCAATACTTAAAGAGTACATCTTAGATCGTAAACCTATAACTCAGTCATAATTTTTCCTTTATTCTCTCTTTTATAATATCATTATAAAAATCGTTAACAGAAATAGAATATATAAAAGAATCTGTGTCCATATAGTTTAAGGAGACCATATCTTTGAATTTAGGTTTCATATATTCATAATGAATTTTTAGCTTTGATAGCTCTAAGACTGTAAAGCCTAAGTAAATTGGTTTATTATAAATTGTGTGAACTCTTTTTAATTGAACTGCAGTCATATTTGATGTAAAATGAGAAAGACTATGAAAATTAGTTTTCGCTATAAGAGCACGCAAACCCTGGTGTCTACCACGGCTTTCCCACTCTGTGGCAATTTTTACATCTTTCCTTTTATCTGCATTTTCAATAGTCTTTCCATACACCGAATTATTTAATAATTTAAAAAAGTCTTTTTCGAAATTATTTTTTGCGGCAGTTCGATGGAAATTATTTAAATCGATGTAGCTGTTTAACCAATTTGATTGTTTAAACATTAAAACTCGATGAATACGCTGCAGTTCTAACCCGTGCTTTACACACTGCTGTAAATTTCTATAGTGTATAACATAATTATATTTATTTTCTTAATCAGCAATCAACTTTTTAATCTTGGCTTGAGGGGGTAATTTATTTTCAGGACAAAAGGGGAGATCATTATGAGCGTCATGAGATAAATCTGGATAAATTAAAGCAACTTCTAAAACATATCCTACTTCTGAATTTTCAGGAATTTTCATGAAATCTATATTATCAAAGTTATCTACCCAAACAAAACCTGCATATGGAAGTGATTCCGACATAGCCCATCCATATAAATTGTTAGCATCAAGATAAACCAAATATTTTGAATCGATTGAAGGTTTAAACTTTTTCATATATTTATTATTAGTTAGAGAATGTCTTAAGGAACATTGTGTTAAATCTCCTCGAATACCTCTTTTCATGAAATTATACATATTTATATCTGTTAACAATTCTAATTTAATTTGAGTGTGTTTTAACATCGCATCCCACGACAATCCTGGTGCTGTGTAATAATGGCATGGGTCCAACCCATAGATATTTATGCATACTCTTCTAAAATTCTCAAAAATGTCTGCTAGCAACAAAACATCACACTTTAAATATAAAAGTAAATATTGGGAAATATCTCTATTATTAAATCTGTTCCATACGTTAACAGCATGCTGATATTCTTCTTCTGTACATTCATTGTTCGTAAGTTTATTAAAAAATTGTTCGCGAGGAGGTAGACATGTTTCATTTAATTTATCAAAAGAATTTAAGTAATCATATGGAAAAACCCCCTTTCTCCTTATTAAATTAAAATATTCATCATCTTTTAATTAATTACGGATTATTCTAAAGTCTTCATCAGGCAGATTTTTTGCTAGAGTATCTAAACTCGCAGGCATAAAACGAATGGAATCTAAAAACCGTAATTCAATCGTTTTATACTCAAAGACTTTCTTTGACGTTGACATATATACCTCTTTATTTAAGGGAATAACGTTAAGAGAACCTTCAATTTCATTTAATGATTTAATAAATAAATGACTGTCATAACCAGAAAAATTGTGTAAAAAAACTGGAAAAAAATGTTGGAACTCTATACCTTAGATTGCATTTATTATGAGCTGGACCCCTGTACTTTCCGGTAAGATGAAAATAATCAATAACCCTATCATTCGCTAATAATTGCTTACAAATATGACAGTATTGCTCTTCTCGTTGCATCCTTATTTCTTTGAAACGTGATTTTAATAGATGTCTTTCACGTCGTCTGCTAATAACTGTACAAATCGACTAACAGCACCTTCACCTTGATAGATCCTGAACTTGCTTAAAGCGTCATCATAAAGGCAATGGATAAAATAAGAGAAAGCACAAGGTATATGCTCTTGAGTGTTGGTCGTTGAAGACAGCATAGGATTAGGTATGAACGTTTTAATTTCCTTTAGCACGCATTCAAAGTCAGCATAAATAACAAATGGCACTCTTAACTTGCGTTCATACTTCTCAAATTCCAAAAAAGCTTTTTCCGAGTTAGGCATAGAAATCACTATTTTACAGCATTCATTTTTATGTAAAACAAAAGTTCTTCATTATAACAATGTTGAAAACACGAATTACAAAAGAAAATTTGTCTTTTGTGATGTGTTAGTTGCTCGTTAATCAATCTGGAAATATTCTTAATCCAGACATAATGATTTAGAGTTTCATCTGGAAGAAGCAACAAATTTATGTGATTTTCTTTCTCATTTGATGAACAATAAAAAGGTCCCACAATCTGACAACTACTTTGCACTACTTCGTAACCGAAAACATTCACGCTTATATTCAGATTGATCTCTTCGAATACTTTTATATCACGCAAAGTCAATGGGAATTCCAGCCCAGTAAAATCTAATTTCACTCCATTTATAAGCTCTATTTTGCTATCTGATATATCAGAAACTGAATATGAAGATGTTCTATCAGAATCGTGAGTTGGTGGGTGTAGAGCTGATATAACAGCCCACTTAAAACAGTAAATATCATTATTTTTCACATTAATACATGCTTTCTTGTCCATTATAACCTTTGGTAAAGGTATGTAGGAAGAACCTCTTAACGGGCGATATTGGTTAATGTTGATTTCTAAATGAATTTAGCATTTTTAACCGACTTCCCAAAAACAAAGAGGTTCTAAGTTCGACGCGTATTTTTTTTTTTTTATTTTTTTTTTTTTTTTTTTTTTTTTTTTTATGTCTGACCGGGCATAACTTCGTAACGCGTCGACCGATTTTGATGATTCTTTTTTTGTTGGATAGAGTATGTTCCCCGATTGGTGCCATGTCAAAAAAATTTTTGGTAGGGAGGGGGTGGGGGGTGGGGGTGAAACCCAACTTTGTAACGCGTGGTCCGATTTGGATGGTTCTTTTTTTGTTGTACAGAGTATGATCCCCCATTGCTAATAGGAGAAAAAAATTTTGTCCTAGGGTGGGGGGAGGGGGGGAGGGGTAGTCTAACTTTGTAACGCGTGGACCGATTTGGATAATTCTTTTTCTGTTCGATAGAGTATGTTCCGTAGTTGATACCAGGAGAAAAAAATTTTGGGGCGGAGTGGGGTGGGGGTGGGGGTGGAACCTAACTTTGTAACGCGTGGTCCGATTTCGATGGTTCTTTTTCTGTTGTATAGAGTATGATCCCCCATTGCTAATAGGAAAATATTTTGGTCCTATGGCGAAAGGTGTGGGTGGGGGGGAGGGGTAGTCTAACTTCGTAACGCGTGGACCGATTTGGATAATTCTTTTTCTATTGAGTAGAATATGATCCTAGATTCTACGAGAAAACAAATGTTGCTGGGGTGGGGGAGGGGGAGGGGGAGGATGGAACCTAACTTTGTAACACGCGGACCGATTTGGATGGTTCTTTTGCTGTTGTATAGAGTGTGATCCCCCATTGCTAATAGGAGAATAATTTGGTCCTATGGTGAAGGTGGGGGAGGGGGAGGAGTAGTAACTTCGTAACGCGTGGACCGATTTCGATGATTCCTTTTCTGTTCGGTAGAGTATGTTTCTTGATTGATGCCATGAGAAAAAAAGTTTAGTGGAATGGGGGTGGGGTAGGGGGTTAAAACTAACTTTTAACGCGTGGACCGATTTGGATGGTCCTTTCTTCGTTGTATAGAGTCGGAGACACTAAAAAGTGAAAAATAAAATAGTTTTTAAAAAAAAAGTTGAACCGACTTCACAAAAAGCGCTAAAAAGCATAAAATAATTTTTAATTTTATATCTATTACGACATTTTGAAGTCGGTGCAAATTAAACAAATAAAACAACTACAGAACCACAATTGAAAATAATACATAATACTACCTGAACGTTTCAGCTTACGGGATCATAAGAAATGACGATTAAATATTTTTGTTGAAGTTGTTTGATTTGCACCGACTTCAAAATGTCGTAATAGATATAAAATTAAAAATTATTTTATGCTTTTTAGCGCTTTTTGTGAAGTCGGTTCAACTTTTTTTTTAAAAACTATTTCATTTATACAATTAACCGATTTATTGCTCGGCACTTGGTGGAAAAACTTTTCACTCGACATTTTAAAAGAAAAAAAAAAGAAAACAAAACACTTGCTTTTTACTTTTCCACAAATTATTTATTAAATTTATCGAGTTACAATCGACGCGTTTCGACTTTCTGGGTCATTTTCAAGATTGAACTAAATATTAACTGGTTTAACAAACAATTATATACTTATTTGGAGAGAAAAACGCTATTAAGGAAAAAGAGAATCTATGAAATTACAATCAAGTAAAATACTGTTGTTGTTAAAATCAATAAGGTCATTGACCAAGAAACAGCCATGATTTTTAGCTTTGTGTATTTCATATTTTTCGAATCTATCTAATATTTTATCATCGTTAATGTGATGTAAAAGTTCTAGGTTATCAATATTAATAGAATTTCCAGTATCAATTAAATGTTTGCTTAAGCCAGAACTAGGTCCGCCTGATTTAGCTGATGTAAAGTGTTCTTTAAATCTTGTCCTAATATTTCTCTTAGTCTTTCCTATATACAGAGCATCACAATCATTACATTTAATACGATATACGCCACTACATTTTAAAGGGTCAAATTTAGGTTTTATTTTATAATTACATATTCTAGATTTAAGGTTATTTTTGTTTGAAAACGCGGGATAAACTTTAACATTTTTAAGACAATTTTTTAGTAATGAACAAGAATTATTTAAATATGGGATTTTTTTACGCAAAAATGTGTCATCATCGGATTTATTATTGCACGGGTATATAGATTCAACGGTCAATTTATACTGTTTTTTCTTTAATAGTTGATAAATAATCTTTGGCTTATACCCATTATTAATAGCAATTTGTTTGATCACATTTAACTCTGACTTAAATTTATGGTGGTCTTAAGGCAGTTTCACCAATCTATTTATCATAGAGTGAAATACTGACATCTTAGTATTCCAAGGGTGGTTGGAATCATACGGTATTACAGCATCACAGTATGTTTCTTTTCTAAATATATTGAAAGATAATTTTTGATTAACTATTGATAGCGTCAAGTCTAAAAAGTTGATGTGTTGGTTACCATTTTCGATTGTGAATTTTATATTATTGTCAAGTTTATTTAAAATATTATCTAAAAATATTTTAAGTTGTCTATCAGTCCCTGTCCAAATACAGAAGACATCGTCAACATATCTATACCAGGTAAAAATATTATTAAGTAGGTTGCTGTCAGAATTAAAAAGTTTATTTTCTAAATAGTCCATAAATATTTCAGCGCAAAAGGGAGAATAAGGTGACCCCATGGCAAGTCCATTTGCTTGCATGTAAAATTTATCATTAAACATAAAATAATTTTGTTCAATACAACAATTCGATAGAGTGACAAATTGTGATGCTCTTGTGTCATTGTCAACCGCACTATGAATTTTTGAATTTAAAATTTCTTTTAGTGTTTTTGTGGGAATGGAAGGGAACAAACTATTAACATCAAATGACACTAATTTAGAGTGACGCGGTAATATCAAGTCTTTGGTTTTATTAACTAAATCAATTGAATTCTTAATAGAAAAGTTAGGTTTAAAGTCAAGTAGGACAGGCATAGTTCTGGCTAAGAATTTAGATAACTTATAGGCTGGAGATTGAAAAGCTGAGGCTATAGGACGCATGGGAATATTGTCTTTGTGCAATTTAGGAAGTCCATATAATATCGGTATCGCTGGATGGCTGGTTCTTAGCTTTATTTTATCACTTTTACTTAATGCTAGGCTACTATTATTTAATTTGCTGATTAATTCTGGATTAAATTTATCAGTAGGATCATTATCAATTTCCAGAACTCCTAATTGACCTAAGACAGTATTCATTTTATCTAAATATTCTAATCTATCTATAATAGCTATTACCTTTGTCAGCTTTACTAATTATAATTTCGTTCGTCGCAGTTTTTGTTTTTAAATTTTTGATTATTACAGCATCATTCGAATGGTTAGAAAATGTTTTTGAAATCTTCGTGAGTGAATTCGCACAGGTCGATTGAATCACCGCATCGTCCCCAACAGCAGCGTCGATATGTGCAGCTAAGTTGATAGCATCAGTCTGGTTCACTCTCGATAATGGTGCATATTTCAAACCTTTTTTCAGAACTTTTTCCTCTGAGAGAGTGAAAGTGAAGTGGGATAAGTTCAGCAAACGAGGATAGAAGCTCACATCACTGTATTTTTCTTGTGGTTGTGTATTTCGTTGTGCAAATCTTAGTCGGTTTAGCCTCTGCTTCTGCCTAGAATATTGACTGTAGCTTTATTTTCTAGCTTTCTCTCTAAAGAGAAACTGCACTTGATCAAATTCAACTGGATGCAAGAGATGCGCTAACGCAGAGTGGAGAACCATCAAATGGAAACTAATGTTGTCTCTTTTGAAGTAATGGTGCTTAATTTCAGCTTTTAACCAAATTAGTTTTGCTTTGTAGATAGATTTCTTGGCCAGCGTCGATCGTGAATTACATTTAATGTTGATGTATTTTGGGAAAACTTTATAACGTTTACACATAGTGTTAAACCAGATATGATTTCCTATTATTTGAAAAGAAATCAGTAATCTTTGGTATAGTACCAATAACTGCTTTAATTTAGCATTTTTTATACAATTAACCGATTTATTGCTCGGCACTTGGAAAAACTTTTCACTCAACACTCGACACTCACTCACTCGACGCTGCTGTTGAGGACGATGCGGTGATTCAATCGACCTGTGCGAATTCACTCACGAAGATTTCAAAAACATTTTCTAACCATTCGAATGATGCTGTAATAATCAAAAATTTAAAAACAAAAACTGCGACGAACGAAATTATAATTAGTAAAGCTGACAAAGGTAATACTGTAGCTATTATAGATAGATTAGAATATTTAGATAAAATGAATACTGTCTTAGGTCAATTAGGAGTTCTGGAAATTAATAATGATCCTACTGATAAATTTAATCGAGAATTAATCAGCAAATTAAATAATAGTAGCCTAGCATTAAGTAAAAGTGATAAAATAAAGCTAAGAACCAGCCATCCCGCGATACCGATATTATATGGACTTCCTAAATTGCACAAAGACAATATTCCCATGCGCCCTATAGCCTCAGCTTTTCAATCTCCAGCCTATAAGTTATCTAAATTCTTAGCCAGAACTATGCCTGTCCTACTTGACTTTAAACCTAACTTTTCTATTAAGAATTCAATTGATTTAGTTAATAAAACCAAAGACTTGATATTACCGCGTCACTCTAAATTAGTGTCATTTGATGTTAATAGTTTGTTCCCTTCCATTCCCACAAAAACACTAAAAGAAATATTCAATTCAAAAATTCATAGTGTGGTTGACAATGACACAAGAGCATCACAATTTGTCACTCTATCGAATTGTTGTATTGAACAAAATTATTTTATGTTTAATGATAAATTTTACATGCAAGCAAATGGACATGCCATGGGGTCACCTTATTCTCCCTTTTGCGCTGAAATATTTATGGACTATTTAGAAAATAAACTTTTTAATTCTGACAGCAACCTACTTAATAATATTTTTACCTGGTATAGATATGTTGACGATGTCTTCTGTATTTGGACAGGGACTGATAGACAACTTAAAATATTTTTAGATAATATTTTAAATAAACTTGACAATAATATAAAATTCACATCAACTTTTTAGACTTGACGCTATCAATAGTTAATCAAAAATTATCTTTCAATATATTTAGAAAAGAAACATACTGTGATGCTGTAATACCGTCCGATTTCAACCACCCTTGGAATACTAAGATGTCAGCATTTCACTCTATGATAAATAGATTGGTGAAACTGCCTTTAGACCACCATAAATTTAAGTCAGAGTTAAATGTGATCAAACAAATTGCTATTAATAATAGGTATAAGCCAAAGATTATTTATCAACTATTAAAGAAAAAACAGTATAAATTGACCGTTGAATCTATATACCCGTGCAATAATAAATCCGATGATGACACATTTTTGCGTAAAAAAATCCCATATTTAAATAATTCTTGTTCATTACTAAAAAATTGTCTTAAAAATGTTAAAGTTTATCCCGCGTTTTCAAACAAAAATAACCTTAAATCTAGAATATGTAATTATAAAATAAAACCTAAATTTGACCCTTTAAAATGTAGTGGCGTATATCGTATTAAATGTAATGATTGTGATGCTCTGTATATAGGAAAGACTAAGAGAAATATTAGGACAAGATTTAAAGAACACTTTACATCAGCTAAATCAGGCGGACCTAGTTCTGGCTTAAGCAAACATTTAATTGATACTGGAAATTCTATTAATATTGATAACCTAGAACTTTTACATCACATTAACGATGATAAAATATTAGATAGATTCGAAAAATATGAAATACACAAAGCTAAAAATCATGGCTGTTTCTTGGTCAATGACCTTATTGATTTTAACAACAACAGTATTTTACTTGATTGTAATTTCATAGATTCTCTTTTTCCTTAATAGCGTTTTTCTCTCCAAATAAGTATATAATTGTTTGTTAAACCAGTTAATATTTAGTTCAATCTTGAAAATGACCCAGAAAGTCAAAAATAAAATGTTGAGTCTAAATGAATTATTCGAATCAACGACCATCCACTATCTTTCTCTTGAAATTCTTCTGATTTGGTGTTAATGCAGTTAATCATATTCTTACATAAAGTTGGTAAATCGTTGTTGTTGAATACGACAGTCATTTTGGTTTGAAATGATTTTATTGAAGAAATAATTTCATTTTCTTCTTCTGAGTTTGCAACTTTGATATATTCTGCAAAAAGTTCAATATTGAACTTACAAGAAAAATGTTTTTCTAACGAGATATTTAACACTTCCAAAAGTTGATGTTTAGATTCTTGTAAGAATTTATTTATATCGAGTAATCCTTCATCTCCATTTTCAAGAATAAATGTTTCAATTCGTTCCCCGAAATTTTCCTTAACACACCTAAGATGTTTATTTATAGGTATAGACGCTTTCTTTTTATGAGCATTGGTACGTAAATGATGCGTCCAGTCTTTTACTTTAATTTGTAAATCACATGCCTGACAAAACATATGTGTTAAAGCGTCCTTAAATGATGTTTTTAATGATGACGTTGACGGTGAAACTGATAATGATATAGCTGTAGCCATATTTTTAGTATCTTCATTTAGACGATGCAATCTTGTATACAATGTGTTGCTATGTATACTTTTTATATGCCTCTGTAGGTTGAAACCCCTTTTAAAGGTCTTTCCACACACTAAACACAAAAAACACTCCATTTCTATTATATTCCACTTCTTGTACAATTATATAGAGTTCTTAAGTAGTCTTTTAGTATTAATGCACACTTTAAAAGTTTAAAATAAAGTTTTCTTATTCTTTAGAAAACACAGTCTTAAAAACATTTAATAAACCACGCTTGATTTAGTTTAGAAAACTCAGATCCAACTCTCATCTAATTAGAAATAGAACTAGCGTGGAATGCAAGCAGCACGCGTCTTTTATTAGGCGAATTTATCACATCCAATTGTAATTTAGGAAACCGCAATATTCTGCTTCCCATTAAATTCGCCTCATGTTACTTCATTTAGCTGATAAAGGTGGTCAGGTCAGGTTCGTCTACAAAACCTTATCACCCAACGACCTCAACAAATTATTAATTTCTACGCACTCACCAGCTCGCTTATCAATCACAGCTCGAGCAGAAAAACATGCTAAAACTTGCTTGGAAACAAATGATATCATAGAAATAAGAATTTGCAAAAGAAATTAAACAATAATAATCTTCATCTATTTACTCAAAGTGGTGAAATCCTTATTACGTAATATTCTGTTTTCCCATTAAATTCGCATCATGTTATTTCATATAGCTAATAATGCTGTACTTCGTAATTAAAAACTCAAAACAACAAACTCTTATCTTCAACATCAATTGTAGCCTCCAAGACCGCATACCCAAAATCCAAGATGGCCGACAGGTGCCTTATCTTACTAAACAATCCAGGTTCAGATCCAAGGTTCAGATCCAAGTCCAGGTGCAAACCAAAGCAGAATAAGAAGAAGATCAATTGTAGCCTCCAAGACCGAAAACCCAAAATCCAAGATGGCCGACAGGTGCCTTATCTTACTAAACAATCATCAACCTTGACCTTTGACCTTCGGAATCTCAGCCATTTCCTTATCTCCAGCGCAAATCAAAGGAGAAGAAGATCAATTGTAGCCTCCAAGACCGAAAACTCAAAATCCAAGATGGCCGACATCCTTATCTCTCTTCCGCTCCCCCAAAAATTGTTATGGGGTTTCTGCCGCATGGGAAATGAGCAAAAATGTGAAGTCAGACCTCGATTTCCCTCACAATTTAACCAATTTTAAGGTGCTCATTGCTCATTTGCGGCAGAACCCGCATATTCTAACTACTTGTATGATATATGCCTGAGAAGATTTTATATCTAAAGCTTCTTCGTTTTCGTCTACATCATCAGTTTTAGCATATTTCATAAATTCACAAAATAGTTTAATATTGAACTTTATAGCATTGTGTTTCTGTAAACTTGCATCAAGAAGAATAATAACTTGAGGTTTGATTCTGTAGAAAAATTCTTTTGGATCCAAAATTCCTTCATCATCATTTTCTAATAGAAAACTTTCAATACGATTATTAAAGCCCTGTTTAATGCGCTTTAAATTTCTTTCATTGGTTCAGCTGCATTTCTCTACAAATTTTGAAAAGGTCATTGGGATAGTAGTTTTTCGTTTGTTTGGCTTGGTGAGTTCACAATTTGGGTCTATTGTTACATGACGCATACAAAAATTAAATTTTAAATGTCATATAGGGTTGTTAGCTGTCAGTTTGGTATAAATTTAAAAATATGTTTTCCCTTATTAAGATTATTATGACTGAAAAAAGAAGAAACGAAATCTATGGCTATGAAAATATTTTTATTTTCTTAAGTTCTTGACATGATAAATTTCTCTAAATTACCGAAAGAAGCCATTCCAGCTACATCGATTTTGTTTGTTCTATCGTTCCAATTCAAAGTTTTTGAGGCTATTTTTATAAAGTGCTGCAACGGCAACAAACCCGGAAGCTGATATTTTGCCAAAATTACATGACAAACTCAAAGTAAACTGAACTCGGTGAGATCACACTTTGGGTCTATTGTTACATGACGCATATAAAAAATTTATTTTCTTAAGTTCTTCACATGATAAATCTCTTTAAAGTATCGAAAGAGGACATTTCAGCTACCTCGATTTTGTTTGTTCTAGTCTAAATTCACAGTTTTTGAGGCTATTTTAAGAAAGTGCTACAACGACCGCAATGATCATGTTAATTTCTTCTTCCTATCTGAAGTTCAAGGTTGTGATATGGGTTTGTTAGCTGCTAGTTTGGTATTAATTTAAAGCATAATTACGAATCAATGTTTTCCCTTATTAAGATTATTAAAACTGAACCATAAAGAAACGAAGTTTAAGGCAATGAAAAGATATTTATTTCGTTTGCAATTTCTTCACATGATAAACCTCTCCAAAGTACCGAAAGAAGTCATTCCAGCTACCTTGACTAGACGTTTATTAATTATCAACGGATTTATGCAAAGCGATGCATGTTATTTTTAAACATAAGATTTTTTCCATTAATTACAGAAATTCTTTTGGCTATTCCTCAATGGTGTTATTTTAACTAGTAATCAAGGTCAAGATGACGTAATTAATTGGTGGAATGACTTACTTGCTAGTTTCATAAACACGAAATTATTTCATAATATGACCTCGAATTAATGTCGTTTTTTCTTATCACCCCAAAACATTCTGGGCCATTCAACTCTTATCGGCAAATTTTTTACGCTGACGAATCGAATCCAAACGTTTACTACTACTTATCAGCGGATTTTTTATGTTAAAAGGAATTGAACAAGATATTTATTAATTATTTATCAATGAATTTAGACAAAATTGTTGATGCTATTTTTAAGTACAGATCCAGATCCAGGTCCAGGTGCAAACCAAAGAAGAAGAAGATCAACTGTAGCCTCCAAGACCGAATACCCAAAATCCAAGATGGCCGACAGGTGCAACTTATCTTTATCTTACTAAACAATCACCGACCTTGACCTTCGGAACCCCATTCCCTTATCTCCAGCCATTTCCTTATCTCTCTTCCCAAAAATTGTTATGGGGTTTCTCAATTTTCAGCCATTTCCTTATCTCTCTCCTCCAAAAATTGTTATGCGGGTTCTGGACCATAGAAAATGTGCAAAAATGTGACGTCAGACCTCGATTTCCCTCGCAATTTGACCATTTTTAATGTTCACATTTCACATTTGGTCCAGAACCCGCATATCTATCCTACTAATGTAAATATGACCATTCAGTAAGACCATTTATGACCACCTGTTGACTAAAGCTAGCATCCTTGGCGATGCACAGCATGTGATAAAAGTAATTTTCAAAACTGTCACTCGGTGTTTTCTTACAGTTTATGAGGCGCATATGAATATCAGCTTCATCTTAGTAACGTGGAAATGTAGTATTTAGCCCTTCCTTTCATTGCTCCCAAGTGTAGATATTCCTTTCAGAGCTCTAGAACCAAAATCGTGCTGCGCCGGCTAGTTTTGATGATGCCAACAAAAAGTATTTTCTTTATCCACGTTTTACTGGACATCGTAGACTTTTGGGAAGGATCGAATGTAGGTGCGAGGGAGCTCAATTCAGGGAAATTAAATAGGGGAAAGGTTAGCTGGGATGACGTGCCAGCTGTGTAATTTTCTGCTGAACTGGAGTTTTTCTGAAAAAGAGACAACTCTTGTTTAGTTAATTCTAATTCGTGCTTCAGAACTTCTCTTTCTCGGCAAAGGAGCTCCATTTCCCTTTGATGCAACGTTTTTTTTTTTTTTTTTTATACGATGTGGCCAAATCCTAGGGGACAACCCTTTGATGCGTTAGCATGGTTTTGGCCGGAAGGGAATTTAGGGTAAGGGAAGTGAGGAAACTTGAGTCTTGTTTGCATTGCTGCGAGCTAGACAATAGCCCAGAGACAGAGTGGATTATTTTTAATTTCTTAATAAAAGCTCACGGTCATCTGGTCTTGAACCCGGGACCCATGGCATGTTGGTCTTGCCGCTCAACGCATTGATCCAACTCCGTCTCCAAACGTTGATTCTGAAATCGCTACATTTGAGGTTACGTGTGCGTTTTGGGCTATTTGAGCGTTCTTCGTGCCTCGATTATTTTCAGGAACAAACTGGGTTGACGTTGTGCGTTCACTTGCTGTAAGGCGAGTGGTCTGCGTGCCCGTTACAGTAACCAAATCAGCCGATATGATTCCTTCGGGAGTCTCGACCAATGTTGATTCTGCAGCCGGTTTAAGCGTTGGCTGAGATTGCGTTTGGCCTAAATCGTTGCTATCGTATGGATCGCCTGTCTCGTTCAGCATGATTTTCTTCAACACGGGTTTGTTCACGTGCGAAACTCGTTTTCTGACTTTTAGGTTAAAACTTTCACTAAAGCTCACTATTTCACGATTTCGGGAAAATTAGAGTTCATCCCACTTCTGTCTGTTACGGAATGGGATCGAGTGGCTAATTGAAAGTCGGATGATAAAATATAATACTATTATTGAAGGAAACTCGTTCATGTGGGTTTTTCACAATTTAGCAGAGCTTGACGTCAAAAGGAAATCTGAGATTATTTTTCAAGCGTACGGTTGGCAGCAGTGATCGTCGTCGTCTTTTCACTTCGTACGGTGATGGCGTTATGCAACCATTAATTGTATAACAAGTCGTCGATGAAGTAAGTGACAACGTGTCGGTCTACCAATTCGGAAATCCCAGATGTGAAAATGTTTTCGACTGACAGGGTTGCAAAGAAAATAGTTTAGATTGTAGATCCACTTGCAATCGTGGTCTTGAATCGGGTGATAAAGAGGGTCTTTAATTTGTATCACATAAAGTTTTTAATTAAGTGTTCAATGACCACTCAAAAATAAAAGAACATAAAGTGGGTACATATAAATTGTTTTCAATGATACTTATCTGATGTGCCAGGAAATTTACAAGTCGCAAAATGTAAACAAAATTTCCTGAACTGTAGAACAACAACAACATGCATTCCTATGACATGAAAAAAAGTATAACAATTTTACATATTACCGACACCTAACAACAAAAGAGCACAATATAGGTGTCGGCAACAGGAATTCTATATGTTTTGAGGTCAGGTGCCTCAGTTGAAGGTAATTATTTGCATTTTTTTACACCTGCGACAGCTGATGCACTTGATCTCATGTACATACAATTCAAAATATTCGAACGCGAAACGCAACTTGAAACAACGGAATTGTTATAACTTTACGCTCTGACAGTGAACGTCAGATGAAATTAAGAAATTTTCTCGCGGGGAATTAAATAGCGTTGCCAGAATTAACGTGAACTGAGTAATATCCAAATTATCCGCGATTTTATAAATTAACATTTACGCAATGAGTGCAAAGGAGAAAACGAGAAAAAAAAACGCGCATGGATTTGGGTTGAGTTCGTTGAAACTTATACTTCTGTTGTCGCTATTTTATAGCATGATTGTAATTGTTGAAGTAGTATACATAAATTCAACAAATCATAGGGAATTTAGCCAAAATACTTTGAAAAAATTATTGCTTCAGTAACAATCAAAACTTTTATAATGTAATGTGTGCGCGTGAATGCAACGTAAAGTTGCCGCAGGACGTTACAGTGGCACGCCTAGTTGGCAGCACGTCCTAGCTCGTCGGTTTTGGGCGAGGGTCCTTGAACATTGGATTCACACACCATAACAGTATATCGCTTGGCGAAAGAAGGTTGTGGAATCCTTCTCTCAGGTCTGCCACAAATCAACAAAAAAAAACAAGAAGATAAAAGGAAGAGCAACAGGTCTGGTGTCACCTGTTACTCTTACCCGCTTGGTTGACAGTTCAGGCATCTAACCCACTCCATCCCTGTACCTGGCTAGGGTACAGGCCCAACCTGTAAATAGGATACTGAAACAAAAAAATAAAATAAAATTAAAAAAAAATATGATGGAGAGACAGGGAAAGGGAATGCGGGAAACAAGGAGGACAAGAAGCTTCATTGAGGTTCCTGAAATGTAGTAAAAAACTAAATTTAGCTCATATAATTAAAGTGTATTAATAGCATAAGAAAGTTTATACATCGTAAAAAAAGGTAAGCCTAGGTTAATTCAATAATGCAGTGGCTTAATTAATATGATATCTACTGAATCGCAACGTTCTGGCCACGCCAATAACATTTTCCTGAATAATCAATTAAGCAAGCTAAATTTAATTCAGTTCTCACTAGAAAAGCAATAAATACGGAACAGAAAAACAATAACAAAGGAATTTCTAAACGCAATTTTATATCAAGCCGCAGACAAATACGCCAAACTAACTAAATCGACCGTAACATTCCTTGGAAATTTGAGACGGTCCTTAGATAATTTCAATGGTTCTTCACAAGCATATTAGAACGCTAGTATGATAACTGAGGGTATGTTAGGATGAATGGGGCTCCTTGGTTAATAAATATAAGAGGGCGTAGTCCCTCTCGTTGTACAGTCCCAAATCCTAGTACCTAACTCTTTTTATCTATAAATTGTTTAGATACATTTTATTTTTATTAAAGCAAAAGACTATTTTATTTTTATAGTTTTAAAATTTTAATTTTTTATTTATTTTAATGTTTTCAGATCGGCAGATCTGGTTAGACTGAAATTCTATTTACATTTTTTTCGTATCCTACTTTACATTTAATACATAGATAGTTTGTTCAATATTTTCTCTGCATAGAGTACAGTATTTTATTGTCAATGAATAAATGATTATTATATATTTCAAAGTGTTTGTGTTTCACACTATTCAAAATTAATCGAAGTGTACAGGTTGACTAAAATATATTTGACAGTTATTTATCTGTACAGTCTGATTGGATATTATTAAAGTGGATTTTAATAAAAATATTTTATTAATAATATAATCAAACTTATGAAATTTTAATTAAAAATTAAAAATAAAATTTGTAGCTACTGCTACAATAACCTAAATTTGGCCCTGCATAACTTGTACACAACCTATACAAGAATAATAAGAAGCAAATAAATCAAAAATATGCCAATAATAAACTATCACGTCTTAATACCAAACAACGGCCAAAAGACGAAATCCCGATAATATTACGTGCGACTATTTAAAAATTCAAAACACATTTTTCATTCAACGAATTTGGAACGATATTAATTAGTGGCGTTTCCTAGAATAATTTCCTATTATTTAATAAACAAAGATATCTAAAATGTTCTCTTATAGGATAATTTCATACTGTTTCTTAAAAAAAAATCTATAATATTCTCTTATAGGATAATTTCATACTGTTTCTTAAATAAAATCTATAATGTTCTCTTATAGGGTAATTTTAGACTATTTCGTAAATAAACAAAATCTAAAATGGTCTCTTTAGATCTATTTCCTGAGCACCTTTTACTGCCTAGACCCCAGTCTACAACAGCTAACTCCAAAATGATAGTACAATTAATACTTAGTCTTTGTTTTCATTAAGCTAGTATGAAACTAGCCAACTTATTCGAGGTAGAATTCTATATAGATGTTTTGATTCTTTAAACTATAATAATGTAGCGAAAGGCCTAGATTCTAACAACAAAATTCTATCACACAAATAAAAAAAAAATACATACGAAATCTGGTTAATTATATTTGATGGTAAAGGAAACTTATCAGTGTCCTAATTTTAATGTGAATTCTTCTAAATAAAATTGAATTTAACGCAATGAACACAAGTCTATTTTTAAGTTGACTTCCTTTTCATTTTCTTTTAAATATATGCAAGCGGTTTTTTTTTTATTTTTGTCTTTTTTTTTTAATACAATGTGGCCAAATCCCTTTGATACGTTAGCATGGTTTTTGGGCGGAAGGGAACTAGGGTAAGGGAAGTGAGGAAACTTGAGTCTTGTTTTCGCATTGCGAGCTAGACAACAGCCCAGAGACGGAGTGGATTATTTTAATTTCTTAATAAAAGCTCACAGGGAGACCTGGTCTCGAACCCGGGACTCATGGCATGGTGGTAGTGCGGCTCAACGAATTGATCCAACTCCGTCAAGCAAGCCGTTTGCCTAAATTGCGTTAAGCCTCAATCCGTAATGAACAAAATTACTTACATCGATGAGGTTCTCATACTTATCTTAATTTTGTTTGAGTACTTTCCAAGCTGGTAAGCCCTTTTCATCAAACTTGGGATGTTTTTTTGTTTCCTCGGTCCATGTCCTGTTCTTCCTTTTGTTCTTTTAGAGACCCCAACCGGGGTTACATTGGAGCGGTTGACTTATTGGGGATAAGACTTGTACTCCCCTCCTCATGCGTCTGATGGAGGATCTACTACAAATTGTGTGACTGGAGCCTCCAGCTGTTCATCTGCCCCGGGCGACACTTAATGAATTGTCTTCTTCATATTAAAGAATCGACACTTTCATCTCATTTCACCAGAAACAGAGGTGTACAGACTGGTAAGGTTGAGGAAGGCTAAGGTAATTGCTCAGCTTTGCCGACTTCTAGGTGACGCTGGATAAACGTTAAATATTCATTTGAAAGTCTCACATTACAGTTTCATCATTTATAAAAATAATTTGAGGGGGATTGCGGCAACAGAAGATATAAAAAGATCTTGCAAACAACAGATCGCTCTCATTCAGTAGTGAAATTTCAAGGTGTTTAAGGTAGTGTATTTTTAAAGTGATTTTTAGAGTTTATTTCTTCTGCATTTTCTATCCGCCATTTTGTGAAAAATGTTTTTATTTTAAATATTTTTGATTTTGTTTGTTTTTGGGTGTTCTAGTTTTAGCAATTTTATTAGTGAATTAATTTTTGTAACGAAATTTAAGATAGATATTTGAATTTTGCAATCAGTAATTATTTTGAACTTGAAATCATTCTAATCATTAATTAGTTTGTGGCTATTTCTTGATAATTGCTTAGTTTTTTTTTTTGAAATATTGCGCAAATTAATTAATCTGGTCAACATATGCTTACACTAGATTTTTTTTTGGTTTTTACAGTGCATTTATAAATATATAAAAATAAAGCTTTTCTGAAAAACGGTTAGGGCCTATTGTTTGCACAAATAATTAATTTAATAAATTTTCATCTTTCAGTTTTATTCATGTTTGAGATTCATTAGCAGTTAATTATTTTCTCGTCCATTTAGCTAAATGTGATCCTTTCATTTAGCGATAAAAATCAAAACGTAAATTTTAACTGTAAAATGTTATAATATTGTTTAATGTTGTATGACTTGTGCAATAAAAGTGAGAATAGAACCAAGCCTGTATGCGTGCTTCTTTTCGATCTTTTTTTGTTTCAATTTTGAATTTATTGTTTTTGAAATTTTCTTCTTTAAATTTAATTCAATATTTCAAGTTAGATTTCTTTTATTAAATTTTTTAACTTCTTCCTTCTATTTTGAACATTTTGTTTGGTGGTTACATCTAGGACTGGTTCTCGTTTTGAATATTGGGGTTTCAAAGTACAAGTTCGGTTCACGTGCCAATAACGTTCATCTATGTACATATACAATAAAGGGCGTTATAAATATTTAAAATGGCGAAATTGACGCCATCAAGAATCGAAAGGGTGATCGAAAACGGACGAAAATCGGCATTAACAAAAAGAACACAAGGATTTTTTTAATTCAAGATTTGTGGACGAAATAGAATGCCCTGGACATAGGAATAAAAATTAATTTGGGTAAAACAGGCACAGAAAAGCCACATAGTTACTTGAAAGAAGATAATTTCAGCATATTAGCAATAAAATATACCGACAATCTCAGCGAGTTAATTGAAGGTTTTCACAAAATTTCACGTCCGTCTGAAACGAACAGTACAACTCCGCAACATGAAGCAACCTACCTAGAATTACACTTCTTTAATGAAGAATACGACATGCGAAGATCGTTTCATGACATGTTCGTGTCATTGGTGCACAACAACACTAGAATCACTCCAGTTCAGAAGTTGCATCATTTCAAATCTTTCCTAGTAGGTGACACAGAAAGATTCTTGAGACACACACCGATAACGGACCAAGATTATGAGCCAACATGGAGTAAGATAAGGGAAATATATGAAAATAAACGCATCCTAGTCAACTATCAGCTTAAAATACTCCTAAATCAGCCTAAGCTAAATACGGAACCTAGAAAAGATTGAAATCATTAATAGATGTTACGGAAGAAGTGTTACAGCAACTGAAATGCTTGGAAGTGAGTACAAGTTCATGAGACGTATTGTTGATATATCTATTAGTACAAAAATTGCTATTTGTAACATTGAAATTGTGGGAGGAAGAACAAGGCTTCACGCAAAAATTACCAGAGTTTCAACAATTTAAATCATTTTTAAATAACCGTTTAAGAATTGTATAGTCAGGCACCATTGCATTCAAACCTAAGCTAACAACCCACTTCACGAAGGAGAAAACATTATTCTAACACACTGCTAGCAACAACAAATTTCCATGGCAAGGAAAACATTTTGTTGCAAAATGTCCAACATATCAAAAAATCAATGCAGCCAACAAGCACAAGACAATCACGTCTTCTGGAAGATGTTTGAACTGTTTCTCCAACAATCATACCGTCACCAAATGCACTGAATCTGATCCAGATCCAGTAGAAATCAATACAAGTCTAGGCTGGATCTTACTAGGATCAGCCACTCAAACAGACAAAGGGAATACCGCCACTTTTTCAGTCACAACGGTTTACTGCGCACTAAATAAACAAGTCAAGCGATTTTGGGAAACAGAAGAGAGAATAAGACTGTCAAGTATATTATGAATAAGCATACAAAAGACTAGAGAATGGAAAATACCAAGTCAAGCTGCCATTCGAAAACAACAAAGCTCCCTTGTTAGGACAATCGAGACAGCGGCCGATGTACAGGTTCCTAACACTTTAAAGGCAGTTTTCCTGAAATTGAAAATACCAAGTGTCTAAACGAATACATAGAACTTGGACACATGAAAGAAACGATTCTTCCCAAAGAAAACGAGCCACACTACTACATCACTCATCATGCTGTTTTTAAGGAAAGCAGCAACCCAAAACTTCGCGCCGTCTTTGACGCATCCTATAAAATAAGTAATTGAAAGTCTCTCAACGAGTGCTTGTTGACCGGACCAACATTGCAAAGTAAACTATTTGCTACATGATTAAATTGGAGGAAAGACAAGGAAAGACCGCTGATATTGAAAAGATATACTGGATGATCTTGATACATCCAGAAGATCAAACTTATCAACGAATAGTTTGGACTCATCCTGTAACCAAGCAAGTTCAAGACTACAAGCTGAAAACAGTCATTTCAGACTTCATCTACACCTTATCTAGTTATAAAAACGTTGTTGCAGTTAACGCAGGATGAAAAGGAAAGCTGGTCATTAGTTTCGAATGTAACTATGAATAATTTTTACGTAGCCGATTCGCTAACAGGAGCGGAGAACGTATCAGATGACAAAAGTTTACAAGTGGAGCTCATAGCTATGATGAATTCCGGAGGATTCAATCTAAGGAAATGGACTAGTAACGAAAGCGGAGTCCTACATGAGATTCGCCTAGAACATCAGAAATTAAAAGGAACATTATCCTTTGCTGAGCAATAATCCGTTAAGACATAAGGAATCTTATAGTATCCAGTAGCAGATTACTTAACGTTCAAGGTACTTCAGCATCAAGATCCTAAAAAAAAAAAAAAGCTAACAAAAAAAACATTTTATCTGAAATTGCATCACTCTTGGCTGGTTAGCACCAATTACAGTCGTAGCCAAAATGGTCATGCAGAAGTTATGGATAACCGTCTATTATTTGGACAGTCAAGTAACCGAAGCAATAAAAAGTGGACAAACTTCATGAACAAGCTACACAAGTTGCCGCAGTTGAAGATTCCACTTTGGATTAAGTATGACAGCAGAATTCAATTACAATTGCATGTGTTATGTACCAAAAATGGCCATCAGTATCTAGAATGATCATAACAAAAAAATATCATAAGTCATGCAAATTGAATATAATTATTCAAATAAAATATCCCCCCCCCTATGGACTGCTACCTTGACGTGGTGGTGGGGGGGGGGGGGCTAAGCACGCCGTGTGACAAAGAGCAGTCCACAAATAGTAACAGACGAGGCCCCAGTGTGTGTGTGTGACGAGTGTGGGCGGAAGCGACAGGCACCAATGGATTTTGGCATTAAGAAAGAGCCCAGTAAGGTCTTAATTACGGCATACTGGACTACGTTTTTGGAATAGATTGCCACGGGCTGACGATTGTAGTATTCTGTTACCTGAGTATGCATTAGTGAAATCCTGGAGAAATGGCTTTCAGGCAAATGCTGTAATCGCCTCCGTCCCGCTAAAACCTTGGCAGGTCTCAGGGAACGCTCTCGATTCGGCACCATTGGTTGGTGGTGAAGGTTCAGTTGAAGGACTCCTGATTAGCACCGATCCGGCTTTGAATATAAGCTCCCATAAGGTCCTCTGTCAGCCCTAGTATGGCCTCAATGCTTGCGTAGATAACCATAGGATCCAAACGAGACTACACACGACCAAACCGAGATAACGGCCCTGAGTTGGGACCCGATTAAAATGAATAAGACAAACAAAACACAAAAAACACTAGAGAAACGCCAGAAGGAAATTGAAATCGAAACACCGGACGGAGGGAGCGATGCTGAAAACCCGTTTAGGAGGAGTTCTGCGCTGAGGAGAGACTTTGAGACCTCCTCCTAAACCTGGCACCTCAGGGACAGCCTTTATATCGACGACTATTATCCCAATCACCTCATCTAAAAGTGAGGATGGTGGCAACGCAGACAGCGGCGAGGAGGACATGCGCTGCAAATGCAAGGCCATAATCAAAGACATGAAGGCCGCTATCAATAAGCAGCGGGGCATAGCCATGGGGGTTAAAAACGGTTTAGCCGAACTGGAAGATCTGATCGACGCGATCAGTTACAACAGGAAGAGAGGACAGAGGGCCGAGCAGGTGCGGCCTACTCGCAAAGAGGTCTCTGCCTTGGCGACCAGGACACAAAAAGAGAACCCTGGTCCCATCCAGAAGCGGATCGCCTCTAGTCCAGCACAACGGGAAACGGAGGCGCACAAAAAGCGAGCCGTAGAAAGCGCGGTAAAACTAGGGAAGGAGCAGGTCGAATCACCGGCAACCTGGAATGTCGAGCGTTCCAAACTTGCGCGGAGAAAGAAGAAGGAGGAGAAACCTCAGAAAAAAACTATAGACACTCCCTGGACGGCAAAAGGGAAGAGTGTCAAAAAGAGGAGGATCAGGGTGCGCCCGGAGGCGATCCTGATCAAACCAGAGAAGGGACAGTCATACGCGGACGTCCTCAAGGAAATCTTGGAGAAGACCAAGCCCGAAGACACTGGGACAATAGTCCGGTCCATTCGGCAGACACGGTCGAGAGGTGTCCTCCTAGAAATTGGAGAGGAGCCGAAGGAAAAGGGCGCGTTCCGGGAAGCTATTAAAACCATCCTGGGAGATAAGGCAATTGTGTCTAACCTCGAGCCTAAACAAACCGTCGAGATCAGGGACCTTGACTGCCTCACGGATAAGGCCGAAGTGAAAGCAGCACTTCAACGGGATATCTCGGAACTAGGAGAGGTTACGATTGGCCTAACTCCAGTTAACCCCAGAGCGAAAGCGAGAAAAAGCGGCGGCGAAACTGCTGGAGCGACAGAAGATTCAGATCGGCTGGCTCTACTGTAGGGTAAAGAAAATAGCAGTCGTGAAACGATGCTTTAGGTGTTTTGGGTATGGAGACGTTGCCAGAGACTGCAAAGGACCGGACAGGAGCGCTCTGTGCTACAGATGTGGAACAGCAGGACACAAGGCAAAGGCATGTACCGCCTCCCAACACTGCGTACTGTGGGCAGACAGAGGCCTAGAGGAAAACCGCCTGACGCACTTGCTGTGCTCAGGGCGTCTTCCAGGATGAATTGGTCAAGGCCAAAGCACTCATCAAATGAAGCGCATACTACAGGGGAATTCAAATAGGAGCAGGATGGGCAACGATCTTCTATACCAACTGGTATCAAGTGAAAAATAAAATAGTTTTTAAAAAAAAAGTTAAACCGACTGCACCAAAAGCGCTAAAAAGCATAAAATAATTTTTAATTTTATGTCTATTAAGAAATTTTGAAGTCAGCGCAAATTACACAAATAAAACAACTACAGAACCACAATTGAAGATAATACATAATACTACTTGAACGTTTTAGCTCACGGGATCATAAGAAACAACGATTAAATACTTTTGTTGTAGTTGTTCGGTTTGCTTGATTTTCACCGGCTTCAAAATATCGTAATAGATATAAAATTAAAAATTATTTTATGCTTTTCAGCGCTTTTTGTGAAGTCGGTTCAACTTGTTTTTTAAAAACTAATTTATTTGATTGGATAACCGCTAGCAGCTATTCCAGAACCCACCACAAAGAAAATGTCCTACGCGTTAAGATGGAATTATGTGTTAGACAAGTTAGACACTTTTGGAATATATGGTCCAAGGATTATTTAAACCAGTTGCAACAACGACCGAAATGAAATAACAAAACGGAAAACATTCAAAAGGGAGATATCGTGTTGTTGAAAAACGAAATGCTATCTCAGAGTCACTGGCCATTATGAATCATAGAAGAAGTTTTTCCAGACGAGGATGGTCTAGTTCGAATTGCTATGTCGTCTACCGGTAGACTAGGGATGTGCATATTCGGTACTTTAGAGTAAATAGAAATGCTCGTTACTTTTAAAACAGGTACTCGTTACTGAATACTTTTCATAAAAATAAAGACAGCCGCAAATACGTCCATCCATCCATCAACTACTGCTCAAAAGTAGAGCACAGCCACTAATTGGTTTGCTTTTCATGAAGAGGAGAGCATAGCTTCAAATTCTCATTCTCAAGTAAAGAGAGCAAAATGCAGCTGGATTTGTAGATTTTACAAAGATTCCCTAATAATAATAATTTTTTTTGTGTAAAAATGGCACTTTATTTTGGCACAAACGTTATAAATGTAAATGTAAAAATACTAAAAAAAAGAGACAAAAAGGAATCTACTTTACCTATAGATTGTATACAAACAGAAACAAATAATGGTTAAGCAAGAATGAACGAACAAGAACAATAGAATAATAAGAACAATAAAGAACAAGAGCAATAAAATGAACCAAAACAATATAAGAACAAGAACAATAGCGAGAAACAAACGATAAAGATAAGGGACCACAATAAAAAACGTAGTATCGAAATTAGTAGAACTGTAAAAAACAAACAAAAATTATCAACAAATTTAGAAAGCAACAGGCCCACATTTATTACAGCAAATAGATATGGCACTCGTAACGGAGTCAAATGATCTAAAGGTGGAGGACTGGAGAGTGTCGGGAAAGACGTCGTTTTCGGACCACTGCTGGATACGCTTCAGAATCAACCTTCTGCCAGAGCCTCGCATCTCCTTTAGAAACCCGGTCAGAGCAGACTTGGATGAAATTAAAAGACGAGTAGCGCATAGCGTACCAACGCCAACTTGCGAGATTCTCGAAAACACCCTATCCCTTGATGCTTCAGTGGAGGTACTATCCAAAGCGTGGACTGACGCCTTCAAGAAAAGCTGTCCGCTAAGCAGACCACCCAAGAAGTCTTACCCTGCTTAGTGGAACAGGAGCCTGAGCGCGTTAAGACGGGAGGCGCGGAGGCTTTTCAATAGGGCTAAGTCAACAAAAACAGCTGAGGATTGGACCGCCTACAAAAGGGGTCTTAAAGAGTATAGAAACTCCATAAGAATGGCCAAACGCACTTCATGGAGGGCTTTCTGTGAGTCCATTGAGAGTGCAAGCGAGTCCGCTAGGCTCAGGAAGGCCCTCGCAAGCAGTCCCAGTGTTCCCTCTTTCTTGATGCGGGGCGATGGTTTCTTTACAGAATCGGTAGAGCAGGAAATGCTTATGAGCACGCATTTTCCCGGTAACTCGGACGCAAATAGGGCAGCAAGTTGTGCGGGTAGACCGGCTAAATCGGAGCTACCAAGCCTGGATTCCGCCAGCTACATAGTAGCACAGGACAGGGTTGTATGGGCAATTAAAACTTTTCCGCCATACAGGAATAGACGGGATCTGGCCTATCATGTTGCAAAAAGCAGAGGCTTCAGTTATTCCGTGGCTTAGGGTGATATTTAAAAGCTGCCTCTTCCATTCCTATGTCCCTCAAGCTTGGAGACAGGTCAAGGTGATCTTTATCCCCAAGGCAGGAAAAAGTGGACACATAATCTCTAAGGACTTCAGACCAATTAGCCTTTCATCATTTTTACTGAAAACACTAGAAAGACTTCTCGACGTATACTTGCGTGAGCGTTTTCTACCAAGAGAGGTTAGCGGCTCCCAGCACGCATACAAAGGGAAAGTCAGTTGATACTGCGCTGCATGTAGTAGTAAGAACGGTTGAGCAGTCACTTAGTAACAGGGAATACACGTTGGGGGTGTTTCTTGATATTGAAGGGGCTTTAAACAACGTCAAGGCTGAAGCAATTCACGATGCCCTTATGTCTCACGGTACAGACCACTCTATCTGCCAGTTGATTGACGCAATGTAATCAAGCCGCCAGATACACAAAAACTGGGCAACCACGAGAGAGTCAGGTCCGTAGACAGAGGAACACCCCAAGGGGCGTATTGTCACCATTATTGTGGCTCCTAGTGGTCAGATGAACGAGTGAAGAAAGCGTCAATAGCGTTCTACGCCTGCAAGATGATGTTTGGCAAGAAATGGGGTATAAGCCCTCGTACTGTACATATATCTCCATAAAAAGACCTATTCTTACATACGGCATATTAGTCTGGTGGACTGCTCTAGAGAAGGAGAGCAGTCTAAAGAAAACAAACAAGATTCAAAGAGCTGCCTACTTGAGCATCTCCGGAGCTATAAGCACAATGCCAAGGGCTGCAATGGAGACTATGCTCCATCTCCTACCGCTCGACGAACACGGTAAAAGTATAGCTGCACGCAGTGCTGTAAGACTGAAAGAGTCCAAGTTCTGGAAGAGCTCTGATAACGGCTATAGCACTATACTAAAGACTTATCCGGAAGCTATCTGCAGGTGAGCACCGACTGCACCACCCCACAACTAAGTTTTGGGAAGGTCTTCTCCACAAGAATCCGAACTAGAGAAGAGTGGGAAGAGTGGGGGATGCCACAGGTGTAGAAATATCGGTGTTCACGGATGGGTCTAAGTCGGAGGAGGGGTGGGAGCAGGGGTCTTCTCGGACTGCCCAAGCATATGCAGTAGGTACCGGTTACCGGACCATTGCAGTGTATTCCAAGCGGAGATCTTGGCCATAGAAAGGGCGGTAGCACTAATACACGGGCGCCCAAACCTACCAATGGGTAGCGAGATATACTTGTACATCGACAGCCAAGCAGCTATCAAGGCGCTGGACTAAAACTTAGTCAGGTCACAGCTGGTCGGCAAGTGTCTGGCGGGTCTCCGGACGTTAGGGGCGAGACACAAGGTAACTCTCTGCTGGGTTCCTGGTCACAGTGGTGTTCAAGGGAATGAGGCAGCTGATGAGCTGGCAAAGGAGGGATCACAACTGGATGATTCCTCTATTGACAGATCGATCGGCTGGCCGCTAGAATCAGTAAAGAGAGAAATTGACCTTAAGGCTACTCAGCTCGTTAAACAGAGATGGAGTAACTTAAGCACATGCAGATTATCAAGGCAGCTGTAGCTTAAATGGGATTTCAGAAAAACCGCGTTCCTGCTAAACGGAAGCCGGACAAACCTCCGAAACATTGTGGCAGTTATTACTGGCCACTGTCTTTTCGGTAGACACGCAGAACGTCTGCGCGATCCCACGAATGACTTCTGCCGGAGCTGTATGGACGAGGTAGAGGTGGAAAGCTTTCAGCACTTACTCTGTGGATGCCCGGGCCTAGCAAAAAGAAGGTACAATGCAATGGGCGTGTACTTCTTAGGTGACATGGGCGATATAGCTGACATCGGGCTGAAGCAGCTCCTAAGGTTTATTAACAGCTGCGGCTGGTTTTAGTTAAACCCGGCAATCAGGCACGGTTTCAGGGATGTGGTAACACAACGGACCATTTATTGGTCCTACAGCTGATCGGCTGTAGGGCTGATGGCCGCCACCCTTACCTAACCTAACCTACTCCCCCGCAATACTCAGCATCAAGTGTTGTAGACGAAATTACGAGAAATTTTGAACGTGGTAGAGTCCCACGGGACCAGTCTGCAGAGTCGTGGACATCTGTAAACTGATCCCATTATCCTCTCAGTTCTTCTCTCCCAACGGGAGAATCACCTTTTTCGCAGCACTTGCAGCAAATCCAAAGCGGAGAGAAGCTCCGTGGACAAGATGCTACAAGGCTGCGGCCTATTGTCACCAGTGAAAAGTGAGACTACCATTCTGCACCGACGCTAGCGGCTGCCAGGTACAGTTGAAACGGAAACGCGGGCAGATTATCTGGCACAAGTGACGGACCACTAGCATCAATTCGCACAAGGCCGGGCATGTGAAGTATTGGTGAAACAAAGTTCCTTCTCCCCCAAAAACCGTGCTGACTCTTTGAACGCCCTGGTCAATGTGCGACAGCTGATTTGGATGCACGAGGCTATGATGTAGCAGTTTGAATGCTATATCAGAGTCTTCATAATTGGACGGATAACTGTAGACCACTCTGCTAGTCTCCCCTGCGATTACTATCAATTCTACCCCGACATGTGCGCTCCATCTATTAACACCTAAGTGTTCTGCAGGTACCGCATCTGCAAATAGATCATGCAGCCGACGTGATGTCAGTGTACTGAATGGCGTGTGCGGTGGTTGATTCACCACGAAAGCGTTCACCACCTCTCTGCCAGGCGACCTGGTACTAAGTTGGCTGAAACGCTCTCGTGCTGTATCAACCAATTGGTTTAATTGTGTTGTGTGTGGATGTATTAGTATGTTCCCAGAAGCATCAATGATATCTCCGAGAACTGTAAGCTGTCTTGTATTGTATCGAGCATTACTGAACACCGAATCCACTAATTCAGGATTTAACCTGATTGGTATAGCTGAAAAATCCCCGTACCCAATTTCATCCCATTGCAATTTCATCCCGATACTGGTCGACAGAGCGTGCTTTCAGCGACCCATCTTCTTCTCCCCCCCCCCCCCCACCCAAAATGCGTCAATGATTTTTGCCTGCAAAAGTTTAACGAAGCACTCTGACTTAAGGGGGGAAGTATATGAAGACGTTTTTAAAAATCGATTTTTTTTTATTGTCTTAATCGATAAGTATATGCTCTAAAAATATAATTCCAAAATTCCAAAAGCCTATCTCGAAAATTGTGAAAGATATGCCACTTGAAAGTGGTCGGCGCTGATCTGGCCCAGCGCGCCTGGGATCGAGTATCTCTGCTGCGCGCGTGATTCCGCTTACCGGATTTTTTTTTTTCTGCTCTGGAATTAAGAGTGATGAATGCGACTTTGTTAAAGAGCATTTTCGACGTTTTCAGTCCAAATACCAATTTTTCTGAGAATACCCCTCCCCTCTTACCTTCTCCATATCCATATCATATCTTTTTCGTCAGTTTTTCGGGGCAAACTTTAAACGGCGTTTTCTCAAAACCATGTTTTTCAAATTGGCGTAAAAGATTACCAAAAAACTAGTGAACCGACTTTCTTCATCCAGCACTCATTTTAAAGGGCAAAAAAAACTATTCTAGATAGACTACGGACATAGCAAAAAAATCATGTTAAGACCATTTTTGACGCGAAAATAATCAAAATTTTTGCAAAAAAACCCAACTTTTTTTTCATGCCCGATTTTTATAGTTAATGTTCGAATTTCAAAAAGATCGTAGTCTATCTAGAATAAACAACCCCCTCGAGTATAATAATGTTTGGTTTTTTGATTTCAGATGAAAATTGCGGCCAGGAGAATTTACGCCGATTTCGATGTCAGCCGCGACACGAGTTACGAAACCCACCAAAAGTTGATTAATTTTTTATTTTTCAAAATGTAAAAAATGTTTTTTCTCTTCTTAAAACATTGCCCTAAATACACATAATATCGATTTCATGTGGACCTTTTTCATTTTCCCAAAAATAAATCCCAAAAAAGTTCTTTTTTTTCGGCCTCTTCATGTACTTCCCCCCTTAAGCAGGTGAACTATGGACGATGTAATCAGGTAATAGTTTTTTTTATGTATATATGGTACTTTAATAGGCTTATCGTTATAAATCGTATATTGTATTAAAACTAAAAAACTCCCTAACTACTCTGTAAAATGTAAAATATCAAAAAGGTTATAAAAGCAAGGCACAAAAATCACAAAATATCACAAAAAAACAAAAAAAACAAAATCGCAAAAGGCTCAGTAACATATCAAAAAGTAGGAAAAGAAAGACTTGTAACATATTAAAAGGACGAAAAAAGACTCAAATTTGTTAAAATTTCAAAGACTGCCAAAATGTGAAAAAAGTCAAGAAAATTAAGGAAAGATTACATTAAATTTTGACAGCCACCCGGTGAGTGGAAGCTTTAATAAGAGTTGAAAAATTTTGAATAAATTTGGCGAAAGATGTTTTAAAACTAGCCCTAACTAAATGAATTTAAGTCACCTGGTTACTGAGCTTGAATGATCCCCGGAGGTAGATGCAGCACCGGGCGAAGACGCTACATCGAGAATACCAAACACTGCAGAACTGAAGACCTCCAATAGGTCTGGAATCAAAAGATTCCTGAAGCGTAGAAAAAATTCTGGAGTTAGACCATCATAACCAGGAGAGGTATGACAGCGAAGATCCTTCGTAGCGGTAAGCATATCGTCGGGGGTTAATGCTCTGTACAGGAATCCTCTACTTTCCTTAGAGAAAGCAGAGAAAGCAGGAACGTACTGGAAGAATTCTTCAGAAGACGTAGATGTTCGCAACGTCGGCACAGGATATAGCTGTGTGTAGTAGTTTCGGATATAATCCGCGACCTCGTCTCCGTGCAGGTGTTGCCTAGATTCGGCAAGAATCGAATCTACTTCACAAGAAGCGGTACGTCGTCGTGTTGTCTGGAAGAAGTACTCGGTCGGAGACTCGCTCTCTCGCAACCAGCGCGACTGATTTCGGAGTACAAACTCCAAGCTATGCTTATAGTTTTGTGCTCTCAGCCGTTCTTTTAATCTCTCGTATTGCGAGAGCGACTCTGGTTGCGCATTCGCTTTTCGAGTAGAGTGCTAGTTGCCACAACAAGAAGGTGATCACTAAGTGAGCACACTTCATGAGTGACACTATCGAAAAAACTAAGAAGACTAGACGAGACGTAAAGTCTGTCTATCCTTGAGCCCGAAAAGCTACCATGGACATTTCGAGAAACCCTCGTGTATGACCTAGTCGTTGGGTTGAGACAACGGTAGACATCCACAAGGTTGAGCTGCCTGACTAGGTTCTGCAATCGTCCCGCGTTCACTGAGTTCAATTCAACTCCGGAATGGCGGTCGAGCGCAGAATCCAGTGTACAGTTGAAGTCACCCCCAAGGATAACTTCACCACCGAAGTTCGCAAGATGCGACAGGACAGAGTCCATTACCTGTCTTGCAATATCCTGGTCATGCGGCAGGTACATATTTAATATCCTTAGTGTTTTGTCTCGCAAGACGAATTCTAAGGAAGACGCGAAACCTGAGCAAATGTCTGTGAATACAGGAGACGTTAGTGTGAAACTGTTGGAAACAGCTCCTCGTAGAGGATCTGGTGTGGCAAAAACTGTGTAACCTTTGTGTAAGATAGTGTTGCGTTCTAATTATGTAAAGGTGCCTTGAGTAAAATTTGTCTCCTGTATTAGTACGATATCTGTGTTTCAGTGTTAAATGTCTTCAAATATTGCGTGCAAGCGTGTGGGTGCACTGAGCCCCCAGCATTAATCGATGTTATTTTACTCATTCAAGGAAATATTCGAACTCAAACCATGATTGTTCGACTCTACGAATGAAGAGCTTAGTCGAGGCGATGCTCCTCAAGGATATCCGAGACCTTGTTGAAAAGGCGCTCGCACCTCGACACCTCATTATACTTTGCCCGTTTCTTTGCTTCAGACATCAAGAGCTTTAATTGGGGAAGAATGCTAGATGGATCCCCACGCTCTTGCTTGAGGATGTTGAGGATCTTCTCGCCGCTCTTTTTGTAATGAAGGCCGTCGAGGAGCGAGCGCAATTTCTCCCTAGGCATTTCTTCTCGACCTCAAAGCGGCTACTCATCGAAGCGGTACTACCGCACGATTCGTAACCACTCTGAAGAGGACCAGCCGTCTCCATAGCGGATACCACCTCACTCTCCGATAATATATCAGTGGTATCCACAGATTCCACTGGTATCGCAATCGGAGAGGAAATATTGGCCTCCTCTGCGGAGACAGTCCTCTTTCCCTGCACCTTTTTGGGTGGAGGCGGCATTGCCTCTTGATCGGGCCTTTGTTTTGACTTCCTCTTCATCCTCTTCTTCCTCTCCGAAACTTTGGTGAACTCCTCGTCCGAGCTCACGACTTCTCTTCGCGTAGGCGAAGCACCGTTTACAGCCAGGTTCGGCGTTATCTCCGGAGTTTCCTCAGGCGTTTTTGCTGCGGTTTGCACCAAGAGAACGGGCGCTACACTGGGCGTAGGCACTGCTGTTAGAGCCACTGCTGGTGCAAAGATGCTCTCCACAGTAACCTCAGCCGCGCTCACGGATCTTTTAGGGCAATCCGCAGCAAAATGCCCTACCTGATGACAGGCGTGACATTTTGCCTCGGTGCTCACGTCTATCCAAGATTTTGACCCGGACATGCTCCCAAAGAACCCGTCTGGAAGCACACACACTGGACGTCAAAAAGCCGGTTTTAGCAGCTGTTGCTGCTGGCACTTTTGCGGCGGATGCTGCTGATGTGTTCGCAGTGGTTGCTGCAGAAGCTTTAGCGACGGAAGTCGCTAGCACTGGAGGGGCGGATGCCGCGCTTATTGAAGTGACGCTGTCCCTGGAACTGTTGAAGCGGCGGATGTCGTGTCGCGATGGTTGCTGCCACAGTGACATTGACGAGTTTTAACAGTGACATTGACGAGTTTTAACGAGTTTTAACGACAATATCCGTAGGACCCAATCCACCCCCGATACTGGTCGACAGAGCGTGCTTTCAGCGACCCATCTTCTTCCCCCCCCCCCTCCCCCAAATATTTCTCCACCCCCTCAAATGCGTCAATGATTTTTGCCTGCAAAAGTTTAACGAAGCACTCCGACTTAAGCAGGTGAACTATGGACGAGGTAATCAGGTAATAATTTTTTTTTATGTATATATGGTACTTTAATAGGCTCATCATTATAAATCGTATATTGTATTAAAACTAAAAAACTCCTAATTAAAAGGTTATAAAAGCAAGGCACAAACATCACAAAATATCACTGTAAGCTCAATACTCATAAAAAAGTAGCAAAAAGGCTAAAAAAAAAGACAAAATCGCAAAAGGCTCAGTAACATATCAAAAAGTAGGAAAAAAAGATTTGTAACATATTAAAAGGACGAAAAAAGACTCAAATTTGTTAAAATTTCAAAGACTGCCAAAATGTGAAAAAAGTCAAGAAAATCAAGGAAAGATTACATTCAATTTTGACAGCCACCCGGTGAGTGGAAGCTCTAATAAGAGTTGAAAAATTTTGAATAAATTTGGCGAAAGATGTTTTAAAACTAGCCCTAACTAAATGAATTTAAGTCACCTGGTTACTGAGCTTGAATTATCCCCGGAGGTAGATGCAAAACCGGGCGAAGACGCTACATCGAGAATACCTTCTCGCATGCAAGCAGCGACGCTCTCCGCAGAAGTCTTCGCCACTTTTCTAGTCCCTTTGGAGCACCCCGCTTCAAGAGTTTCAGGTGAGCGTACTAAAAATTTTGACGATAGAGTTCCGCGAGAGCAGTCTGCAGGACTTATCTTTCCCGCAGCACTTGCAGCAGATCCAAAGCGGAGAGAAGCTCCGTGGACAAGATGCTACAAGGCTGCGGCCTATTGTCACCAGTGAAAGACAAGACTACCATTCTGTACCGACGCTAGCGACTGCCAGGTACAATTGAATATGTCTGGCTCCGTCACCAGGTATTCAAGACGTAAACGGCTTCTCAATCTGGCTACAAAGTGGCTTCTAAGTGCACGTGTGTGTATCTGTGTGTCAGTGGCCTGTTGCCCAGGCTCGATCCGCATGCAATACAAATGAACTGTTGATTTAGCTAGTGTAAGAACAAAGCTAATTAAACAATTCACCTGGCTGCATGTCCTTGGCCCCAGTAAAAACGATGTTCTAGTTATGCCGAAACGCGGGCAGATTATCTGGCACAAGTGACGGACCAGTAGCGTCAATTCGTACAAGGACATGTGAAGTATCGGTGGATGCACGAGGCGGTTTGAATGCTACGTCAGAGTATCCATAATTGGACGGATAACTGTAGACCACTCTGCTAGTCACCCCTACGATTACTCCCAATTCTGCCCCGAGATGTGCGCTCCATCTATTGATACCTTGGTGTTCTGCAGGTATCGAAACTGTGAAGAGGTCGTGCAGCCGACGTGATGTCAGTGTACTGAATGGAGTGCGCGGCGGTTGATTCACCACGAAAGCGTTCACCACCTCTGTGCCAGGCGACCTGGTACTAAGTTTGCTGAAACGCTCTCGTGCTGTATCAACCAATTAGTTTAATTGTGGTGTGTGTGGGTGTGTTAGTATGTTCCCAGAAGCATCAATGATATCTCCGAAAACTGTAAGCTGTCCTGTATCGGGGTTCACTCATTTTTTCGTAAACATTTCTTCGTAAAATCACTTTTTCGTAAAAAATTTTCCGTAAATTTACTGTTTCGTAAATTCACTTGTTCTTAAATTTTTTTTTTTTGTAAATAAATTCACTTTACTGAGCTTACAAAATTTCGTTTTATAATGTGCAAATTTTATGTTATGGAGAAAATTGTCAGTAAGGCAAAATTACTTCCTTAAACTTTTATATCTTATATAAATAAATAGTAAAAAGAGAAAAATAGTTCTTAAAAAAAAGTTGAACCGACTTCACAAAAAGCGCTAAAAAGCATAAAATAATTTTTAATTTTATATCTATTACGACATTTCGAAGTCGGTGCAAATCAAACAAACCAAACAACTTGTTCACCCACACCTTTCTCAATAGGACCAAATTATTCTCCTATTAGCAATGGGGGATCATACTCTTTACAACAGAAAAGGAACCATCGAAATCGGACCACGCGTTACAAAGTTAGGTTCCACCCCCACCCCCCCCCAAAATTTTTTTCACCTGGTATCTCACACCGAACATACTCTGCCCAACAGAAAAAGAATTATTCAAATCGGTCCACGCGTTACAAAGTTAGACTACTCCTCCACCCCTCCCCCCACCCAAGGCCAAATTTTTTTTCTCCTGTTAGCAATGGGGGATCATACTCTGTACAACAAAAGAAGAACCATCCAAATCGGACCACGCGTTACAAAGTTAGGTTTCACCCCCACCCCCCAACCCCACCCAACCAAAAATTTTTTTGACATGGTACCAATCGGTGGACATACTCTACCCAACAAAAAAAGAATCATCAAAATCGGTCGACGGGTTACGAAGTTATGCCCGGTCAGACATAAAAAAAAAATTTAAAAAAAATTATAAAATAGTTTTTAAAAAAAAAGTTGAACCGACTTCACAAAAACCGCTAAAAAGCATAAAATAATTTTTAATTTTCTATCTATTACGACATTTTGAAGTCGATGCAAATCAAACAAACCAAACAACTACAACAAAAGTATTAAATCGTCATTTCTTATAATCCCGTAAACTGAAACGTTCAGGTATTATTAGGTATTATTTTCAATTGCAGTACTGTAGTTGTTTTATTTGTTTAATTTGCACCGACTTCAAAATGTCGTAATAGATAGAAAATTAAAAATTATTTTATGCTTTTTAGCGCTTTTTGTGAAGTCGGTTCAACTTTTTTTTAAAAACTATTTTATTTTTCACTTTTTAGTGTCTTCTTCTCTATACAACGAAGAAAGAACCATCCAAATCGGTCCACGCGTTAAAAGTTAGTTTTAACCCCCTACCTCACCCCCATTCCACTAAACTTTTTTTCTCATGGTATCAATCAAGGAACATACTCTACCGAACATAAAAGGAATCATCGAAATCGGTCCACGCGTTACGAAGTTACTACCCCTCCCCCTCCCCCACCACCACCATAGGACCAAATTATTTTCCTATTAGCAATGGGGGATCACACTCTATACAACATCAAAAGAACCGTACAAATCAATCCACGCTTTACAAAGTTAGGTTCCACCCCCCTTCTCCCACCTCCACCCCAGCAACATTTGTTTTCTCGTAGTATCAACCAAGGATCATATTCTATCCAATAGAAGAAGAATTTTCCAAATCGGTCCACGCATTACGAAGTTAGACTACCCCTTCCCCCCACCCACACCTTTCACCATAGGACCAAGTTATTCTCCTATTAGGAATGGGGGATCATACTCTATACAACAGAAAAAGAACCATCGAAATCGGGCCACGCGTTACAAAGTTAGGTTGCGCATGAACTCTCAGAAATATTCTCATTTAGTAGTTGGTTGTCAGAGCTGAAGATAGCAGAATTTTAAAATGAGTTCTCAAGACTTGGAATTTATAAAAACAACAAAAGGGAAGAAATGTTTGATTGTTGCTGGCTACGTCTTTTTCAATGATTATGAGTATCAAGGAACTACTTATTAGAAATGCTGTAATTTTAGATCTCTAAATTGTAAGGTAAGAGCACATACTGCAAATGGCGGTATTATAAAAAGTACGGGTACACATAATCATGCTGCTCGCGCAGCAAAACTAGTGGCTCAAGGAATAGTTAACACTATATCACTGCGTCCACGTCGCCAGTCCTGGGTAATGCTAAAGGTGAAACAATATTTCGTCCTAGCAATATTAATGCCTTCCGTACTTTAAAACAACCTAGAGTTCAGAACTATGTTGAAAACTTCGCGCTACTTTGTGCATTTTAAACCACTTAGGAAAAAAATTATGAAGAAAATTACGGAAAGATGTGCTACGAAAAAGTTACTTTACGAGCAAATGAGTTTACGAAGAAATGAACTTACGAAGAAAAGCTTACGAAAAACTGTTTCACGAACAAATAAATTTACGAACAAAAGAGTTTACGGACAAAAAGTTACGAAAAAAAGTAGGTGAAGCCCTGTATCGGCTGTTACAACTCGAGGATTACTGAACACCGAATCCACTAATTCAGGATTTAACCTGATCGGTATAGCTGAAGAATCCCCGTACCCAATTTCATCCCATTTCAATTGGAATGCTGGTCTTATTCTACCCCAGATCGTGATCGTAGAGATCATTTCCTGAGACCAGTCGTGCGGATAGGGTGGGCGAATCTCTAAACAGACCACTGATGATCTCAATCCATCTGGACGGAAGCCCAAATTTATCGAGCACTCTCAGTAGATACTCATGTGAGACGCTATAAAACGCCATTTCTTGATCTAACGAGATCATGGCCATCTGCGAACCAGTCTTTTCGTGGTAGGCGAAAAGATGTTTTGCTACGGCGATGTTGTCGTAAATAGTACGACCTGGAACGCAGTAGCACTGTTCCGGGTGTATTACCGAAGCTATCACTGAGCTTAATATAGTTACGAGTGCTTTGCAAACTATCTTCTAGTCGACATTGCACAACGTAACTGGCCTCCAGTTTCCCAGCCTCCGAAGATCTCCTTTCTTGGGTATTAGACGCATAACGGATCTCCGCCAACTTGAGGGAAATTCGGTATATCCAACCACTGCAGAACTGAAGACCTCCAATAGGTCTGGAATCGAAAGATTCCTGAAGCGTCGGGGGTTAATGCTCTGTACAGGAATCCTCTACTTTCATTAGAGAAAGCAGGAACATACTGGAAGAATTCATCAGAAGACGTAAATGTTGGCAACGTCGGCACAGCATACAGCTGTGTGTAGTGGTTTCGGATATAATCCGCAAGCTCGTCTCCGTGTAGGAGTTGCCTAGATTCGGCAAAAATCGAATGTACTTCACAAGAAGCGGTACGTCGTCGTGTTGTCTGGAAGAAGTACTCGGTCGGTGACTCGCCCTCTCGCAACCAGCGCTACTGATTTCGGAGTACAAACTCCAAGCTATGCTTGTAGTTTTGTGCTCTCAGCCGTTCTATTTATCTCTCTTATTGCGAGAGCAACTCTGGTTGCGCGGGCAGAAGCTTACCAATCCGGGTTTCTTCAGCCGTCAAACTTGATGCTATATACCTGCTTCGATTGAATCTCGTCTCAATAAATGAGCGAATCTAAAGCTTTCCAACATCCCATCCCCCAACATCGGGCGCTGCACTGGGCGTAGGCACTGCTGTTAGAGCCGCTGCTGGTGCAGAGATGCTCGCCATAGTAACCCAGCCGCGCTCACGGATCTTTTAGGGCAATCCGCAGCAAAATGCCCTACCTGATGGCAGGCGTGACATTTTGCCTCGTTGCTCACGTCTATCCAATATTTTGACCCGGACATGCTCCAAAAGAACCCGTCTGGAAGCACACACCCTTGGTTCAGAGTGATGTATACTTCCCGACTGGAGCTGAGAATGCCCCGACCAAGACCTTCATCCCCAGTTCGTAACGGAACAGCACGGACTTTGCCGTGAACCTTACCGAACCTTCGTAAGAAGGATTCAAGATCTTCTGGCTAAGCCCGGAGTGGGACTCGTGAAAAGACTACTCTCGTCGGCATCACCGTTACTGGGTACGGTTGGAGGTGTCTACCACCCACATCAATGCCTTCAAGCATAAGCTTGGTGGCAGCATCAATGGAGGTGGTATACACCTCTACCATACCGCGGCCAACAAGACCAAAGGAGAATATTTTCTCCAATGGGACGACCAGTGACATGGCTCGAAGGTATGCACTTTGAGTGACTCCACGGAGGTGCTCAAAGTACATACCGTACCTGTCAAAAAGCCCCTGAAGACCCGCAGCAGACTTGGGTCGAGACTTCCCTAAATCAGCGGGAGTCTGACGAGGAGTTACGTAACTACCCTCTACAGTAATAAATGAGCTCTTATTATAGGAACTTCCACTCACCTGCTGGGCGTAGCTGGATCCTGCTACTACCCTGCCTGTATTAGCTGGGGTTCCTGTCGGCGGCGCTGGTTTGCTGGTCCCGGCTTTCTTAGCACCCGAAAGAATCGGGCGTAAAGGAGGTTTCGGGTTCGACGGTGGCGCTGCTTTAGAAGCAGCTTTTACGACTTCACTAAATCGTGGGGCTGCTGGTGACGCTGGTTTTGTGGCTGTTGCCACAGAGGTTTTAGCAGCTGTTGCTGCTGGCACTTTAGCAGCGGATGCTGCTGATGTGTTCGCAGCGGTTGCTGCAGAAGCTTTAGCGACGGAAGTCGCTGGCACTGGAGCGGCGGATGCCGCGCTTGTTGAAGTGACGACAGTCGCTGGCACTGGAGCTGTTGAAGCGACGGATGTCGCTTTTAGGTGCGCGACGCCTGTCGCGATGGTTGCTGCCACAGTGACATTGCTTGCCACTGAACGTCCTTCTTTGGCATCTTCAGTGGGCCCTGTTGTAGCCTTTTCAGTGGGCTCTGCGGAGGTCAAAAAATCTACGAGGGAAACGTTTAGCTCTCGCATTCTCTTTTTCTTCATGTTTTCCCCCCAGAGTCGCTACTACTGCCGCTCATTTTTGAGGGCGGCAGCAAGTATAAGTTTCAAATTTACTTAAGTAGTAGCCGAACTCGCGCGCTGAATCGAAGGTGGTAGTGTATTGCAGAACAAAGTAAGAAATATCCATGACAGAATGTTTAAAGCGAGGTAGTAGCAAGTCACAACGTCTGTCACCATGCAGGAAATTTATAAATTCATACAATTATGCGGGATTGCGAGTGTAAAGAATGTTATGGAGAAAAAGTAATGCCTTGCGCCGCAAATAAATATCTAATGACCAGCCTATAATTCTGTAGTGGAAAGGAGAAATGTGATCATATCTGCGCACTCTAAAAGCAAACCTAATGGAAACATTGCAGGCTACCTCAAGCTTACGCTTACAACGTGAGTCAAGTCTAGGATAGATAAAAGAGCCATGTGTGAGATGCGGTAATACTAGGGTTTTTACTAACTTTACGCGCAGCTCGGTGGAGAGTAACTTAGCATATAACCAGTGTCGGCGGAGTACACCATAAGCCCTGCTTAGCTTCATCGTGACATGGTCACAACACAACATTTGAGAGTTTAGCATAATGCCTAAATTTTTGGCTTTAAGAACAAAGGGTATAATAGAGCGGTTGAACACTATCAGAGGAAAATAAGCCAAGTCACATGTTTCTCTGCTCAGTACCAAAGCTTGTGATTTTACGGGATTGAGTATTAGACTTTTATTTATAGACCAGTGTAGGATACCATGAAGATCTTTGTAAATTCTACAAACACAATCCTCCAGGATACCAATGGGACGATCTAGATAGATTTGAACATCATCCGCGTACAAGTGAACAGAGCAATTTTTAATAACAGAAGGCAAATCATTGATAAAGAGCCGGAAGAGCAGGGGTCCTAATATTGAGCCCTGGGGTACACCAATAGACAATGGAAGCTTAGAAGATATATCTTCACCCACTTTTGACCCTCCGCGAGCGGTAAGCCAAAAAACCTCTGATTAAGTTCAGTGCTGAAGAGCCGAAACCAAAGAAGTTTTTTTAGTTTGAGAAGAAGCTTATGATGATCCACATTATCAAAGGCCTTCGTGAATCCAGAAGGACTAAAAACATGACATGATCATTATCAAGAGCAGTTCTTATATCAGTCGTAATTTTTAAAAAAGCCGTCTCGCAGCTATGCCCCGCGCGAAAGCCACACTGCGAACAGTTAAGAGAGCTCGTATGATCTAAGTGCTCAGATATTGGTTTTGCCATGATTTTCTCCAAAGCCTTTACCAGGAAGCATAGAAGGCTAATTGGTCTAAAATCCTTGAAGTCTTTAGGAGATGTGATCTTTGCGATTGGGACTACAAGAGCCTCTTTCCAGAGAGAAGGAAATTCACTGAACGTTAGGCAGCTGTTAAAACCCGTTGTGATAGCACCTATAATGAAAGGCAAAATTAATTTCAGAAAGCGCGGGGGAACGGTGTCCGGTCCAGTAGCATCAGATTGAATGGAAGTAATGGAACATGCGACTTCAATCTCATTAACACAACGAAAACTGAATTCTGAGCCAACGGATGCCGCTTGGATATTCTGGACATGGGATGATGAGGAATAGCCGGCATTTGTGCTACTTCCAGCTACACTGGTGAAGAACTCGTTGAGTTCATTCATTTTTAACTCGCATGCTGTGTTATGCTTCTCATTAACACCCAGGCTACGAAGGGCACTCCAGAGCTTCTTAGGCGGGGCGTGACAATCTAGCTTAGACGCAAAGTAAGAAGATTTGGCATCTCTCACCTTCCTATTAACAAGATTACGCATCTTTTTAAATAGAGAAAGACTGTGAGAGGACCTAAGTCTTTTATACTGACGGTGTAAGAAGTCACGTTCAAAAATTAATTTGTTAATCTCCGGCGTGAACCACGGACAGCCATTTATTTTTATAGTCTTAGTCTGAAGCGGAACATTAACACGTCATTGATAATTTTGACCTGTGTGTCAAGGTAGCATGACGGAGAAACAATATTTTGTTCTAGTGCTATAGCCCAGTTTATGTTTCTGCATTCCTCGAAGAGAAGATCAATATTTTTGTTTTTAAAATCTCGAAATTTGATAATGCGAACAGGTGACGAGTAATAATTAATTGGTAAGTTATACTTTAAGAATAGCATGTCGTGATCAAGAATAGCAGGAGAGCTGAGCATAACGTATAACACGGGAAGGGTCAGGAGTGAGAGAAAGATCTAACTGGGAGGGGGATGCAGTGTCGAAATATGTAGGTAGAGAATTAATTACTCGGAGATGCAAAGCTTCAACAAAAGATAGAAACCTATCTGACAAGTTGTTGTTAAAAAGAATGCTGATGTCAAAATCACCTGCAACAATAATATTAGAGTACCTATGAGAAATCGCGTATAAAGAAACTTCCAAATCTGCAACATTTTTGAGATTGAATAAATTTGGTGGACAGTAAACCGAGCATAAGACGACTTAATCAAGTCCAGTATTTACTTCAACACAAATGAATTCCAAGACACTAGAACTGGAGTAGTGTAGTACCTTATACTTAAAACATTCGCGGATGTAAATTGCAACACCGCCCCTTGTTCTTACTTCCCTGTCATTACGAAAAAGATTGAAGCCTGGCATGGATACCCAGGCTGAAGGAATATTTGGCTTAAGTCATGCCTCACTGATGAGGATCGCATGCAGGTTCGTGCCCGAGAACATTTCCCTCAACTCATCCATCTTCGACCTTAAACTCCTAGCATTCAGATAACAGACGTTGAAACCCGTAGAATGTCCATTTAAGATGTTAATCATAGTTCTTACCTCTTACAGGAAAGAAGTTTCCACCCATAATCCAACAATGCAACGCAAACGAGTCGACCACCTCTTCCAGGGCCACATGCAGCACATAAGAAGCAGAAATATTCAAAATAAGAGGTAAGCAGTAGAATCAGTTGAACAGCACATGCAAGGGTAACATAATTAAAGAAGTTACTAGAAAAGAAACGATTTAATAAGAGAAAAGAAATGATGTATAAAATGGAAAATAAGGCAATAAAATAAACATGATTACAAAGAATTAAGAAACAAGATATATCCATCTAGGATCTGTCAGTAATCACTCGAAGCAGCATCCACGTTCGGTCTGATAACAATAAGGGCAGCTAGCTGATCCAAATTCGACAGTTTTATAGGAGCCTCACCTTTGTCACATCTTACATGAACAATACCATTTGATGTGTAAAGAGAAGAAAGTTTCTTCTGCTTTTGAAATTTAAGAGCCTCACGCAATAGTCGTTGGTTACTCGAAGTACTACCCCGACGCAAAATAGTTCGTCCAGTCGAAAATTTCTTTAAAAAAGTGTCATTAAATTTAATTATTATTTTAACCCAATTCTTTTCATTAAGAATTTTTTTTCTAGTACCTAATTCTACGAAAGGTTGATTATTAATTTATCATTGTTTGAACATCGAAGCTCTAAGTATATTAGAACAACAGTCGAGGAAATAAAATTTGAACCGAGAAATTGACTTTTAATTAAAATTGTGCTTAAAATTATTAAGCCCTAAAAAGAAAAAAAGTGACATGTTTTCTAAATTAGTAGTTAATGTAGATGAAAAATATTTAGTTTACAGACTTAAAGAAATTAAAATATTAAAATTATAAGCGACTGAACTTAAAAAATCGAATTTGTGAAATTAGCAAAAAACTTTTTTTTCACCACGACAATTCTTCTTTTCTCTGGATGGCTTCTTGTATTTGTCCTCTAACTCTACCATTCTGTTCTCGTAAACATTGAGACGAGCAGTTAAATTACATCCTGCATCATCAATTTTAGCCACAAGGCGAAACTCGGCGTCCGCAATAGTTGTATTCAAGCGGGACTCAAACAGCATTAGCAAGTTATTGATATAGCAAGTGAAGAACTTGCCGGTGCAGCTGGCGCTGCACTAACCGTCCTCGTAGGGCCAGAAGTAGTGGTACTGGTAGTTGCCTTTCGATGACGTGTAGTAATCCCAGCAGTAGATGACGACATCATCGCCGAGTTCTCTGTGTTGGTGCGGCGATTACGTGTTTTACCGTCGAGCCCGATATACACACCTAAATACTTCAAGCAAGTAGTGGTCCATTGTATGCCGAGGGGAGAATCTGAACGGTTCCGCCACCTCCCAGACCATAGGCCTTGGCTTTTGCTTAGGTTAACCCTAGCGCCCGCTAATCGGTCATATTGTTCGAAAACCCTACGAGCGACTGGAAATGCATCTTCTTTCGTAACGAAAATAGACAGGTCGTCAGCATACGCTAGAATAAGTGGCCTTATAGTAGTGTATGGTAAGTGGACTGAATATTGTCTCAACGATTGACGAAGATTTACTAGCAGCGGCTCCAGTGAAAAGTCATAAAGCATTCCTGACAACGGGCATCCCTGCCTGATACCCCGACGAAACGGAATAGGAGACAATATATGCCCATTATGCTTTATGAGAATCACTGAATCTCTATACAGACCACTGATGATCTCAATCCATCTGGACGGAAGCCCAAATTTATCGAGCACTCTCAGTAGATACTCATGTGAGACGCTATCAAACGCTTTTCTTGATCTAACGAGATTATGGCAAACTGCAAACCAGTCTTTTCGTGGTAGGCGAAAAGATGTTTTGCAACGGCGATGTTGTCGTAAATAGTACGACCTGGAACGCAGTAGCACTGTTCCGGGTGTATAACCGATCCTATCACTGAGCTTAATATAGTTCCGAGTGCTTTGCAACTATCTTGTAGTCGACATTGCACAGCGTAACTGGCCTCCAGTTTCCCAGCCTCTGAAGATCTCCTTTCTTGGGTATTAGACGCATAACGGATCTCCGCCAACTTGAGGGAAATTCGGTATGTCCAACCACTGCAGAACTGAAGACCTCCAATAGGTCTGTAATCAAAAGATTCCTGAAGCGTGGAAAAATTCTGGAGTTAGACCATCATAACTAGGAGAGGTATGACGGCGAATGACGGTTAATGCTCTGTCCAGGAGTTCTCTACTTTCATTAGAGAAAACAGGAATGTACTGGAAAAATTCATCAGTGGACGTAGATGTTGGCAATGTCGGTGCAGCATATAGCAGTGTGTAGTAGTTTCGGATATAATCCGGAAGCTCGTCTCCGTGTAGGAGTTGCCCAGATTCGGCAAGAATCGAGTCTACTTCACAAGAAGCGGTACGTCATCGTGTTGTCTGGAAGAAGTACTCGGTCGGAGACTCACCCTCTTGCAACCAGCGCAACTGATTTTGGAGCACAAAATCCAAACTATGTTTGTAGTTTTGTACTCTCAGCCGTTCTTTTAATCTCTCGTATTGCGAGAGCAATTCTGGTTGCGCGGGCAGAAGAGTACCAATCCGGGTGACTTCGGCCGTCAAACCCGATGCTATATACCTGCTTCGATTGAATCTCGTCTCGATAAATGAGCGAATCTGAAGCTTTCCAACATCCCACCAATGACTAAGGTTCGCGTAGTCATGTATCCTTTCTCGCCATTGATGCCAAAACTGAATAAATTCTTCAATGAACTGCTCTGAATTCAACAAGTTATTGTTGAAAATCCAGTAGGCAGTTCGCTTTTCGACCAAAGTGCTAGTCGCCACAACAAGAAGGTGATCACTTAATGAACACACTTCATGAGTGACACTAACGAAAAAGTTAAGAAGGCTAGACGAGTCGTAAAGTCTGTCTATCCTCGAACCCGAAAAGCTACCCCGGACATTTCGGAAAACCCTTGTGTATGACGTAGTCGGTTGGATTAAGCCAACGGTAGACATCGACAAGGTTGAGCTGTCTGACTAGGTTCCGCAATCGTCCCGCGTTCACTGAGTTGAATTGAACTCCGGAATGGCGGTCGAATCCAGAATCTAGTGTGCAGTTGAAGTCACCCCCAAGGATAACTTCACCACCAAAGTTCGCAAGATGCGATAGGACAGAGTCCATTACCTGTCTTGCGGTATCCTGGTCATGCGGTAGGTACACGTTTACTATCCTTAGTGTTTTGTCTCGCAAGACGAATTCTAAGGAAGACGCGAAACCTGCGCCGATGTATGTGTATGCAGGAGACGGTAGTGTCCTCTACGATTAGCTGGTGTGGCAAAAACTGTGTAACCCTTGTGTAATATAGTGTTTCGTTCGAGTTGTGTGAATGTGTCGAGTGTGATATTTTTCTCCTGTAAGAGTGCAATGTTAGCATTTTAATGTTTTATGTCTTCAAAAATTGTGTGTAGGCGTGTACTGTCACCGGGTATGACTGTAGGTGTCTACCGCGCCGAGACTTGCTCAAATCAGCTGGGGGCTGACGAGGAGTCACATAACTTCCTGCAATGGTTATATAACAACTTTTATTGGAGCTGCCACTTACCTGCTGGGCGTAACTAGTCCCTGTTACTTCCCCGGAGCTGGTTTGTGTTGTTCCGGCTGACACTGGGTTGCTGATTGTTACTTTCTTTGCACCAGAAACACTTTGGCAGTGCAGCTACCTTGGAAGCAGCTTTCACCACGTCGACTAATTTTGGATCTGCAGTTGCTCCTTTCTTTGCAGCAGATGCTGCAGACACAACTGCAGCAGATTCCGGAGGCACAATTGCAGCTGATGCTACAGTCACAGTTGCAGCAGATGCTGCAGTTACAGTTGCAGAAGATGCTGCAGTCACAATTGCAGCAGATGTTGCTGCAGTCACAGATCTGCAGTCTGCAGATGCCGCAGTCACAGATCTGTAGTCTGCAGATGCTGCAGATGTCGAGGCAGAAGTCGCCGACTTCCTGGTTGAGGATGCCACCGATGCATTTGCAACGGATGTAGCTACGCTACATAATTTATAATTTTGCCTCTTCAGTGGGCACTTTTGCTTTTAAAAAGGAACCGAGGTCCATTTTTTTACTCCGGTCCTTCTTCTTCCTTAAATTGGGTTGCTTTTAACTCCCCCCGGTACCGCTGCTGCTACTGCCACTAATTTTGAGGGCAGTAACATAAACACTTTCAGTTTTTTTAAATTCTCGGTTACTTTGTTCAACTCAGATTATCACGTAACCAAGGTAACCACAATTCAATAAAAAAATTTCACGAATCTCTAATTTGTTCGTAATTTGCCTAAACTTTAACTATTTAGTTTCTTCCAAATTCATATATTTTTTCAACTGCCTGTCACACAGAACACACACTTCGCTAAACTCACACTTTTTTGCTTCGAAATTCCTCTTTTTTGGCACTTTTAATCACTTTTTGTTTGGCACTTTAAAACACGTCTGCACACTTCCGATTATTCAATAATAATAATAATGTTTATTCTTAAATTCATGAAAAATAAAATACAATTAGGGTTATTCATTCGCTGTTAATTTGTATATATACAAAATTTTATTATTTCATTTACCTTGTACCTAATTTAAGAAGTAAATCTAATAAACTACGACAATAGCTTAGAGCCGTCTACCGAGATTAAGAACAATATCAAATATCATATAGTACAATATACATAGTATGTAAAATAATATAATACAAAGTATATATATTTGTATCTAGAACTCGCATAGGTCGATACTACAATTTCATTGAACGACTGTATATTACATTTATAATGAAATTATTTTGAATGACGCAAGAAAAAACGGAAACTGAGGTACAATAAAAGTAAATCAATTATTATATTCAGATACGAGGAATTCCCTAAATTTCCAGGCTATGGTAGCAAACTGTTAAAGGTCCGAGTTAATGTTCTTACCATTCAAAATCTCAATAACTTCAGTTTCAGATAATTTCTTTTTCCCAAAGGATTTTGATCGCAATTCTGATAGGATAGGACATACATCAAGGTAGTGAAACAAATCCTCATGCTCCAAAAGATTGCAGAGAGAACAAAGACTACTACCGTCCTTTCTCTATGGACTAGCATTTAAATTTAAAAGACCGCATCTATATCTGAAAACCAGGCTTATCTTCTCAATCGCAAAATCATTTCTAAAGTAGTTTTGCTCAGCAGAATAGCTAAGTTTACCGTATAAGCCGTGCCTAACTGTAGTCGTTGCTCTGCTTAAAGCCCTGTTCCTTAACCATATCTCCTCGAACTCGTGAGAGTTTCTTATTCAGTTCGAAAAACGAGGCTCGTTCCGCATTCAACTCAACATTGTGCTTTTCTGCTAAGTTTTGCCATATTTCAAACCAAAAGATATTTTTTTCCAAAAATTTTCCAACTTATCTTGTGAGGGAGTCTATCAGGATCGTAATGGAATATTGTCCTAAGCACGTAATTAAAATGACATTTTAACGTGTCGATGTATAGATTCGATAAGCCTGTCTTAAGTATGAGTGCGTAGTTTGGGGTTTGGAGAGGCAGTAGGAGTAATTCTTAAAAAAAAATCTCTGCAACCTTTCAACGTCATCATACTGCTTGTAGCCCCATACCTGTAAAGCATAACAGAGTATGGACTTGCTGACTGCGTTAAATAGTTTGGCTTTTTGAGAGTGTGCTATGTTAGATTTCCTAATGAAATTTTGCCACGTTGAGTTAAGACTAACTTTAGCCAGAGACAAGCGATGTTTTAGGTGTTCAGTCATAGACAACTTTGTAGAAACAGTGACCCCAAGGTACGTATATCTCTTGACCACTTCAATGCTTTCACCATTGAAAACCCAATTTTCAGATGTTTTTCTTGGACCAGCCCCTCTTTGAAAGATCATTATTTTGGATTTTTCTAAATTAACTCTAAGGCTCCAGAGCTGACAATATTCTTGCAATTTGTTTATTTTTCTCTGTAGTTTGGCTGGATCATCTGATAATACAATGATGTCATCCGCATATAGCAAAAGCTTAACCTCCATATTACCTATTAGAAAGCCTGGTCCTAAGTAATCTTCTAAATCGCTGACATAAAGCGCAAACAATAATGGGCTAAGTACACATCCCTGCTTAACCCCGCAGTTCGTTGAGAAGCTTTCGGATAGTCCCACACTATCCCAGATTCGCTACAAAAACGTAGCTACGACTCAATTGTACTTGAATGCTAGGCAGATATCCCAAGAATTTGCAACTTATGAGTAGCCGGTACAGAAGTTCCAGTTTTATTCTGTAGGTACCAATTGGGCATTATTAAAGGGTAAAGAAACGAGTACTTCAAAACTGGGTATCGTTACTTAGGACTTTACGCAGTAACGAGTATCGAAGTAACGAGTAGGTACTTTTCGCACATGCCTATGGTAGACACAACAAAACATTACCAAGGTTCGATATGACGGTGTCGGTACTTGGTGCATGTTGATGTTTTTTATGTTGTGTTGTCCTTATATTCATGACATCGCAATAAGGTAATTACATTTTTTCAGATGTCATTGCTACAGTCGAAACCCACAATCACTGAGGAAATTTACTTAACTCCACCAGGTCGTTCGGAACCGGTCTTGGGTGCAGAAGGGAAGTCAGAGGACATGGTCCAAGATTCCTCAGCAGCGAACTCTAGCGAACTTATACATTCGGCATCCTGGGCACGCCATATACCAACACAGCGTTACCCACACCGGGTTATATCAACGGGCGATATGTGGACACATTGGAACGCCTCAGGCCGTCCAGTACGATTAAAAAAGTAATGTTATGTATCTTTAATACCCACGAAAGGTTTCGTACTCGAGAAGGTATCGATATTTATCTACCGGATAAAGTTAACCAGTCTACCGATTTCGAGGATATTCGAAGTCGACCCCGACATGAGAAGACGGTAAATCTTCCCAAGCGCTACCAAGTGCGAGTACGTGTCCGGGAGAGGATGGCACTTTAGTATTCCACCATTTTCGTAAGGGGGGGGGGGGGGGGGGGGGGAGAGTTTTCAATGAACCTTGACAAATAAAAGAACATTAATTGGGTACATATAAATTGTGTTCAATGATAATTAACTGATGTGCCTGAGAGTCTTACAGGCACCTCCATTCCTGTCCCGTGCGTCCAGTGAGTTCTTAAAATAAAACTAATTAATTAAATGTTTATAAAATTACACAAACAGAATAGATTCCAGGAAATTTACAAATTACAAAATGTAAAAAAAAATTTCTGGAACTTTACAACAACAACAACATATATTTCTATATGCCATGCCGTATACATGTATACTATACGTTGCATACCTTTAATCACTAAAAAACTCGCAAACGCGAAACGCAACTTGAAAACCTTGGAACTATCATAACTTTATGCTCTGATAGTAAACGTCAGATGAAATTAAGGTATTTGCTCGCGGGGATTTAATAGCGTTGCCAGAATTGAGGTGAACTGCGTAATATTGAAATTATTCGCGATTTTCTAAATTAGCAGTTATGCAATGAGTGCGACGGAGAAAAGGGAAGGGAAAACGAGAAGAAAAAACGTTTGGGTTTGGGTTCGTCGAAACGTATACTTCTTCTCTTGCCGCCATTTTACAGCATAATTGTAAATTAATTAATTTTACTTGATGAAGTCGTGTAAATTATTTCATCATTATAGGGAATCTAGCAAAAATATTTTAAAAAACTTGTTCATTTAGGTAAAATCTAAATTTCCATCATTTATAAAAAAAAATATGGGGAGGGGGGGGGGGGGGGGATGGTGACAACAGATGACATAAAAGGATCTTACAAACGTCAGATCGCTCTAATGCAATAGTGAAATTTCAAGCTACTTAAGGGTAGGTTCTAGTCGAGCGGCAAGAAAAATGGCTGAAGATTATGAATTTTTTTCTTACAGAAGAAGGTAAATAATGTATAATTCGACATTTTCAGCTATTAGAACGTTTACTTAAGTTCACAAATCCAAGTTATTTGCAAACTAAAATAAATTTGGGGGGCTATGGACCATTTTTAGAAAAATTCAGTGATTTTTGATAAAATGGCGACCGTTTAAAGCAAAAAGCCAATATTTTTGCCCTTTTTTTTTGTTGTCCAGAGTGGTTAAAAAAATAGTAAATACCAATATTTTTTGCTGAAAATGATCCATGGCCCCTAAATTCAATAATCTTTATTAAGTAGAAAAAAGAAGTCAATCGGTTGAACGGTTCGACTGCAACTCGACACGGTGTGTTTAAAAACATGGTTCTGAGAAAAACGCGTTTAAAGTTTGACAAAGAAAAAACGTGTGAAGAAATATAATTTTTGTCTCTTACAGTTAGTCAGCTGTTCCTGGAGCATAGAGCAATCCTTTCTTTTCCTTGTGAAACTGATTTTGACTATTATATTCAAAGAACATTATTTTGTCCAAACAGAATGTATTGTAACGTAAATGGGGCTCTTCGGGCTCGACGGATTAATTAAGACACTTATTTTCAATCAGGAATGTTCACAATTTTATTCAATTCATTTAATTAGTTCGTTGCACAATTTTCTTGACAATATTACTTCACAATATTACGTTTCACTTTAACAATTAGAACTTATCACTTCACTGGTTAAAGTACAACTGACTCTTCACATTATCTCATGTAAAGTCTAAATCACGACTAAACTACCTAGGTTTTTTTTAAAGTTCTTTTTTGGCGACTATTTACAATTTTGTTGACTTAAAATTATTAAGTTAATTCAAACATTGTTGTCAAAATTTTTACCTACTTACGAGCTATTTATATTTGGCCCTGAATTCTTACACTAACGGTTTTTATTATTTTTTTTTATTTTGCTTAAAATTAACATCATTTTAAATTTAATTTGATTCCTTATATAGTAAGTAGTTAGAATATGCGGGTTCTGCCACAAATGTGCAATGTGCACATTCAAAATGGTCAAATTGTGAGGGAAATCGAGGTCTGACGTCACATTTTTGCACATTTTTCATGCGCCAGAAACCCCACAATTTTTGGAGGTGAAGAGATAAGAAAGCGTGATTCCGAAGGTCAAAGGTCAAGGTTGATGATTGTTTAGTGAGATAACGCACCTCTCGGCCATCTTGGATTTTGGGTTTTTGGTCTTGGAGGCTACAATTAATCTTCTTCTTCTTTGATTTGCATTGGAGATAAGGAAATGGCTGAGATTCCGAAGGTCAAAGGTCAAGGTCGGTGATTGTTTAGTAAGATAAGACACCTGTCGGCCATCTTGGACTTGGGTTTTCGGTCTTGGAGGCTACAATTGATTTTGTTCTTCTTTGATTTGCACCTGGACTTGGGTATTCGGTCTTGGAGGCTACAATTGATTTTGTTCTTCTTTGATTTGCACCTGGACTTGGATCTGGACCTGGACCTGACTGGGAATTCTCAAAGGGGATTCCCTGTTGACTAGATAACATTCGGTTGCATGACGTCATAGGAGGGGATTCCCTGACGTCACATGTTGGCTAGTCATCTGTTGGCTAAGTTAGTGAAATTTAATTAAAAAAGCAGAGGTATCTGGATTTGAACAGCGGACCCTGAGTTTCACAGAAAAGTGCTCTAACCATGGGGCTATCAAGCTAATTGGCAATGGTACTTCTAAGTCGGTGAATGTTGGAGCTAAAAATAGAAAATTGGATTTTTACTTTAATTAGTGGAAAAAGCGATTTAAAAATAGCATCAACAATTTTGTCTAAATTCATTGAAAAATAATTAATAAATATCGGGCTCAATTTCTTTTAACATAAAAAATCCGCTGATAAGTAGTAGTAAACATTTGGATTCAATTCGTTAGCATAAAAAATTTACCGATAAGAGTTGAATGGCCCAGAATGTTTTGGGGTGATCAGAAAAAAAAACCATTCGCTCTAGTAACCTCGAACTTTAAAAGATTGTCATGCAATTTCTTTTCCAGATCTAAATATAGACATTAATTCGAGATCATATTATTAAATAATTTCGTGTTTATGAAACTAGCAAGTAAGTCATTCTACCGATTACGTCATCTTGACCTTGATTACTAGTTAAAATAACACCACTGAGGAATAACCAAAAGAATTTCTGTAATTAATGGAAAAAATCTGATGTTTAAAAATAACATGCATCGCTTTGCATAAATCCGTTGATAAGTAATAAACGTCTAGTCAACGTTGCTAGAATGGTTTCTTTCGGTACTTTGGAGAGGTTTATCATGTGAAGAACTTGCAAAGAAAATAAATATCTTTTCATAGCCTTAAACTTCGTTTCTTTATGGTTCAACCGTAATAATCTTAATAAGGGAAACCATTGATTCGTAATTATGCTTTAAATTTAAACCAAACTAGCAGCTAACAAACCCATATAACAAACTTGAACTTAAGATAGGAAGCAGAAATTAACATGATCATTGCGGTCGTTGTAGCACTTTCTAAAAATAGCCTCAAAACTGTGAATTTAGACTAGAACAAACAAAATCGAGGTAGCTGAAATGTCCTCTTTCGATACTTTAAAGAGATTTATCATGTGAAGAACTTAAGAAAATAGACCCAAATTGTGATCTCACCGAGTTCAGTTAACTTTGAGTTTGTCATGTAATTTTGGCAAATGTCAGCTTCCGGGTTTGTTGCCGTTGCAGCACTTTATAAAAATAACCTCAAAAACTTTGAATTGGGACGATAGAACAAACAAAATCGAGGTAGCTGGAATGGATTCTTTTGTTAATTTAGAGAGATTTATCATGTCAAGAAATTAAGAAAATAAACATCTTTTCATAGCCTTAAACTTCGTTTCTTCTTTTTCAGTCGTAATAATCTTAATAACGGAAACCATGTTTTTTCTTGAATCGTAATTATGTTTTAAATTTAAACCAAACTGACAGCTAACAACCCTATATGACATTTAAAATTTTAATTATTGTATGAGTCATGTAACAATAGACCCAAATTGTGATCTCACCGGGATAAACGAACGAAAAAACTACTATCCCAATGACCTTTTTCAAAATTTATAGAGAAATGCAGCTGAACCAATGAAAGAAATTTAAAGCGACTTAAACAGGGTTTTAATAATCGTATTGAAAGCTTTCTATTGGAAAATGATGATGAAGAAATTTTGGATCCAAAACAATTTTTCTACAAAATCAAACCTCAAGTTATAAATCTTCTTAAAGCAAGTTTACAGAAAAACAATGCTATAAAGTTCAATATTGAATTATTTTGTGAATTTATGAAATATGCTAAAACTGATGATGTAGATGAAAACGAAGTAGCTTTAGATATAAAATCTTCTCAGGCGAAGATGAACATAGCATCCGATAATTTTCAATTTCCAGACATACTCGATAGAATGATGAAACAAATTATTGCAAAATCTGAAGAATTTCAAGAAATTGATAGCGGTTGGGCTCTTCTAAGAATCATCCACATTGAAGTGGAAGTATGATTGTCGTTTATTTATTAAAGCCTTAGATGCAATTAAAGATGCAATAAATATTAAAACTTTAAATGAGGAGCGCTATGTGTCAATCTCGAAAAGAATTTATGTTGCAAGAAATCAAAGTATAGAAATACGATTTTTAGATTCATATAGATTTATGTCCTCTAGCGTAGAAAAATTGCTCTTTGATTTAGACAATCGAATTGGTTAAAACAATATGTTGATCTTAATACTTTGCATAGATCAAAAGCTGTTAACACTTTCCAAAAAAATTTTGTTCAAATTAGATAATAATGCTGTCTACAGCAAAGCAATGAAAAATGTTAATAAGAGTTGAGATATTGAAATAGCTACGGAAAGGGAAAGTCGAGGTAAACATTTAGGTCTTCGTGCTTTAATTGCAAATCCCAATTTTCATAGTATTGCGCAATTTACAATAAATATGGCTGCCTAGAATTAAGCAAAGTAAAAGTGACTTATAACAAACCAGTTTATTTAGACTTTGTAGTTCTTGAAATATCGAAATTTAAAATGTATGAATTCCATTACGACTATATAAAATCAAAGTATGAAGATAGAGTTAAGTAAAATTATATGGAAACAGATTCCTTTATTTATACAATTAAAACTATTAATTTTTAAAGTGATATTTCAGATGAGAGAAATGAAAGATTTGATACTTCAGAATCCAGTCCAAACAATCCTTTTAGTCTTCCACTAAAAAATAAAAAGAAATTAGGTTGCATGATAGATGAGCTTAATGGTAACACAATGTTAGAATTTATAGGTTTAAAGTCTAAAACGTATTTTTTTTATCTATACAAAATTTTATATGTTCTCGCAGGCATTCTACTGCTGATAATAAGTATATGGAAAATGTTACCTCATCACAAAGCTCAACATATTTAATTTACTTCCATACCAATGGGATAGAAAATACGGATATCGATATAATGAGCATTCCTCAAAGTTCAGAAATTGAATATATATATTTGAAGTAGATTTAACTTATCTAGAATCACTTCATGTTTTACACAATGATCTACCATTTTGCGCAAATAATATAAAAATGCCCTGAATTAGGCTCAAGGAAATTGATATGTGACTTAGAAGATACATTTCATTATATTATCCATTATAGACATCTCCAAAAAGTAGTTTAAAGTATGAATTGAAGTTTTCATGCATTCATAGAGCTCTTTGCTTAAGACAATGGAATTGATTAAAACAATATATTGATCTTAGTACTTTGCATAGATCAAAAGCTGTTAACACTTTCCGATCTTAAGCTCTTATGATGGAATTTGTATTTATCACGAGGAATGACACTAATTTTGTGTTCTTTAGTATATTCAAATGTTCAACAGGTGCTTACTATTGTCAAGACTTATTCTAATATAACTATTAAATCTTTTGGTTGGAGCACAGTTCGGTTTACTAAAATTATCACAGTTTAAAAAATTATTAACTTTATTTTTGGTTTGTCTTTTACTTTGTTGGCATTAGCAAGTATAAACATGTATTTGAAAAAGGGTATACAAAATGTGATTACAAAATACTAAATTTTTTATAAATAAAAACACTCGTAATTCACTTAATCAATTTTTATTTAAAATCAGCAGAGTTCTATTAACTCTTCCTGACATATCATTATTTTATATAATTAATTTACATATTTCTGAATCCTGGTATTTCGTCCATTTTGTTTTCGATAAATTTTAAATTGCAATCTTCATCCATCTCATACACAGTGTTGTTGATCTCCACTGTTTGAATCTCTGACTGCAGTTCCACTGATTGATGATTTTCGAAAATGAATTTTACAAAGCATATATTCAATACAAGAACATCTTGTTGTCTCTGAAATTCCTCCATTTTCTGAATTATAGGCTGTGTTACTTTATTTAGATATTCCTGTTTAATATCACCATCCTTAAGATTTGTATTAAGTTCGATGATTTCAAAATTGTATTCATTACATCGATTAATGTATTTGAATCGTGTTATAACCCGAACAGGTTCATATGCACCATTTTTTAAATATTTTTGAATGCGTTCTTGAAATTTGTTTAAGTAATGTTCTTCCAGTAAATACTTCAGCGCATTTATTCCGAAAGCCAGTTGATTATTCACCGCTAATATCATTTCATCCCATACTGGGGTGAATTGTATCTTAAAAGTATATTGCTCGCGAGGAGTCTTTACAACAGATTTTCCTTCCATTTTATTTCTGTAATAACATTTTTTTATTTACTACGCATATATTAATTACTCTGCAACATACCTGATCTTCCTTCCTTTCCTGAATCTGGTCTATCTAAATATTTGCCTCAGCTTTTATAGCAAGTATTTTACCCACCACTGGAAATTTTTAAAACTTGAACTGCTGAAAATTAAATTAAATTGAAGATTTCATTAACGTTATTCCCTTAAATAAAGTGTTATATATCAATGTCAAAGAAAATTTTTTTCATCTGAGAATAAAACGATTGAATTACAATGTTTAGATTCCATTCTCTTTATGCCTGCGAGTTTAGATACTCTGAAAAAAAAATCTGAATGATGAATACTTTAGAATAATCCATAATGAATTTAAAGATGATGAGTATTTTAATTTAATAAGGAGAAAGGGGGGTTTTCATATGATTACTTAAATTCTTTTGATAAATTTAAAATGAAGCATGTGTGCCCCTCAGGATTTTTTAATAAACTTAGCAATAAGAAGAAGAATATCAGCATGTCGTTAATGTATGGAACAAATTTGATTCTAGAAATATCTGACAAAATTTACAATTATATTTAAAGTGTGATGCTTTATTGCTAGCAGACATTTTTGAGAATTTTAGAACAGTATGCATAAATATCTATGAGTTTGACCCGAATCATTATTACACAACACCAGGATTGTCATGGGATGCTATGTTAAAACGCGTCCAAATTAAATTAGAATTATAGAAATGTATTATATAATTTCATGAAAAGCGGTATTCGGGGGAGGTTTAACACAATGTTCCTTACGATATTCTCTATCTAATGAGAGATTTTGATTTTTTTAAAAGGTTTAAAATATTTGGTTTAGATTGATGTTAATAATTTATATAGATGAGTTATTTCGGAGTCACTTCCATATGCAGATTTTGTTTGGATAGATAATTGTGATATTGAAGATTAGGATTGAGAAATTTTCCAATTTTTTAACGTGTTCTCAATAATATAAATTCAATATTTTTTTTTATTTCCAAGCATGTTTTAACATGTCAAACAGCTTACATTTAAAAGGAAATTGCGGTTATAAGAATTTTGTTTGTTAGGGTCTTATCTTTGATTAAATATCAGTTCGAGTATAAAAACCAAGTATTTTTAGTTAAATTTTTTGTTTTCAATGTAAAGTCAATCAGTGAAACTGAAATACAGTGAAATTAAAATAATCTAACATGCCTCAGATGCCAATAATCAATGAACCAGTCATCGAAGACTTTGAAGTGCTCGAAGAACTGAACTCTGCAAATTTTAAACCTACGATTGCAGTTAAAGACATGGAAGAGTTGTTAGAGTATAAAATCATAGGATGCAGCAATGTAACAACGAAGTATGGGCCCAGGATCCTTTTAGAACTAGAGAATTACCAAGTTTTTCTGCCGCCGAGATACAGCGCTAAAATTACTCACCGCACAATCGAGAAACTTAACGATGGAGGCTTCTATGTTGCTAGGAAACCAGCAAATGTGAACTATTTTAATTTAATATTTACAAAAATAACACCTAGTAATGGATATTACTTAAATTTGTAAATAAATGGAAAAAAGTTCTATTAAATATATGTTTATTTTAACTTCACCTCTCCCAATTCTCTAATAATCCTAATGATATTTTAGAGACATACATGACTCTAGAAGATGGCAACAGGAGTCTAATATTACATTTCATGTTGATTTCAATTTTATACCCTGAATGTACTTGGTGTATGCAATTAGTGGATCCTAACTTCGCTAGGAGATAAAGTAATAGGTCGATTTCTGACAATAACAAATAGCATGTAAGAAAAACAAATCGCGACCATTCATATTATTATTCCCATGACTTTTAATTAAAACAATTTAATTAATTTTTATATCCCGTGTCTCCAGGGAGCCGGCTTAAAAATCACACTTTTAAATCACACTTTAAATATAATTGTAAATCTTGTCAGATATTTCTAGAATCAAATTTGTTCCATACATTAACGACATGCTGATATTCTTCTTCTTATTGCTAAGTTTATTAAAAAATCCTGAGGGGGCACACATGCTTCATTTTAAATTTATCAAAAGAATTTAAGTACCTAATCATATGAAAACCCCCTTTCTCCTTATTAAATTAAAATACTCATCATCTTTAAATTCATTATGGATTATTCTAAAGTATTCATCATTCAGATTTTTTTTCAGAGTATCTAAACTCGCAGGCATAAAGAGAATGGAATCTAAACATTGTAATTCAATCGTTTTATTCTCAGATGAAAAAAAATTGACATTGATATATAACACTTTATTTAAGGGAATAACGTTAATGAAATCTTCAATTTAATTTAATTTTAAGCAGTTCAAGTTTTAAAAATTTCCAGTGGTGGGTAAAATACTTGCTATAAAAGCTGAGGCAAATATTTAGATAGACCAGATTCAGGAAAGGAAGGAAGATCAGGTATGTTGCAGAGTAATTAATATATACGTAAACAAAAAAATGTTATTACAGAAATAAAATGGAAGGAAAATCTGTTGTTAAGACTCCTCGCGAGCAATGTACTTTTAAGATACAATTCACCCCAGTATGGGATGAAATGATATTAGCGGTGAATAATCAACTGGCTTTCGGAATAAATGCGCTGAAGTATTTACTGGAAGAACATTACTTAAACAAATTTCAAGAACGCATTCAAAAATATTTAAAAAATGGTGCATATGAACCTGTTCGGGTTATAACACGATTCAAATACATTAATCGATGTAATGAATACAATTTTGAAATCATCGAACTTAATACAAATCTTAAGGATGGTGATATTAAACAGGAATATCTAAATAAAGTAACACAGCCTATAATTCAGAAAATGGAGGAATTTCAGAGACAACAAGATGTTCTTGTATTGAATATATGCTTTGTAAAATTCATTTTCGAAAATCATCAATCAGTGGAACCGCAGTCAGGGATTCAAACAGTGGAGATCAACAACACTGTGTATGAGATGGATGAAGATTGCAATTTAAAATTTATCGAAAACAAAATGGACGAAATACCAGGATTCAGAAATATGTAAATTAATTATATAAAATAATGATATGTCAGGAAGAGTTAATAGAACTCTGCTGATTTTAAATAAAAATTGATTAAGTGAATTACGAGTGTTTTTATTTCGAAGAAATTTAGTATTTTGTAATCACATTTTGTATACCCTTTTTCAAATACATGTTTATACTTGCTAATGCCAACAAAGTAAAAGACAAACCAAAAATAAAGTTAATAATTTTTTAAACTGTGATAATTTTAGTAAACCGAACTGTGCTCCAACCAAAAGATTTAATAGTTATATTAGAATAAGTCTTGACAATAGTAAGCACCTGTTGAACATTTGAATATACTTAAGAACACAAAATTAGTGTCATTCCTCGTGATAAATACAAATTCCATCATAAGAGCTTAAGATCGGAAAGTGTTAACAGCTTTTGATCTATGCAAAGTACTAAGATCAATATATTGTTTTAATCAATTCCATTGTCTGAATCAAAGAGCTCTATGAATGCATGAAAACTACAATTCATACTTTAAACTACTTTTTGGAGATTTCTATAATGGATTATGTAATGAAATGTATCTTCTAAGTCACATATCAATTTCCTTGAGCCTAATTCAAGGCATTTTTATATTATTTGCGCAAAATGGTAGAGCATTGTGTAAAACATGAAGTGATTCTAGATAAGTTAAATCTACTTCAAATATATATATTCAATTTCTGAACTTTGAGGAATGCTTATTATATCGATATCCGTATTTTCTATCCCATTGGTATGGAAGTAAATTAAATATGTTGAGCTTTGTGATGAGGTAACATTTTCCATATACTTATTATCAGCAGTAGAATGTCTGCGAGAACATATAAAATTTTGTATAGATAAAAAAAATACATTTTAGACTTTAAACCTATAAATTCTAACATTGTGTTACCATTAAGCTCATCTATCATGCAACCTAATTTCTTTTTACTTTTTAGTGGAAGACTAAAAGGATTGTTTGGACTGGATTCTGAAGTATCAAATCTTTCATTTCTCTCATCTGAAATATCACTTTAAAAATTAATAGTTTTAATTGTATAAATAAAGGAATCTGTTTCCATATAATTTTACTTAACTCTATCTTCATACTTTGATTTTATATAGTCGTAATGGAATTCATACATTTTAAATTTCGATATTTCAAGAACTACAAAGTCTAAATAAACTGGTTTGTTATAAGTCACTTTTACTTTGCTTAATTCTACGCAGCCATATTTATTGTAAATTGCGCAATACTATGAAAATTGGGATTTGCAATTAAAGCACGAAGACCTAAATGTTTACCTCGACTTTCCCTTTCCGTAGCTATTTCAATATCTCAACTCTTATTAACATTTTTCATTGCTTTGCTGTAGACAGCATTATTATCTAATTTGAACAAAATTTTTTTGGAAAGTGTTAACAGCTTTTGATCTATGCAAAGTATTAAGATCAACATATTGTTTTAACCAATTCGATTGTCTAAATCAAAGAGCAATTTTTCTACGCTAGAGGACATAAATCTATATGAATCTAAAAATCGTATTTCTATACTTTGATTTCTTGCAACATAAATTCTTTTCGAGATTGACACATAGCGCTCCTCATTTAAAGTTTTAATATTTATTGCATCTTTAATTGCATCTAAGGCTTTAATAAATAAACGACAATCATACTTCCACTTCAATGTGGATGATTCTTAGAAGAGCCCAACCGCTATCAATTTCTTGAAATTCTTCAGATTTTGCAATAATTTGTTTCATCATTCTATCGAGTATGTCTGGAAATTGAAAATTATCGGATGCTATGTTCATCTTCGCCTGAGAAGATTTTATATCTAAAGCTACTTCGTTTTCATCTACATCATCAGTTTTAGCATATTTCATAAATTCACAAAATAATTCAATATTGAACTTTATAGCATTGTTTTTCTGTAAACTTGCTTTAAGAAGATTTATAACTTGAGGTTTGATTTTGTAGAAAAATTGTTTTGGATCCAAAATTTCTTCATCATCATTTTCCAATAGAAAGCTTTCAATACGATTATTAAAACCCTGTTTAAGGCGCTTTAAATTTCTTTCATTGGTTCAGCTGCATTTCTCTATAAATTTTGAAAAGGTCATTGGGATAGTAGTTTTTTCGTTCGTTTATCCCGGTGAGATTACAATTTGGGTCTATTGTTACATGACTCATACAATAATTAAAATTTTAAATGTCATATAGGGTTGTTAGCTGTCAGTTTGGTTTAAATTTAAAACATAATTACGATTCAATAAAAAATATGGTTTCCGTTATTAAGATTATTACGACTGAAAAAGAAGAAACGAAGTTTAAGGCTATAAAAAGATTTTTATTTTCTTAATTTCTTGACATGATAAATCTCTCTAAATTAACAAAAGAATCCATTCCAGCTAGCTCGATTTTGTTTGTTCTATCGTCCCAATTCAAAGTTTTTGAGGTTATTTTTATAAAGTGCTGCAACGGCAACAAACCCGGAAGCTGACATTTGCCAAAATTACATGACAAACTCAAAGTTAACTGAACTCGGTGAGATCACATTATTTTCTTTGCAAGTTCTTCACATGATAAACCTCTCCAAAGTATCGAAAGAAGCCATTCTAGCTACCTTGACTAGACGTTTATTACTTATTCACGGATTTATGCAAAGCGATGCATGTTATTTTTAAACATCAGATTTTTTCCATTAATTACATAAATTCTTTTGGCTATTCCTCAATGGTGTTATTTTAACTAGTAATCAAGATCCAGATGACGTAATCGGTGGAATGACTTACTTGCTAGTTGCATAAAACACGAAATTATTTAATAAAATGACCTCGAATTAATGTCTATATTTAGATCTGGAAAAGAAATTGCATGATAATCTTTTAAAGTTCGAGGTTACAATGTTCTGCTTCCAATTAAAGTCGCATCATGTTATTTAATTTAGCTGATAAAGGGGTACTTCGTAATTAAAAACTCAAGACAACAAACTCTTATTTTCAGCACGAGGTCAGGTTCATCTACAAAACCTTATCACTCAACGACCTCAACATTGTCACCAAATTATTAATTTCTACGAAGTCACCAGCTCGCTTATCAATCACAGCTCAAGCAGAAAAACATGCTAAAACTTGCTTGGAAACAAATGATATCATAGAAATAAGAATTTGCAAAAGAAATAAAAAATAATCTTCATCTATTTACTCAAAGTGGTGAAATCTTTATTACGCAATATTCTGTTTTCCCATTAAATTCGCATCATGTTATTTCATTTAGCTGATAAAGCTGTACTTCGTAATTAAAAACTCAAAACAACAAACTCTTATCTTCAGCATCAATTGTAGCCTCCAAGACCGAATACCCAAGTTCAGATCCAGATCCAAGTCCAAGTCTAGATCCAAGTCCAGGTGCAAATCAAAGAAGAACAAAATCAATTGTAGCCTCCAACAATCATCAACCTTGACCATTGACCTTCGGAATCTCAGCCATTTCCTTATCTCCAGTGCAAATCAAAGAAGAAGAAGATTAATTGTAGCCTCCAAGACCGAAAACCCAAAATCCAAGATGGCCGACAGGTGGCTTATCTTACTAAACAATCATCAACCTTGACCTTTGACCTTCGGAATCACGCTTTCTTATCTCTTCACCTCCAAAAATTGTGGGGTTTCTGGCGCATGAAAAATGTGCAAAAATGTGACGTCAGACCTCGATTTCCCTCACAATTTGACCATTTTGAATGTGCACATTGCACATTTGAGGCAGAACCCGCATATTCTAACTACTATAGTAGCTACTGCGCCTATAAGCTATTCGATCAATATTTACAAGATATAAAAACATTATGTACTAACCTAACTGAAATTTATAAAACTAACTTAGTAAATTAAATTATATATATGACAGATGTCCTCAAATAACGGTTCCTGCTAATGATAAACAATGATTATCGAAGTCCAAAATATTCCGTGTCGGGGTTATCCAGAATATAAAAGGGTGTTACATATTCATTGGCTGCATCCATTCCTCTACTGTCTCTGTAGATCTCCCTGATCAGCTTGGTTAAAGAGGGACTTGTCCAGCGGCTCAAATTTCCCTATACTCCTGGTTGCCTCGTAAATCTCCTCATTGCTGAAGCATCTGTAACGAGTTTTAAAATTTTTAGCAGTAACAGCTCTTAAGATTTTTCTTTCAAAAATTAATAAACGATTAAAATCTGTTTTCGTCATTGGAAAATATACTGGGAACCCGTAAGAAATTATTGGTCTAATTAGTTGCTTATAAAGCAACAATTTTACTTTTGGTGATAGACCTGAAGTGTGTCTGAAGAACGGACTGATCATGCCATATGCCCTGCAGGCTTTTTCCAGAATTGCATTGACATGATCCTTAAATTTTAGGATTTTATGAAACCACACTCCTAAGTATTTCTCGGTATCTATAGGTTTTATTTCGTTTCCGTTAAGGATTAAGGATTCTCTGCGGCAGGATGACGCATAGTTTGAATTTATTGAAGTGCATGGTTTGCGAAAAATTATAAACTCAGATTTTCTATAATTTATTTGGAAGCCCCATTTCTGGTAATACTCTATGAGGCTGCTTAGGTTTCTTTTAAGCCATAAAATGGCAGAACGGGGGTCGTGCGCAGATGCATGCGTAACTGAATCGGTCGCATACAGAAGAGTGGTGCAGTGAGTGTCCTGAAGAGGTTGATCTGAAGTAAATAGATTGAAAAGGGTTGGCCCTAGCACTGAACCCTGCGGTACTGCTGCATGTGTTTCGCGAGAAGATGACATGAAACCAGAGATGTCCGCATAGAATCACGGTTAGACATGAAATCATGAACAATTCTGATTACTTCCGCAGGAAATCTGTAATGAAGCATTTTATACATGAGTCCCTTAATCCATACCTTGGCAAAAGCTTTTGACACATCTAAAAAGCAGGCAGCTGTAAAGCGATCCAAGTTAAGGTTCAAAGCTATATCGGTCCTGAATTTTAGTAGAGCATGAAAAGATGAGTTACCTGTTTTGAAACCAAACTGATTGTGGGGAATTAGTTGGTGCTCATCGCTGAAATCTAAAACCATATCTCTAATAATGGTCTCAAGCTTCTTTCCAATTACTGATATTAACGCTATAGGTCGAAAGTCGTTGATATCGTAAGAATTAGTTTTTTTTAGATATTGGGAATACCTTGGCCAGTTTCCATTGCTTCGGAAAGTATCCATTATTTAAACAGTTATTAAAAATAACTGTTAAGAAGATGAAGCTTATTTCCGGTAGACGTTTTAGGATGAAATTGGATACGTTGTCAGGGCCGGATGATTTCTTACTGTTTCCGGATTTAATTAAATATTTTACGTAGTTTGGCGTTACGAAAACATTAGGGGAAGATGTGTTCGGAGAAATTGATGGATTGGAGTTAGAAAAGGTGGTTATAGGCTTGAAGTTGTTGTTACCTACAGATTTTTGCGATTCTAAAAATACATCAACTTCAGTTTCAACTCGTTCCTTAAATTGTGAATCAATAAGATTGGGCGTGAATTGCTCTGAGTACTGGTCGGCAAATTTGTTGGAAATTTCTTGTGGGTTAATAATGTCTTCTCCATTAAATTTAACCTTATTTGGCATAGCTTGTTTACGATTTGCAAGCCTGTTTATATCCTTAAACATATTTGCACCTAGTTTGATTTTTCTAAGATTATATTTGAGCTGCTCGTTAATGTAATTATTGGTTAAATCCCTAATAATTACACTCAGGCAATTAATCTGCGAACGAAGGGAAGTATATTTTGGATTGTTATTATTTAGATAGCGATGGTATATTCTATTGAGATTCCTCATTTTCTGTCTTTTGTTGTACAGCTGCTGCAGAGAGAGCGGCAAATTCTTGTACTTGTAATTCTTATGGGAAATTTTGTTGGAGAAACGTTCAACCGCTTCAGAAACAATCGTGCTATACGAACCTATCAGTTGATCAATTTCCCTATTAATGAGATTCCTATCAGATGGCAAAGAAAGACCTTCTAAACCGTTGGAGACGTAGATTGAGAAGTCACTCAAGTTTGTATTGGCAAAGGAGATAAATTTCCTTTCGTCAATTTCCAAGAAATTCAAACTTGGGTTTAATTTAATTTTTAGTTCGATTGCGAGGTGATCAGACTCTGCATGTAGAGCCTGACAACTGAAATTCTCTTGTACGGGAAATTGGTTTACGAGGGTACTCGTTACTAAAAAGAAGTCCAGAAATGATCCAGATCTAGGAAAAGTTGCAAGGTGCTGCGAAATAACCGAGAAATTATGTAAATGACAATTTGACACCAACCAATTATGGAGATTGTTTCCATTTTGGTTGCTCGTTGTGTCATTCCATAAACGATGCCTAGCATTAAAATCACCGCATATAATTGAGTGGTCATGACGTACTGATATTTCATTCAGCTTTTTGAGGTCATTGGATATGCCTGCCGCATTTGAGACCCCTCTGAAATATAACCCAACGACGAGAAGTTTTTCTGCGTTAGAAAGGTGAATCGACACTGCCGTGGCTTCTGAGCATCGAAGCCCTGGAATCGATAATTTGTCGATTTTTAAGGTTGACTTCGTAAGAATGGCAGTTCCCACACTATTCTCATCTACCTAGGCTACTGCTCAGCCCTATTTATACGACTTAGCTTAATTCTAGAAAGTTCAGTCACTTAGTTCTAGATATTTCCGTTACACATTTTCACCTCACATATTCACCATGGGTTCGAGTCGTCCTTGACTTTCCCCGTTTGACATTTCCTTTTCTTGATTTCTGGCCACCTGGGACATGCGCATTACGCGGCTGACTATTTCCCTTTTCGTGGCCTACCTCGTGCACGTTTCAATATAAAAGAATTTTATACCTGCTGAACAAACAATATGGCGCACTAAATCAACTGTAACTTTTACATTTTTCCGAACTTCAACAAATCGTTTTAGAGGCTTATTCTAGACACTAAAAGGATTTAAAATATAAAAAAAAAGAAAAATGAATTTTTTTAAATTGCTCGACTAGAACCTACCCTTAAAGTAGTGTATTTTTAAAGTGTTTTTTTGTGTTTATTTCTTCAAAAAGGTTTTGATTTAAAAATTTTTTGATTTCGTTTGTTCTTGGGTGTTCTACCCAGAAAGCGTATGACGATCAAAATATTCTGGAATTAAATACTGTCAAATTGACGTCAAAATTTAAGCAAAAAGTAGACTTACAATTATTTCTAGCAATATAAGGAATTATTTCCAGCAATACATTCCGTCCATATATTCTCACATACGTTGACCCATTAGTGCCAGAATATGTTGATCACATATTGCCGCTATATTGACGATTATTATTTCTAGAATAAAATAGCTGATATAATGATAGAAAATGGACAGCAACATATACTGTCTCCTTATGACGTCTTTTTGTTATCGTAAATATTCAGTAAACTTTGCTGACAATAGTCTGTCATTTTAAGGGCATTAAATACTACAAGCTTAAATCGGGCAATAAATGGTAAATTTGCTGAAAAATAATTCTGAATTTACTTGACCGTGTTGGGTCCGTGCCCGAGATGAGACGAAGTTTACCGAGAACATACGATTGTTTGGCGGTTGACGGTAATGTTTCAGATTCGATAATTAATCTTCCAACATTCAGAGATCAGCAAGTTACTCCGCAAGAATTCAAAAAAGTGATGTTTAACGTTTTGAAATCATATCAAAAATTAAATAGAAATTAGAAACTATCATTTAAGTGTACGAAATTAAAAATACATAGGAGTTTGTTCTTTATTAAATAAAATATTTTTAATGGTGCATCATGTAAACCTTAGTTATACTATATAAGTTAAAAACATAGAATATATTATTAATTAATAATATAAATTCAATTATAATTGAATATTAATATTTTATTACTTATTCTATTTAATAAGCCCGATAATTTGTCCACATATATTTAATTTTTATATACGGAGATTATTGTCATAATGCATTAGGAATTTACTAGCAATCTGTGGGAACCGTATGCTCTTAAGGTTAGATTATACTGTCCGGTTGTCGACAATTTGCCCGAATACGGATCGTCACTATATGCCGGTATATTGACCTAATATTGCTAGAAATAAATTCGGGCATTACTTACTTACATTACTTCGGGTAGTTTTAGCAATTTTATTAGTGAATTAATTTTTTTAACTAAAAAAATTTCCAAATTATTAATAAATTTATCTTAATTATTTGAATTTTTGCAATCAGTAATTATTTTGAACTTGAAAGAACTTTGGAGAACTTTGGAATCTAGCGCAAATTAAATTAATCTGGTTAATATACAGGGTGATCCAAAAGTCCGGGAACGGCAGAATATCTCGGCGAGAGAGCATTTTAGAGAAAAATGTGAAAGACAAAAGTTTCAGGATTTTTCCCTGGCTATCCGATGGTGAGCTTGACATTGACCGTGACCTTGACCTTGAAGGTCATTTCAAGGTCAAATATAATTTGACACTATTTGACACATTTGGGACCCTATACTTTTGACACCAGAAATGAAAAAAGCGGAAAATTTTACGGTCAGATATGATATTGAGTGATCCCTCCCTTTTGACCTTGGGGCCCCCACAAGGTCAAAATAATAATTATTAATTTTTATCACTGAAATGAAAAGAGCATACAATTTTACGCTCAGGTCGTGACCTTGACCAGCCCTAAGGCCATGTTTATGGTGAAATTAACTATCTGTTAATCTCCGGGATGAAAGTGCCGTTCAAAATATCGATTTAACCTCCAAATTACCAAATTACAAACGTCATGGTCAAGGTCACGACCTGAGCGTACAATTGTATGCTCTTTTCATTTCAGTGATAAAAGTATGGGGTTTAAAAAAATTAATAATTATTATTTTGACCTTGTGGGGGCCCCAAGGTCAAAAGGGAGGGATCACTCAATATCATATCTGACCGTAAAATTTTCCGCTTTTTTCATTTCTGGTGTCAAAAATATAGGGTCCCATTTGAAAAATTATATTTGACCTTGAAATGACCTTCAGGGTCAAGGTCACGGTCAATGTAAAGCTCACCATCGGATAGCCAGGGAAAAATCCTGAAATTTTTGTATTTCACATTTTTCTCTAAAATGCTCTCTCGCCGAGATATTCTGCCGTTCCCGGACTTTTGGATCGCCCTGTGTGCTTACACTAGCATTTTGACTAAATATAATTTAAGGGTGACGGATTTACTGAATTTAGTGAAATTTTATGCCATTATTTGCATTTCATATTTCATTAAACATTCTCTTTCAGCAGTGCATTTTTTTTAATAAGTGATTTTTTTATTGAATTATACAGTGAATTTATTTATATAAAAATAAAGTTTTTCTGAAAAACGGGTATGCCCTGATGTTTGTACGAATAATTAATTTAATAAATTTTTATCTGAGTGATACATGCCTTAACGGTAATTTTATTCATGCATAAGATTCATTTGCAGTTAATTATTTTCTCGTCCATTAAGCTGACTGTGATCCTTTGATTTAGCGATAAACATCAAAACGTGAATTTTAACTGTAATACCAATAATATTGTTTAATGTTGTATAAGTTGTTCAATTTTTTTAAGGATTAAAAGTGAGTCTACGTGTGTTTCTTTTCGATTTTGTTTGTTTCAATTTTGAATTTATTGTTTTCGAAATTTTCTTCTTTAACCCTTTGGGTGCACATTTATTCGAATAATTTTTTGCATTTGGAGCACATTTAATTTTTTGGGGTATAGAGTAATTTGTAAGAACAGCATATTTTATGCAAGAATTCATTTATTTCATGATATATTTAATACATGTATGATATTGGGATAACTTTAAATATTTAGTATTGTAAAAAAGGAAAAATTTAGGAACAAAGAAATTCATGTTATAATAAAAAGTAAATTTTATTAATAATTTTGAAGAGTGTGGTATTCTTCGAAACAGTTGGGTAAATGCAGTGGTACTTTGCATTCTTTGCACTGCCAGGTGGTGTCCTTTCTACTATGCTTCTTAAAACAAACACGGCATCTCTTTTGAGGGTGTTCCTTGCATTTGGTTGGTGGAATATATTCAGGGAAGTGTGCCCAATTTTTCGCCTGTAAACGAAGCGGTGTATCGCCAGTTGCAGGACGTCCACGGGTTTTATAATTTGGTAATGTGATATTTTCCAATATTGCTTCAGCAATATTTAAACGAAAGGAAACAATGCCTGGTTTAGACGTGCTAGTAATTTTAGAATGCAAAACATTTGCATTGTAAAAGGCCATATCTAGGAGATAAAAGAACATTTTCTTATATCCCTTTACACATTTCCTCATTACGGGGAAGCACGCTAGTTGTTGATCATGCTTATCAACCCCTTCCATACCTTTATTATATTCAATAACGCATGATGGTTTAATAATATTCCTGACATCACCATCTTTTGTTTTTTGTCTTTTCCAGTGTCTACTAAATTAGCATTTGAATGTTTCGTGCTAAGTATATACACATCTTTTCTATCTCTCCATTTTGACGCCATTATATCACGTTTTGACTTCTCCTTTTTTCAACTTGAGTACAGCATGCTCCTCTGACATATTCTTCCTATTTTTCCTCACAGTTCCAACGGCATTCGTATCATATTTCAGCAACTTTAGGAATAACTGAGGCGATGAATACCAATAGATTGCACCATTTCCATGACTAAACTCTCAGAAGCAGGTATATCACTTCCCGTTAATTTATCTTGGCCGACATAGATTTTGAAATGAGAACAATAACCAGATGAAGATTCACAGAGTTTATAGAACTTTATACCAAAACGTGCTCTTTTGCTGGCAATAAATTGAATATAACTTATTCGACCTCTGAATTTCATTAGCGATTCATGAAGAGATACTTCATTATTTGGAGTATAAAGGTAAGAAAATATATTATTTAGGTAATCCACAATATTTCGTATCTTTCTTATTTTATCGTTTGTAAAACAGGTCAAAAATTGAATTTTTTCGAGAACAATTGCGTAATTTAAACACATTTTACAATAAAAAAAATCGGCTTTGGGAAAACATAGCCAATGTAACACAGATAACAGACGTATTTCATTTTATTGGTTTCAGACAATGTAAATGGCCAAAGTCTTACCACAAAGTTCTTAATGATATTTCTACAGCGTCGAGGTCAAGGACGTTCCAAGGTCGCGGATGCAATTATTATCAAAAGAAGGATAGATTTTTCCGAAGAAAAAGCATGTAATAATAAAAAAAATTTTAGCTGACGTGAATATCTTTAGTAGTTTTTTTGCAATCCATTCCCAAAAATAGGTTAAAATTCTCGGCTCGAAGGTAGACGACCCCCTTAAGTACAAATAACATTTCGATTTAAAAGGACGGATAGATGCCAGACTACCAAAGTGGTGTTTGAGATAGACGCGGTTGGCAATGATAACCATTTATTTGCAATCCGATGTATTTATTATTACAGAAAATAATAGTATAAATTTTCTTGCAATGAGATCATTAATAATTTTAATAAGCTCTTTCATTACCCTAAAAACTATTGCAGGTTATAATATCATAACCATTATTACATTAAATGTAAATTTAGAATAGAAGAGATATATTTTAGTGTACTAAAAAATTATTGGGAAACAAACATTGGTTTTGTTTTTAACCCTCGAACGGGAGTCGTTTTCGAGAGTGCCCTGCTTCATTTGTTAGCAATTTATCCATTTAAATAACTACTTTTTGAACGAAGTTTTAGTCTACAAACAATGCTTGTCTTCAAAGAATCCAATAAACTTTACCCGGATTTGATATTCCCAATAGTTTTTTCTATATATTTCCCACCGTTTCGAAAAAGTACACTTTCGAAAAAACCCATTTAAGGTTTTTAAAGACAAAAAATTAGCATTGTATTTACTGCTCACAATGCTCTGCTGCTTCAATAAACGCCTAGGAAAACTTCGAATTTCGGCATGAAATTTTGCGTGCACATCCATAAATAGTTTTTCTATTGATTTATAAAAGAAACAAAATAATCGATTTTTTTGACCTGAGACTCTAGAATCTCCCCTTAAGAAAGAGCTAGAAATTATTGTATGTGTTAATAAATAATAAACCAGATTATAAATTAAAGGTAATATATACACCTTATTGTATTGTAGAAGTGTTGCTCATTTTAGAAACGTAACATATTACATTATTCAAATTATGTATTGACATTAAGCATCTGGCCAGTAAGAGATGTCCAATGACTCAAACGAAATTATCATGACACCGGAAACTTGCTAAATCCCAACTAAGTCTATTCATTAACAAAACTTTGTACCATTTAATTAATCAATGGCTGACCGAGAAGAAGTAACGTTAGTAAAAACAAAATAAAAAAACAAAATCATGATGATAATATCCTCCACCGGCCACAGTGTCTTATGCAGTATTCTAGAGTCTTAAAAGTTAACTAATCGGCAGCAGCCAACATGAGCAATAGCAGCATGCATGTTCAGATGTGGACAGTTGTAGTAACACGGACATTCCGTGCAAATACCCATCCTACTAGCGATACTCCAATCGTCAAGCCAGCAGATGCAAGAAGACCATTAAAATTTTTTTTTTTTATTTTCCTCATCAGAGTTACAACTGCAGCAGAAAATGAAACCCCATATAGCATACCGCTATACCACATGTATGCGATCGCTAACCGATACGGAGATGGGAGCCCTACTTTAGGAGCATGACTTGATACGCTAATTACCCAATTCTCTTTGTTGACCTGTGCGATTGACTTATTAAGTAATTAAACCACGGTGGCAGCGACATTATTTATGAGACCTTATGTGGAATAGATGTTTCGCGGCAGGAGGAACACATACTGTGAAGCCTTGACTAGGCTATTAAGAGCTTTAGATTATAGACAGAACTTACCAGAAACGATTGACAAACGCAATAGTAGAAAATATTTATCATTGAACTCAATTAAATAATCTTCATCAGTTTCATTTCACTCCTTGTACTTTTATTTTGTCTTAAAATGAGATAGTTTACCCTACGCTTACCGGCGTATGTTGTATTCAGTTTTAAATTTTAAAACTTAATTCTTAATTTTTCCCGTACTTTGATCAATTCAATGCAATCTTCTGATTGTTATATCGGTTTACACAGTTAACATTGTATTTCATAGCAACTATTAAATAACGGAAGTTAATCTGTGGGATTTGGAACTTCGATTTACATATAACTTATGAAGAGGCTGCTTCCTCGAAAATATCTTAATTTTGCACAAACAATGTCAAATGTTGGAGTCAAGATATCTATAAAAATAATACAGGGGAAAGTTTAAAATTTAAATAGCTATTTAAGAATGTCATTTTAAATGAACTTGTCTCACCTTAGTTGCAGATACTGTGCTATAAATTGTCGTTGGTGTCAACCCGAAAAAGTAGAAGCGTAGGCAGTGGCACCGCAAAACTTAATGCTGTCCTTATTGTCATCTTCATCAGTAAAAGTGTTTTTCTTTTGTCGTGTTGTATTGCTTTCTTTTTCATGTTGGTATATGACGAAGCTGATACTTAAAAAATCTATTCTCCTAGCTCATTGCAAAAGTTCCACACCCCGTGATAAATTTACATGACACAACTTTACAACTTGAAAATAAAGAAAAAGCAAAAACCAGTAACGGCAGCAATAAAGAACGGTGAAGTGAAAAAGTAGCCGAAAATATAGTCAGTCTCAATTTAGCTAAGTTACTAGCTATCGCGAGACTGCGGTAATCTGGTAGACTTATTGAAAATACCTGAAGTATTGTGGGTACAGTTGAAGTTGCTCGAATTTCCTGGAAACGTATAAGCAAATAGGATTGACTTAATATATATGCTAAAATTATGGTATTATGGTACTTTGGACACTTGCTATGGTGAAATAAGTCCATGGTGGTGATACCATAATGGAATAAAACCTATGGTAAATCTTCTTTAACAAACGAGGGCTTTTAGTTATTTGTTAATTGCACATCGCGAAAGGAAATAAAGAAATATACGTAAATGTAGTCTTTGCCGTACGGCGCTATTTTTTAAATAAATTGTTTGCGAAATGGCGGCATTAAGATATGGAAGTTATTTTACATAATGTTTTACTCATTTGTGGAGCTTAATGGGGGATTCTAGTAACTTGGAGCGGAAAACCCGTTACTTTAAAATGCCACTGGCACTGGTTTAGGACCTTTTACATAACTTTATTCGTTGCTTAAACTATACAAAAATAGGGAATTCATTAACAAATAAAAATTTAAAATGCAGATTTTTTTCAATTTGTGAGACGTCTCATTGCTTCTATGTTCACCTGTCATCAGACAGGTTCTAATTTGTTAGAAAATTTTGAAGTTAGTGAACTAACAAATTTTTTGAAAAACATTTTTCAAGGTTTTTCTTTAACTTTTAAATGAGAGTCTTGTTAGCAATTATCCATGTTAGGAATTTATCCTTGTTAAATAACAAATTTTATAATGAGTTTTTAGTGGGAGTGAAAATAAGCATAAGCATAATGCATTAGGAATTTACTAGCAATTACTTTCAATACTCGCTAGGCTCTGATATTTCAATAAACGCCAAGAGAGGATCTGAATTTCAGCATGCATTTATGAAATAAAAAAATAGATTGGTTTGGCCTGAGATACAAAAGTCCGACATTAAGAAATAGCAGTTTAAAAAAAGCCGCTACATACAATATTAGCCATTGTAATTATGAAAACGATCTTAGACAAATTTTTATGACTGGAGTATTACCAACTGAATTATAGCGTCCTTTTGAATAAAAACGTGATTTTGGGCTCACATACAAATTTACATACAAACTATACCTATTTATTTATATCTAAAGGTAACTTTTGTGTTCTATACAACAGAATCAAAATCATCCAAATCGGTCTACACCTTATGAAACTAGGTATCGCCTAAATATAAATGGAGCAATATACTTCCCCTGCTTCGGTAACAAATGAGTGATCCAAATCAGTTCGCGTGATATGAAGTTAGGCTCCACTCCTCCACCTCCACATCCCCAGAATATCTTATATTGTACACATGGAATGAGAATCATCCATATAGGTCCACACGCTACGAACTTAGCCTATCCCTCTCCTACCCCACCTAACAATCAAAGTTTTTCTCATATTATCATACAGCGGATCATAATCCATATAACAAAGATAGAGTCATCCAAATCCGTCTACGCATTACGAAGTTGTGCTCCATCCCCTCCTCGACCCACCCCAAAAATTTTTTCTAATACCAATTGCGTAACATACTGTATTCATCCAAAAAAGAATTAACAAAATTGTTCCACTCGTTACGAAGTTGGTCTACCCCTCTAAGTAAAAGTTTTTACCTATCAGAAGCCACGTCTCTGATGGCGAAAATATCGTTATAGATTTAAATTTTTTTTTAATTATAATGCTACTATTTTAATGTGCGAAATATTTTATGACTTCACAATAGACGTTGTTATGCAAAAACGGTCCCACCCACAGAGTAATGAATTCGAGTTATTAGGACTTGAAATTGACGCTATGAAAAGAAAGGAAATATTCCGCAGGGAGGGATAAACTTGGTAACAATTAAATAGCTACAACAAATGCTATTATTATTAAATTATTATATGTACTTTTTATTAAATACATTATTGTTGAGTCTGTAATGTGGGTTATATATGTATGTAAAGCAAATTATTCTTGATGTTATATTTTTGTTAAATCAGTTGCGCAATGAAGACCGTCCTTCCTTCATAGCATGAAACAATTAACTCATTTTTTAACGCTTGTGGGTTTGATCGTTTTTGCATAACAATGACCAATTGGTTTTAACATACCCGCTTAGTACTCTGGATAAAACCAGTGAGAAACTCCTGCAAAACTAGTGGAAGCTCCTTATTTTTGTTAAACTTGCTCGGAATACTCAAGTCAAAATTTGTAACAAAGTCTACGCAAATGTTATCCCACTAGTGCTGCATTCTTTGCCATAACTCCGAAATACCTTCAACCGACCTTTGAGAAATGCCCACACATATTAAATGGCGGTTGGCAAATCATACTGCAGAATCTTTTACTACCACTTCAGGAGTAATGTAATGGCTCAGGCAAATGGGTGGATTACATATATTTTCATTTTGGAGTATATTGACTTAGCGCCAAATGGTTTTGAGTTCACGAACTCGAATGAAACAACGAATTGATTAAAAAAACAAAAGATTTATTTTGTCGCAGAAATTAAGAGAAAATACAAAAAATAAGTGTTCGGCAAATTTAGAAGTATATTAAATTATCCAATGTTATCAATACAATTATCAAATTTGGATAATAGTTAAAGTAATGAAAGATATTTACAAAATTCAATTCACGCAATTTCACTTAGTAATTTGTTAAGAAAATTTAATTCCTTAATAGAAATTGCAATGTTAAAATGAAATTTAAAACAATTAATTAAAATTAGAATTTTGAATTTGTTTTGACTTATAAAGTAGAATTTGAAATTTGAAAATAATCAAAAGAATTTGAAATTTGAATGTTGAATTCAATTTGAATCTTAAATTTGAGTTTCAAAACAATTAATAGAATTTGAAATTTCAATTTGAATTAAATAGAACTAAAAGCCGATTCACACACAAGAAAAATATACGCACGCACCATAATGAAAAAAATAGAGCAATAAAAGATAAATAGACATAAATCGACAGGAGCACACTTATCTATTTATTTTGTTGTTTCTAACGAATTAACCCTTTCCTTCCAAGTCTTCCCTCAATCGAACTCTGAACTCTGCTTTCTTGGACTTTTTGGTTTTACACTGCACTCTGAACTTTTACTTGCACTATAACCTGAGAACATTTAGGAAAAACTATCCCCTTCGCGTACCAAAGTTGCCGATTTGCTGCAATTTCGCTCACAATTGAAAGTATCTTTGAAATTTCTTGAACTAGGTTTATCTTTACGGCTGATTTTTTCAACCTGTTTGAAAATTAAAAAAAAAAATATTTTTATATTTTTGGCTTAAACTATTCTTCTGAGTAGTGTTTTTAAGTGGAATAACTCAGAAAATAATCAGCGTTATTGATTTCCCATATTCTGTTTTCTGTTTTCTTTGACAGCAATTTTATCCATCAATATTTACTTTGGGCTGCAGACGTTTACCATAGCTTATTTATATCATCGAGAATATGCAGTACTTCACGCAATTTGGGATCTTATTAATTTGAGGTTTACTTCTTTTCCTACCCCTTTTATAGGGATTCATCTGATTTGGAACTATGCTGGATGGAGTAAATAAGTTTTCCTTTTTTAATGAAATACTCGAGAGATAAGAGTACTTACTTATCTTTAAGTTATATAGTTCGCGTGTGCGTAACAAATATTCAAATACTGGTTTTTTGCCGTCGATTTCAACTACGTTTGTTGTTACTGCGCCCCACTATCATGTTTCACTGCTTCGATGACTCTGCGAGTTCCAACCAAGAAGGATTACGACTTTAGTCTCAACAGCGGACATCGGACTAAAACCTGGTAATTTTGGCTTCATCTGAGCAAACTAGCTAGTAAGAATAAACAATTCCTCAGAAGTTCGAAGATTCACAAAGTTAATTCTAAATTACCTTTTGTTAATCATCAAAAGTCAGCGCTGTAGAAAGTGTTTCCTAGTAATAGTGAATCCTAGTAGTAACGTTGAACTATTCAAAGTTCGTTTCCTTTTTCTCCTTGGCCTTCTGACCTATATGTTTAAGTGTTCTAACCAGAGCTGACTCAATCCCCCTTTTGCCTAACTTGGACCGCTGGTTTTGGATGCTTCCTCAAATTATTAATTCCGGCTAGACCTCTTCCATCACGGCCTAACAAAATCTCATTCTTCCATTTTTTTGACTTGAAAGCATTCCTTCTTATATTTGCAACTGTGTTGTCAGATACCTTGCACTTCTCTTCGATTTTTCTTGAAGAATACCTTTTTTCAGCAAGGAGTTAGTTTCGTTTTTGACTGCACTACTTATTGATTTCAATTTGTGCAATAACTAAACGAACTGACCAAACCAAGAATCGTAGTTAAATGGTTTGGTGTTCCTAAGAAGAAAGCAAGATAACGCTGTTATATAACAAAATCTTAAAAAGAGGATTTTGGAAAAATTTATATAAATTTAATTCAAAAGTTGCACTGAAGCACCCAAAAATATCGCCTATATGGCAAATAATTATCACGACAACGCGATAAGCAAAATCGCTGAAGTTACCTGGAATTCCTTTTTCAGAAACTTTTGGCCCGATGGTAACTTATGTAAAAAAAACTTAAGTTTGTCCCCAGAAAAAGGTGCCTTATCAACGATTTACAGCGACATGTATCGTCTTTTGCCCAGGAAAACAGAGGCAAACGACAAAATGAAGAAGAAGCTTAACAAACTAATTTTCTATGCAGGATTCAATACGATCGTAAGAAGTTTTAAGTCAAAAGTGAAAAAGTAAAGTTCGGTCGGTGAGAAATTTGAATACAAAAAAAATTGCTAAAAAATACATGTTAATCCATAAGTAGTGAAGTAATATACAAGGAGAGAAAGAGCAATTGATGAAAGTTTTAAATATATAATAATGGACTAAGTGTTTATTTATATTCAAAAGATTCCTCAAAAGACTGATTACTACAAAAAATATAACTCTTAAAAATTAGTATAAAATGTAACTAGCAGCAAACATAAAAAGCTAGGAATTATGATCCGCCATGTCCAGTAAAAGCTTGCTCTTCAAACGAGGCATCGATGTTATAGGCCCGTGCGTAGCTCCTGAGGGGCAGGGCGGGACAGAGGTGCCTACCTTACAATAAATAAAAAATAAAAAGAATTTTGACAATATTGCGTCTCTTCTCAAGGGAATCAAGAGAGCCTGTGCGAAGAGGCTAACTTTAACCCATGGGGAACCGCCTACAAAGTCGTTATGTCGAAACTAAAAGGATAAAAATCTCCACAGATTACATGCCCAATAATGCTGAGAGAAATAATAACGACGCCTTTCCCACTGCGTCCAAGGACTGCTCCTACTGTCGTAGAAGAAAGTATTGTAGAGTAAAATCCCGACAAAATACGGCGGAAGAACTTCAGCCGGGGCTCAAAAAATTAGGAGACAACAAAGCGTCTCGACCAAGACGGTTAGATGGACATAAATACAAAATTGCAAAATTAGAATTTGATCACATGGTTAAATTAGGTCTGTGTCAATTATCACCTTCTTCAGTATCTTCTCCACTACATCAGTAGGAACGAAAAATTCTACAGATTAGCGACCATCTGGAGATTATTGCAGGCTCAGCGCAATCACAGTTTCTGATAGATACCCATTACCACACATACAAAATTTCTGAATGAACTTAAACGGTTGCACCATTTTTTAAAAAACTGATTTGATATGAGCTAGCCACCGAATTCCAATGGCTAAAGAAGACATACACAAAACAGCCATTACAACTCTATTCGGATCAATTGAATTCACTAGAATGCCTTTTAGTCTAAGAAATGCTGCACAAACATTTCAAAGATTCATGGACCAAATTATTAAAAATTTAGATTTCGCTTTTGTCTACATTGACGATATTTTAGTTGCCAGCAAATCTGAATCAGATTTCGGAATCAATATCTATCCATCCAAATGCATTTTCGGAGTTGGAACTTTGACTTCCTCAGTCACAAAATAACAAAAGAAGTCATCTTACCTTCAGAAGACAGAGTCCAAATGATTACCAATTTTCCTTCTCCAAATTCTATTAAACAAATTCAACAATTTATAGGCATTATTAATTATTACCATAGATTTATTCCAAATCTTGCCAAAATACTAAAACCAATTCACACTCATTTGGCTCTACTTCTCAAAAAGAAACCAAATAACGCAAAAAAATTTTCTTGGCCAGTAGAATGTAAAGACCAACTTTATAAAATTAAACAATCATTTTCAAAAGCTACTTTATTAATTCACGCTTCTGCTAGCGCTGTTGGGGCAGTTCTCCAACAATCCAATGACATTGGGAACCCATTGCATTTTTTTCTAAAAAATTAAAAGAAGCAGAAATCAAATATTCAGCATTCGACCGAGAACTGTAGCCAAACATTTTAGAAATTTTCTAGAAGGTCGAGAATTTATAGCTTTTACAGACCGCAAACCGTTCATTACAGCAATTTGGTCAAAAACAGAAAAAAGTCCAAGACAAACTAGATATCTGGACTACATAACCCAATTTACTTCCGATATCAAACATATCAAAGGCAAATCAAATACAGTAGCAGATACTTTATCTAGTTTTTCTATCGAAAATTTCGAACATTCAAAACATAACAATACCAAATTTGATTTACAAATTGTTGCTGAGTACTAAAATAGTGACGAAGAACTTACACATCTTTTGATAACTCAGCATAACAGACCAGATAATTCAAAATATAAGCTTGTAAAAATTAAATTAAACACTTCTGAGTCTGACATTTGGTGCGAAGTTTCTACTAAAAATTCACGGTCATATACTATACCAAGAATTACGAAAAATTATTTTTAATACCATTCACCGAACAAACTTGCTGTTGGCCCAGGCCAAATAACGATCCTACAATAATAACAAGGTCAGGCAGCCTCATAAGTCGAGGATATACCTCGCCCCGTAATCCTATTACTACCTGCAACGAACAAAGAGATTCTTTAAAAAAGAATGTCCTGGGCAAAATAGTTGAACGATCGAATAAACTACATTAAGATAGTCTGCTCACCTAAGGAAGAAAAATCGATTGAGGAAAAGAGTTTTTTTAGCAGAATAGTTCGCCTCAGACAGCTTTGTGGGAACAAGGTGTGTCTTATATAGTAAACGGAAACGACTATTTAATTTTTACTAAATATATTAATTGATTTATTGAATATATTTTATATATGTATATTGTAAGATTAAATTACATAGTTCCCTTCAAGTTATAATGAATTGCAGCCTAGTTTATATAGATTAGGTAATTAATAAGGAAAGAAGTGTTTATCCTAGAAGTTAGTATGAAATAAATTTTAACGTGACGTAACAAGAAATAAAAAAAAGACATTTCGTTCGCCGTTGTAATGTACGTAGATTTCTGATAGAAAGAAAAAATCGTATGGAGTTCATCATATCATAATCTGATAATTAATCATTTAGCCATGGTTATATCCCACTGACGGGACCTTGCGCCAGGTAGTTATTTTGATTCGTGTTTGTTTTTGGCTCACCGCGATGATGCATTACATCAATCTTCTCGACCACAGAAGGCTATTATTTACCACGTTGGTGTAACAATATTGTTTTTTTAATTAAAATAAATTGTGCACAATTTATTCTTATAGCTACGATACTCAAAACCGGAAATAAATTAATACTCGTTCGAGTTAGAGCGAGTCCATGCATATCAAAACAATTCGGATAATTCCTAGATTATTGTATGTTCTGCTCTGTAAATAATTCAAACCATAGATGAACGAACAGTATACAAGTCCAGTTATCCTTAGTCAGTACCGTTAACCCCCCCCCCTCCCCTCCCCCCCATCCTCCCTCATCATTTCGGACTATTTTGTTAGATTAGGTGAGTTTTTCTTTACTATTAATCAGGACTCACAAGTTTTTTTTTATAACTAAGTTTGCAGCTCAGTGGTAGAATCTCCATAGCGTAGTATTTTGAAATCAGTATGATAGTTATTCGGAATTGTAAGTCAAACTATGTAGCGCAGATCATTTTAACCCTTTTTGTGTCAAATGCACTCGATCATTATTTTGAGGACGAGCATACGTTAAGATGTTACTAGACAAAATTCAATACTCGTAATAATACAGAAACAGCAAGGTAATGCGTAAAGAAATCAGCATATTAATATTATTGTGTGTAAAGATACCAATGTTAGAGCAGTCGCTTCTCAGCTATAATTAAAGGAAGAAGGGGAATCATAGCTAGTTAAAGCTAAGGATACTTGTGTTAAGTCTAGCCAATAAAGATTCTCGATAAGAATTTGTTAATTTTAATATGATTATATGAAATGAGAATTTAGATTTTCTTTTATTTGAGGAAACCAAACAATGAAGCATCTTCTTCTTGATGTGTTTAATATAATATATATATATATTTTTTTGGTTTTTATTTCAGCTTTCCTTTTTTTTAAGGTTGCCAGGTAAGCCAGATGCAGGGATGGTGTGGGTAAGATACCTGATCTATCGATTAAGTGGGGAACTTTTCTTTTTCTTTTGTTTATGATAGTTCAGCGTGGCCGGAAGTGACAGGTGCCACCAGATCTGTTGCACTCTCTTCAATCTGTCTTCTTCTTCTTCGTTTTTTTTAATCCTTTGTGGCAGACCTTGAAAAGGGAATCCTTCCTCTTTCGCGACAGGCACGCGAATCTCAGTTTTGAAACGTGTGATTGGATATTTAAGGAGTCATAGCGCATATCGATGAGCTAGGACGTGCTGCTAGCTAGCGCGTGACAGCTGAACATCCCACGGCAACTTCACGTTGCTCACATCGCGCACACATTACACTGTAACAACAACACCGTTACACGCAAACAGTTCAACAGATTAAGTTGAAATTTTGCGTACTAACTTGACGCATGAAGAGAGAGATGTTTTGTTAAAATTGGACATCGTCGGTATGCTCAACTAGGTATTGCCAGAACAACAACTAGCGCGATATATTTTTAGAATGAATAATTTAAAAAATTCTGAGTTTGTTTGGCCTTTGCGTTCACTTGATTTGACGGCACTAAACTTCTTTTTGTGGAGCTACTTAAAAAAACGGGCTTGTGTAAATAAACCTGGAACAATTCAAGAACTTGAGGAGAAAATTTAAGCCGAAATCCGACGTTTAGGACCTGAAACCTTGCGTAAGAAAACTGCTGTAGAAAGAGCAGGTATTTGTGAGCAGGAAAATGGTGAAAAATTAATCCACACAAAAAATCTACTTACATAAGATGAATTTAGGGAATCTCAGATGTTATGAAAAAATGTTCGTCTCGTTTCTCAAAAGTTGTTAATTTAGTCTCACGGCTTATTATCTTTTCTTCGATATTTTTGTCACATGAAGGCCATCATACGAGGGTTGCTCCTTAAGTTTTGAGAAATAAAAAAAATATTTCTAATTGACAATGGCTTTATTGTATTTCAAAATATTCCACATGAAGATTACTACACTTTTGCATGCGTTTGAACTAATTTTCGAAGCACTTTTTCCACTCCGATTGAAAAAGGAGAGGCAAACCAAAATATGTGATTTGAACGCATCTACCGCTTCTTCAGGCGTCAGGGTCGCCAGATGTGGCGATTTTTCACCAAATTGGCGATTTTTCATCAGTCCTGGCGACAAAAAATATGAAATTGGCGATGGCGACTTTTTTTTGGCGATTTTTCATCGATTTTGGGCGTTGTTATGGCGATTTTCTTGAAAGAAAAATTTCCCTTTCAAAAATTAGTCAAATATTCCACCTCAAATATGTATAAATACGTAAAAAATATTTTCTAAAGTTTTACAAATGTAATATAAATCATTGTAGCACAGTTTTCTGAAAAATTTAGCTAATTTAAGTAAAAGTTGCCGCAATTGCAAGTGACACTAGAAGTGACAGAAAATTATGTTCTACGACACGTCTCATGAGTTAATTGTCGGCTTTTTCGCAGTTTAATTCTATGATTTTTGATAACTGTTAGGAGATATAATGAAAAATGGTTTATCAAAAGTGAGAGCTCCTATTTTAGCAAAAAGTCTTATATTTTAAGGAAACCTACCAACATGTACCAGAGAAGAACTCGAAAGTATCTGTAATATATACGGACAGTTCTTGGCTCTTTGGAGCAAAACGTTTCGGATTTGTACAATTTTAAACAGAAGCGATTGCTAATAAGGCAGCTCAAGCACACGTAACTGGACTTTTGAATATGTATAGATTCGTTAGTTTCTTTTTACCTTTCGTAGAGAATATGCCGAACATATAGACCAGCGTCTGAAAAGGTTACATTTAAAAGTTGATTTGTTTTTCCCAAATGAAGAGGTACCAATTGGGAAAGTTCTCGTAAATATTTCAGTATCGAAGTATCACAGTAAACATATTTTAAGGACAACCAGCGGAACACCGTAATATGTCAGTGGGTGATGCCATTAACTTAAAAGCGAATTATTGCCGAAAGCTGTGCCAGTCATTCGTCCAACTAGCTCAGTTGCAAGGCGTGAGTTACGGGCTGAGAGTAAAAGTGACCTATTCATAAGGTTCGGGCAAAAGTGGCTTAGAAAATGTTCCGTGCAAAAACGAATCGCGTGAGATTCCGGGTTAAAGCGACTTAACTACTTAACTGCATTAACTTTACATTACTTTTCTACAATTCGTTTTTGCCCGGAATCTCACGCGATTCGTTTTTGCGCGGAATATTTTCTAAGCAACTTTTGCCCGAACCTTATAAATAGGTCACTTTTACTCTCAGTCCGTCAGTTAAAGGCTGAGTTAAGAGATGCAGCTGATATTCCAGCTCCTCAACAGAAAATTTTCGAACCTGATCCAGAGATCGAGTTGCAGAAGAAAATTCTAAGAATCCTCAATAAGTCATCTATAACGCAGTCAAAATCCGATTTATTTTACCCAAATGTAATATACAATCCCTGCAAAACGATTCAAACATAATTGAACTTCTAAAAGATAATAAGGTGCAATGAGAGTTGGATTCACTGATAAAAAGAGCGTTAGTATCTACAATTGAAAATCACTTTAACTATAGGTAGTTAATGAAATACATTTTATTGGAAGTCTTTAATTGTTTTGCGTATTTCCCGAAACTATTTGATATTTGGCCCGAAGATAGGAATTGGTGACAGAATAACAGCCGTGTAGTTAAATTTTGATGTTTGAGTCTAATTTTCATTGGGGTGAAATAGGAATCAAATGAAATTGTTTTTAATGTCATCGAGTGGGGTGAAAGATTGTAAAAACGAGTTCAAAAATATAAATGTCCTAGCAAAAGTCATTATTAGTGGTTTAAGCAACATTCTGGTAACGATTGCTGGACTAAAATCCAACGGAACTTGGGGTATGTAATTAAGGAAATTACTCGTACTGTAACACAGTATATTACATACCCAATAAAAAAACAATTTATTGTAATATTATCGCGATAAGCTAAATGAAGTGACTATTTGCACTTACGTGTACTTCCGTGTCTACACTTATTCGCCACCTTGATTTCCACTTTGTTATTTTGGCGATAATCATGGCTACAAAAAAGTAATAGATTGGCGATTTTGGCGACTTTTTACTGTACATTTGGCGATACTGTCTGTGTAATGTCTGGCGACCCTGTCAGGCGTCAAAAAACGTTGACCTTAAAATAAGAAGAAATCATTGAGTGCCAAATCAAAACTGTACAGCGGATGACCCATCAATTTTTGTTTGTTTGAGAGCTTGCATTGTCATGGTGGAGAATAATTCATCTTCTGCGTTGGTTTCCCTTATTTTTCCGAACACTTTTGGCAAACAAATGTTCAGAATTAACCGTTCCACGTTGCTGTAATCGCACGCTGGCAGAATTTCCAATTATTTTGAAAAACCACAGGACCATTTGCTTTGAAGTGCTTCGCGCGCGAATAACTTTTGTTGGATTTGGCTCGTCTTGAAAGACCCATACAGTAGATTGTTGCTTAGTTTCGGGAGCATATGCATAGACTTCATGGTCGCCTTTCACGATCTTGTAAACGTCTTTTAAAGCACCGCGATTGAATTTTTTCAACATTTCTTTACACTCATCTACACGAGTCGAGCGATTGTAAAATTACGACCAAGTGTTCATGCAATGTTGAATGTATGAGAGCGGAACTAATGCCCAAGAATGCCTCAATCTCATGTCTATCTTGCAATATCAGTTTACGCACAGCGTCGATTTTTCTGGCACAACAACCGATTTAGGACGAAATTCGTCCTGTAGCGAAGTGCGACCACGATTGTATTCGAAAAACCAGCGAAGGCTCGAGAAGGTACTTCATTACCAAAAGCCAAAGCGCGTTGACCGGCGCACTGCTCTTGTTTTAATCTACGTCGAATGTCATAGAAAATTAACGCATGAAAATGTTCATGATTTAATTCCATTTTTTGACCAAGATGAATGTTTCAACTCCTTGTAAACAACATAAATATCACCCCTATGACAAAACGTTCTGAGTACAATTACCATTAAAAATTTCAAACTTTACGATGAAAATGTCAGATTTGACATATTCACACTGATGTTACCATGTCTCAAAACTTAAGTAGCAACTTACTTACCTGTCTGTATGTTTCATATTTCAAATTTCTTTGCAGTTAACGGATAATATTTTTCAAATACCCTTTCGGAGATAAACAGGAATAGCGAGCCCGTATCTATTCATTATTCATAGTCTGAATAAGCTAACTCCATGAGCAACGTGGATTACTACATTTGAGAACGTTTATACAAAATACGACATCGGATCACATTACGTCAGCATAAATGTCGGCCTAGTTCCCATCATTAAAACGAAGATGATACTTTTACCAGGCAAGGTGCAGGCTTTTATGAAATTAACAGATAGATAATAACAAAAGATCTTGTAAAAAGACTTTTAAGTAGTCAGTCCGAAGATAAATTTAAATAAAGTAACAGGCTGTTTGGAAACAGTGTTAAAGTCCAAACAACTAAGTTTCAGTTATTGAAAATTTTTTGAAACAGGAAGTTTTTACGTTATGAAAACTTAAAACTATAATCTAAAGTTTCCATTCAAGGAAGTTAAGGCAGAGCACCCACCAAGCTGTCGAGACACGCAACCTGACATGTGATCTAGTGGAACAAGAGCTAGCCGCAAAAAAGCTGGCCGATCGACCAACAAGATGAAATGTTTTTTTAAATGTTAGTACTCACAGTTAACATAAGAAATATCCTTGTGTGCCTAAGAAAAACTTTTTGCACAGGTTTGGTATGTCCCCTCTCTGGAACATTTTGCGGACTGCAACTGTACCAATGGCGTAACAGCTTAGAATTACTTTCAAAATTTAGTATTTACTAAGTAAAAAAGAAAAAAGATTGTGTGCCTCGTAAAATTTTTTGGTTAGGCCTTGGCACACAACTTTTTTTGATGCATTGATGTACCTATCGAGCAACACACCACTTTCTTTAAATTCGCATATTTCTTTAAATTCCCATATGCACTTGTTTGGCTGTATTTGGGTTCCTGTTTTTGCGTATTTTAATTGTTAAAAATGCAACCGTTAAAAAAATCATTAAGTAGTGTGAGTTTGGCCATCATTGCTTTATTTTGCTTTATCTATTTTACTAAGAGAGATGGAATATCAAGAAAAACCCATTGTGACGACGTTCAGTCTTGGTTTCAACATCAAACGTCTCAATTAGTAGACGACTTCTGGTGCAGTCTACACGTATTTTGTTAGAGCGTCTTATAATTTTTGGAGTGTTTTTTATTATTTTCTTATTAAAAAGTGCAACGAAATTATAAAAATGAAGCTGTGTTTTTTGTGTGGTTGCAATGACAATAAATTAATAGACTTCAATGAAAGTACTTTTGAAAAATGTAAGCGGTTCTAAGCGTTTCAGAAAAAAAAACAATTTAAATATCACGATTTTGATTTTCCTACATCAACAAGCGATGCTGGATACCATCTCCAGTGTTATAGAAAATTTGTTGTATTGAAAGGAAAATATTAGATAGAATTCGAAATGTTTTTTCAGCATGAAAATGTAAGTACAATTACAAAACCATCTATCTTCCCTGTGACTCTGCTCTTCAAGGTAAGCGGCAGAAATGTTTTGTAAAATCTGTAAATTATTTAATATTTCAGTGTTTATGTATAGCCATAGATGGTTTTGTAATTGTACTTACATTTTCATGCTGAAAAAAAATTTCGAATTCTTTCTTATATTTTCCTTTAAGTACAACAAATTTTCTATAACACTCGAGATGGTATCTAGCATCGCTTGTTGTTGTAGGAAAATCAACATCGTGATATTTAAATTGTTTTTTTCCAAAACCCTTTGATATGTTTACATTTTTCAAAAGTACTTTCTCCCATCTCCCTCAATTCTCTTCTACTATCCTAATGGACAAGATTAAAACTCTATCGGCACATCATTCACTTGTGCTTTTTATACCGCAGCCCGAATATGTCTGACACTGACACTGTGTGTTCCTTCGATAAGTTGTCTTCCGATATTGATAAGATTTTGGAAATATTCCCCTCTTCTGAAGTCTTTCTTGCTGGTGATTTCAACGTCCACAACACACAGTGGCTCAGGCATTCTTCTACCGCAATCCCGTCTGGAAGACACGTCGAGTTATTTAGTGAGTCTTTTAATTTACAGCAACTGGTTGAGTGTCCGACTCGTGTTCCTGATACTTTAGGGCACAACGCGCATCTTTTAGATCTATTTCTAACATCGCATCCAGAAAAATACTCGGTTTCGGTGACGTCTCCCTTGGGTAATTCGGACCATTGTCTTATATCTGCCCAATTCGCCATCTCTCTGACAACCACTAACCTAAACTCCACCAAAAGATTAGTGTGGCATTATAAAAATTCTGATTGGGCGGGACTAAATAAATATCTCTGAGAGCTGGATTGGTCTGATTGCTTTTCAATGAGTGACGTTAACAGAAGCACCGATTATATCTTGAACATCCTATGGTTTGGAATGCATCGCTTTATTCATCATAGCTTCAAGAACATCAAACCAACTAGCACAAATTGGTTCAATAATGACTGTTTCGCAGCCATTAAAAATAAGGAAGCAGCCTTCCAGGCATATAAATTGTGCCCTTCAAAGGAATGGAGACGTATTTATAGAGATGCGCGGAATATTTGCAATTCAGCAATTAGTCGGGCAAAGTTCAATTTCGACCAGAGCATCAGACGGAAGGTATTTTCTACTCAAAAGGGTAGTAAGGGCTTCTGGTCTCTAGTAAAAACAGAACAATTCCACCTGTTCGTCAACACCACCACTCATTTATAATGGGAATGTTTTTTCTGACTCATTGGACAAGGCCAACCTGTTTGCTTCTAATTTTGCTGCTAATTCGTACTTGCCACCTTCATGCAGCCACTTCCATCTCCATCACAGTGCACTAGTAGGCAAAAGCCGCTAGACTTTCGCACGCGGGAAGTTTTTAGGTTACTTTCAAACCTCTACGTGTCCAAAGCTACAGGGCCTTATAGTTTGTCGCCCCCTGGTTTAAAAATACTGCGCCTCTGCTTTCTTTAAACCTATGCGTAAACTTTTTCACTTGTCATATTCAACAGGAATGTTTCCAAGTGTATGGAAACTTCCTCATGGCAAGCTGATATTTGAAAAAGGAGAGGCATGCGACCCCTCTAACTACATTCTTCAATTGCACTAACTTTGATCATATCTAAAGTTTTTGAATCACTCATCAATTCTCAATTGATGAAATATCTAGAAAATAACCATCTTATCAACGTTTGCCAGTACGGTTTCTGCGCTGGCCGCGACAGTTAATGATTAAATAAATTTCAATGATCGTTGGCTTCTACTATATTTCTTGAGTTCGTGATGGCTGGTGATATTATTTCTGATTATTTCCTTTCCAGATCTGTACTTAAGGTTGTAGCCTGGCCATGAGATTACAGGACCATGTAGAAACACAGAGCGCAATCTTTTAAAGATTCTTATGTGGTCTCTCGGGAGCCCAGGTCAGCTGGGTTTTGCTTTGATGGCACATGAAACCATTGATCGGCTGTACTAATCTCTTGAATTGCAGCTATGCGATTTGTCACAAATAAGTAATGCGATGCGAAAGGAGCATATAAGTAATCCAAAACGATTTCTGAGACTAATTATTTATTCAGAATAATTTCAGTTGCATCAAACGGATGTGACTTAATCCCCTTAATATATTAATTATTTAAAATCCCAACAAACAAATCGCTTAAATTACCGCGCGACTTAAGTTTTACAATCCGTGAAGTCTGAAAAAAAACAACTTTTAAATTTAAAAATAATCTTTATCGAAATTCAACTGATGTGTACAATGATCTTAAAGTGACTAACTCCTCGTTAAACTTAATTACTTAGCTTAGGTTACTTTTTTTACAATTAAATTGCTTATCTTGGGAAAATTAACATAGCTAGGTAAGTAAATTTAATTGTTAGAATAAAATGATGAACTCTTCAAATGCTAAATAAACAGATATTTCTTATATGTGACTTATGCTTTATGTGGGGGTAAGCTTGGTTAGTATGTGACTCGCGTTCCTTTCTCAAGACATTTGTAGCGCATTGGTCACTTGAAAATGTTAATAAAACACCGATAAGGTCCAGAACGAAATTAAGCTCGTCCCCAGCAAAAAGTGCCTTATCAGCGATTTCCTAACATACATCGTTATTTACCCAGGCATATACGGATAAAAAGAAGAAAAAAGTTTTAAAAGCTTTTCTTATGTATGTCGTTTTGAAGGCGGTCTCACCCAACATCTTCCTCTACTTGTACAAGAGAGGCAGAAGAAATAACGAAAGAAAAAGCTCAAAGCTTTTTTTCATAAAGACGGGGCTAATATGGATTAAGCCGAGAGACTTTAAGTTTGACTTGAATCACGGAAAATTTGAGTTCGATTGTATTTAATAAAGTCTGCTTAAAACGACGATCTGGTTAGTAAAAACATTAATAATAGAGTCTTCGTAAAGTCGCGATTGGGAAAAGTAAAGTACGGTTAGTGGTTAAGGCATATAGCTAAATGAAAATAGAAATTAAAGATCGGTAGCGAAAAGTTGAATTTTGTTAATTTTACTGCTTTGTTGTTGTGAGAACGAACTTTAGTATAAAGTTGATTAACAGAAACATGATAAGTTCACATAGTGAATAACGAATTCTATTGTCAAACTAATGAATAGAATTATAATACATAATAGTTAGTGAGTAACGAACGTTAGCGTAAATATAATAAAGGATTAAAAAATGAATATTAACTTAATTAAGGGCAGTTAGTGTATTGAACCAAAAGATTAGTAAATAAAAGCAAAACGTACTGTTGTTGACTAAAGTGGAGTTTTCTTTGGAGTTGTTTGTCCCTCAGTGAAATAATTATTATAAAACAGCTAGTTTGGCTGCACATAACTCCGATCTGGGCACTGTTACGTTTTTCTGAGGTGCAACTTTAGATTTTTCACAAGGCAGTCGTACCGTAGTTTGATCATTTTTTAGCACTGCTCTTATATAGATCGCAGCATCCAGTGGTTGTTCTGATGCATCAGAAAATACCTGCAACTGCACTTCAGATTTCCGGAAATTAATGGTACTCATTTGGTATGTCATCATACCAATCAAGTTTTAGGGGCCATAATTCACGAAGAATGAATTTTTCCAATAACAATAACAGGGCTTATGAAACCAAGAGGATCAAAAAGATGCGTGATGTCCGAAAGAATCTTCCTTTTGGTTACCGTATTATCATTACTCCACTGAGTTTGAATGGAATCTTCATCCGATCGAAATAGCCATGTTATTCCCAATGTTTTTACATGACAGTCAGTGTCATCACGGATCTCCAGTTGCGGTGCATTATCTTCTGATAGAACATTTTGTAATAGTGCTGAATGATTGGCACACCATTTTCGCAATTTAAAACCACCAGACTGAAGAATTTTACGTAGTTGGCTTTGAGTTTCGATAGCATCACTGATACAGTCGCAACCAGTCATAACATCATCGACGTAAAGGTCCTGCTTCAATGTCGTACTCCGAGAGCTAACTTTACTGCTGTTTGATTTGTAAGACGGAATAATAAGACCGTCAACACCGCCTTATAACTCCTTCATATAGATCATCCCAAAAAAGGCGGATGCTTCCTGAGAAAAGAAGTACAGAATGGCTATCGACAATCGAAACCTAAATACTTTGACTATAACTGATAGACACCCTAGTCGCGAAATTAATGAAGTCCTGCCAAACTTGCCAAACACAATGGAAAATATGAGTTCACACACCTACCATTTGAAGTAAAAAACTCCGCTTCGATATTTAAACGAATTTTAGATAACATCCTGAGATTATATAGAAAAAATATTATACATCTACATAGATGATATCGTATTTGGAAAGGATGAAAATGAGCATCTTAAAAGCCTTCAAATGTTATGTAGAACATTAGAGGAGCAAATGTGAAATTTCAACTGGATAAATGCGAATTTCCGTAAAACGAAGTCAAATTACTTGGCCTTATCATGTCGCGATATGGAATCAAAACAACTCCTAAAAAGATCCAAGCAATAGGAGAATTTCTTGTCCCTTAAACTGTAAAAGAACAACGATCATTTCTCGGAATCTCAGGTTACTGCCACTGTTTTATAAAAGACTATGCTAAGCTGCCGAAATCTGGCTTTTAAGAGGGAAAGATGGATATATATCCAAAACCCTCTAAAAAGTAAACCTATTCACCTAAATAATGATGTGATCTCAGCATTTAATGACATAAAAAATTCAATAATTTTCAAAGAAGTATTATTAACAAATCCCAATTTAGAAATAAACTTTGAACTAACAATCGATGCTTCCGACTCTGCCATAGGTGCAAAACAAATTTATCTTCTTCTTCTAAACTGGAACGGCTCTTGCTTCCTTGATGAGGTCTTGGTTTGTAAATGCCAGGGCCATGATGTTGTTGAAGTTATTTTGACTTTCAATAAGGCTTTGATTATAAGCCTCTTCGAGTCCAACTTGTGTAGGTGAACTTCTTGTTGGTTTGATATAAGGTCTCATTCAAAGTAGCCAACAAATTCTTAAAAAGGAAACCTAGTAGTCGCACTATCGAAATAATTCACTATATTTCCTTAGTTACACTTCTATGTGAAATCATAGAAAAGAGATTTGTTTTCTTTCGGAAACTTTCACTCACTATTTACGCGACACTAGTTTGGCTATCCTACCGACTGCGTCAAACAAATTTATCTTCCATTAACAAAAAAAAAAGGAAGATAAATTCACAATTAAACAAATCGTTGATCGATTTTAGGGAAACCTTTATTATTATTCGAGATAAACTGCGAATCAATTTATTCGAAAACCAACTTTATTCAACGCGATCTTAATTTATTCACAAACAAGTCAAGACTGTCTTAATTATTTCTTAAAAGATAACTTAACTAGAGAAGCCAGACAACCGCTGAAATTGCATTTGTCATCAAAAAAGCGTGTGAAACGTTAAAAAGGTCTACGTTAGTTTCATTTCGTGAGTGAAATATGATTTTCTGTAATTTTGTATGAGATAAGCCAATGTGGATTTGCTTATCTCTCAAATTTACTGAGAAAAGAATTTAATGAAATTATTCTTTGTATTTTATATGAGATAAGTCAATGTGAATTTGCTTATCTTTGAATTTATGTGGGTACAGAATTTGAGGAAATTATTCTTTGAATAATTTAATTTTCTGGATATATAACTTGCAGTCTTATCCACAAATAAACAACTAATAACATTTCGATCTAGAACAGTGATGGCCAAACTCACACTACTTAATGTGAGGAATGCTTAAAAGCTTTAGAAGCATTTCGTACTGTTTGTTTAATTTAGAACCTTAAAATTTTAGCAAAAGGTTGTATATTTTAAGATATTGTATAATTGCTTACAAAACCACTTAAATATGACGATTTTTTTTTAACTTTTGTATGCCTTAACGATTAAAAACCGCAAAAAAAGGAAACCGAATACAGCCAAACAACTGCATATACGAATTTAAAAGCTCAAAAGCTCACTTGCCAGCGGGCATAGGTTTGGACATCACTGATCTAGAGTATTAATTAAACCTGAAGAACAGTACGCAACTAATGAAAAAGAAATGCTGGCTATAATTTGGGCACTGAACTCACTTCGAATTTCCTATAAGGAGCAAAGAAAGTTAAAATTTATACGGACCACCAACCACTGACGTTGTCAAATAAGGTGGTTACACAAAAGAAAAGCACCGTCGTTGCTAAATCTAATATGTTTTATTTCGATTGTTCACGGTATAATGTTCCAGCTCAGACTGATTAAATTCACAAAAGGTTCTCTCAAATTCACAAGCTAACAGTAAGGCAAAATTCGAATATAAAAATGCATACAACAAGAGAATCTAATACAAAAGAATCAAATACATATAGAGTTAATTTATAGTAATTAAGAGATAAAGAGCAAATATTTTCAACAGACGTATATACTTAGCAACAAAAACATGAATAGAAAAATGAAGACCTGGAAATCCATTCTTGAAGAATATAAAACGAGCTGAAAAACAAACCAGGTAGAGGCAACATTGTAGCCGTTATCCTATCAAAAGCGCCAAAAGAAACTTAATTAAATCCAATGTCAATAACCCAACATAGCGACGAAAGTTCTTTGCGCAATATAATTCCTTCGGTGGAAGGCCCTGTTAAAGTTTTCCGCAATCAATTAATTTTAAAAACAGGCAACGAAGCAAATAACCACACAAAGCACCTTTCCAAAATTACACTAGATATATAATAATTGAACCGATAAAATAAACACTTTCAAAAGATATCTCAATCAACTTACGATAAATGGTTTAGTGACAGAAGGAGGTTTTGAATAAGAGGAATAATTCAAGGAATATCCAAACATTTTAGAAACTATAGAACCGATATAGAAAATAAAATCGAGTAAAAAATAATAATATTAACCGTAGAAACCGGGCAAAAATCCTCCACCTATCTCTCCTCGTGCGTGCCTGCTGGTAACGACTCCCTTGTTGAGAAGAAGTCAACTAAGGTAGGTAAGCTTGCTTTCCTTCCATCAGTTGAGGTTCCTAATTTCAGCGGTGGTGTGAACGTACAGTAAACTAAGTTCGATCTCCTCAGCGATCTCCCCTTCGTCGGAAAACGAACTATTGGCCTCCAGTCAGGAGACTATTACAGAAGCTGGTGTATTTTTTTTTTTTTTTTTAAATATATGATGTTGCCAAAGCTCAGGGGATGCCCTATGATGCTAAAGCACAGCCTTGGCAGGAAAGGAATTAAGGTTGAGGGAAATGGGTTAGGAGGTTGAGTGAAGGAGGTGTCGATGTACGCCCCGGTTGAAAGTTTCAGGCTCATAAGAAGAGGGAAAAACAGAAGATGGTAAACTGTTCCACATTCGTGTTGTTCTGCTAAGAAAAGATTCCCGAAATTTGACGGTACGTCCAAATTTGACCAGGAGAGTATAGGGGTGGGAGCGACTTGTAGATCTTGTATCGCGCGTTGTAATGAGTCTACAAGGAATCAGGCTAGCAAGTTAGAACAATGGCCATGGAAATAGCGATAAAAAAGTGAGAGGCAACCGACATTCCGTCGATGCTCCAGAGAGTCAAGGCCCTCAGAGATTGAGGAATCGCCAACAAACTTAACAGCCTTACGCTGAACTTTGTCTAACGCGGACAATGCGGTGTGTCCTGCCCCTGCCCAAATATGGGAATTATATTCAAGTCTAGGCCTAATGTGGGACTTGTAGATTAACGCTAAGTCGGGTGGGGTGAAATATTTTTTACATCTCTGTAGAAAACCCAAACATTTCATCGCACTTTTAGCGATTGGAAATATATGATCAGTCCAGCTAAGATTGCTGGATATCTCAATACCCAAGATCTTTAGAGAGGGTGAATTGGGTATATTCACTCCGTCGACTGAAATGGGTTGGGGGTGAACTGGGAGTTTTTTAAGGGACATTAAACAGCATTGAGTTTTGGATCCATTAAACGTTACATAGAACCATAGAAATGTCGTTGTTTAATGATCTAAACATGCGTTTCCGATTGACTTCTGTAGCATTTCCACGTGAATTCATTACAGAATCAAATGAGTACGCGAAATCAAGGGTGCTGTCTTCGGCAAAACTATGAATAGGATTGAGAGTAAGGGATAAGAGATCATTAATAAAAAAAAGAAATAAAGTTGGTGAAAGAACAGAACCCTGAGGTACACCGGCATTTATTTCGTAGGATGCAGATGTAACGCCGTCAATTACTACACGGATTGAACGGCCTGACAAAAAGCTCTCTATCCATTTAACGAGGGTAGGGTGCAGACCAAATGTTTGAAGTTTGGCTAAAAGGGCAGCATGCCAGACTCTATAAAAAGCCTTTGAAATATCAAGAGCGACGATTTCGGAATCACCGAAATTATGGAGACAATGATTCCAACGCTCCGTTAGAGCCGTTAGTAAGTCTCCAGTTGAGCGGCCAGCGCGGAAACCGTACTGGCAATCGTTGATAAGATGGTTATTTTCTAGATATTTCAACAACTGAGAGTTGATGAGTGATTCAACAACTTTGGATATGATCGAGGTTAGTGCAATTGGTCTGTAGTTAGAGGGGTCGCATGCCTCTGCTTTTTTAAGTATCGGCTGGACATGAGCAAGTTTCCATACACTTGGAAATATTCCTGTTGAATATGACAGGCGAAAAAGTTTGCGCAGAGGTTTAGCCAAAGCAGAGGCGCAGCATTTTAAAACAAGGGGCGAAAGCCATCAGGCCCAGTAGATTTGGACACGTCGAGTTTCGAAAGTTCTTTAAAAACTTCCCGAGTGCGAAAGTGTAGCGGCTTTTGCCTACTAATGCACTGTGATGGAGATGGAAGTGGCTGCGATGATGGTGGCAAGTATGAGTTAGCAGCAAAATCAGCAGCAAACAGGTTGGCCTTGTCCAATGAGTCAGTAAAAACATTCCCATTATAAACGAGTGGTGGTGTTGACGAACAGGTGAAATTGTTCTTTACGGTTTTTACTAGAGACCAGAAGGCCTTACTACCTTTTTGAGTAGAAAATACCTTCCGTCTGATGCTCTGGTCGAAATTGAACTTAGCCCGGCTAATTGCTGAATTGCAAATATTCCGTGCATCTATATAGATACGTCTCAATTCCTCTGAAGGGCACAATTTATATGCCTGGAATGCTGCTTCCTTCTTTTTAATGGCTGCGAAACAGTCATTATTGAACCAATTGGTGTTAGTTGGTTTGATGTTCTTGAAGCTATGAGGAATAAAGCGATGCATTCCAAACCATAGGATGTTCAAGATATAATCGGTGCTTCTGTTAACGTCCTTCATAGAAAAGCAATCAGACGAATCCAGCTCTCTGAGATATTTATTAAATCCCGCCCAATCAGCATTTTTATAATGCCACACTTATCTTTTGGTGGAGTTTAGGTTAGTAGTTGTCAGAGAGGAGATGGAGAGTTGGGCGGAGATTAGACAATGGTACGAATTACCCAAGGGAGACGTCACCGAAACCGAGTATTTTTCTCGATGCGATGTTAGAAATAGATCTAAAAGATGCGCGTTGTGCCCCAAAGTATCAGGAACACGAGTCGGACACTCAACCAGTTGCTGTACATTAAAAGACTCACTAAATAACTCGACGTGTCTTCCAGAGGGGCTTGTGGTAGAAGAATGCCTGAGCCACTGTGTGTTGTGGACGTTGAAATCTCCAGCAAGAACGATTTCAGAAGAGGGGGATAATTCCAAAATCTTATCGATATCGGAAGACAGTTTATCGAAGGAGCACACAGTGTCAGTGTCAGACATATTCGGGCTGCGGTATAAAAAGCAGAAGTGCATAATATGCCGATAGAGTTTAAATCTAATCCATACATAATTAAATTCTGGATTATTAGAAGAGAATTGAGGGAGATGGGAGAATGGCACATCATTTCTAATATAAACCGCGATTCCCCTCTGAGGAGAGAAGAGCGGCACTAAGTGATAACCAGGAATGTGTTACTGATTAATATCAGAATCGGAAACAACCCTGGTTTCGCTTAGTGCAAAAACTGCCGGATTTTCCGCGATCAAGTGGCAGTTAACCGAAAAATGGTTGCTTTTCAAGCCACGAATGTTGCAGAAATTAAATAAAAATGTTTGCATAGTCCCGGTCTTAACTTGCCCAAAACAAAACAAAACGAAAACGTACACAAACACAAGGACTGACGAACGGGATCCACAGGTGCAAAGCAAAGCCGCCTCTGTGAAAACAAAGCCAGCAGCAGTGTTATGCCTGCTGTGCTGAACTTTGATCGCGAAGAAGGCAGCCAAATGCTCAGCAGTGAAGACCCGTTAAACTCATTCAATGCAGCACGATTGTACTACATTGAATGTTGGATGGAAGAAAATAGAAATAAATAGGAACGGACTCACCAGACTGTGCTTTCAAATAGAGCATAAAAGCCCTTCCCTTCGGCAAGATGGCACTAGCACTTTGAAATTTTTTAATTCGATTCCCTTTAAAAATTTTTTGGGGAGCAAGACACGGCGGCACGTCCGTCCCCGTCAGTAGTTCAGCTCAAACTCAGAAATCGAAACCTGTTGGTCATTTGTAGTTGTTAGTACTTGTTGCCCGTACAAGACCTTCTGTGGTGTCAGCGTGTTGGTCTTTCGCAAAATTGGCTAGGGATTTAGCCTGCCAATCTACTCATCCTTGTCGACCTTCTGCGGTGTTAGCCTTTTGGTCTTCCACAAGATTGGCTGTGGTGTTAGCCTGTCAATCTACCCATCCTTATTGACCTTCTGTGGTGTAATCCTGTTGGTCCTTCATTAAGAGATTGTCTGTGATGTTAGTCTGGCAATCTATCAGAATACCAACGCATTAAGAATACGACGTACCCAACATCGTCGGATACCGAGTATTATCCACATGATTCACTGAAGTAATAACCACCGTCCGTACCATATCAAATCCCTCTCTCTCTCGCTGCAAGTGTCGACCATAACTCCTCTCTCTCCACCCTCTTTCCCATAACATTAGACAATAAAACACAGAGCAAGTAATAAGAAACGTTGATTGTAAACCGGAAAGAAAGAAGCCTTGAGTAGAGCAGAGTTTGTACAAAAGCAAGCTTCTGCAGTGTCCCACGCTGCATAATCCCGCTGTTCCCATGGATGACTGGGCTGTTATTAAGGCTGAAAAACCGCAGAATAATAACATATCGTCGCTGAAAAGCAATCTTGTCGTATCTTGAAAATGGAGGTTTACAGTAGAGCTCATTACTCTTTAATCATAGAAGATAGAAAGGTAATTCTTGGAGTAAAAGTTCTGAAATAATGGTCATTAGACAAAAAAGATGAAATTATCCTAAAGTTAGTGTTACATAGATTTAATACTAGATATAGCATAAATTGCATTTTTTGAGATATGACAAGATTGTTTTCAGCGTCAATATCCTTCCTGCTGTTGCTCAACGAGGAGTGATTTGGTATTAGGCAATCCTAGTCGAGGGCGCCAAGGAACTGCTGGATGTCATGAGGATCGGGCACCCTGATCATTCAGCAGGAAATTTTTACTAAACTGGTACTAAATTTTATCAAATTGGGAGTGATACCTACATGTTACAAATTAAATTGCTTAGCTTATAAGTTGTGTTTGTTTCTGTAAGTTTTGAGCTGGTAAATAGCAAACAAGGCGTTAATGGAGATATTTGTTTTTATACGAATCCCGTCGAAAGGCTCCTAATGGACCTGAATGATGCATGTATTTCCTCAGAAGGCGAGACAGCCGCAACCGTTATAGAAAGTTTAAAGAATAAGACCACCCTTAAGGATTTTGTCGACGGCCTTCAAATACCCACATGGCTTGTTGTAAAAATTAGCAAACCTTCCTCTGCAATAGAAGCTGCTGTCGACGAGGAAAAATTATTCCGAAGTAAAAGCTAGAATCGAGAAGAACTAAAATGGAATTATTGCCATAAAAATGGGCGCACAATCAGTAATTGCAATCTCAGGAACGATACCAAACATCATCCATCTAAATTACCCGTTATTACTTAACCTGAAATTAAAAGCGAAGTTTACGATAGGGTTTAAGTTATCACCTGTAGTTACTGTAAAAACAAAGCTCATCACATCACCGAATGTCGTAAAAGACTCTTTAACCAAAACAGGGCTAAGCAGTTTTCTACCAAACTCATAGAGAAATTCCTACGGTTATGGGAAACGCCAACGGCCCTGTGACAAGTGGTGGATTGACCGGAGCCGCAAATCTGCAGTAAATCCTACGGAATTTCGCTCTCCAAAATGTAAAACAGAAAATTTACAAATTCCCTGAATCTTATAACATCGCTGCATCTTGTATTGGCACTGTACTGAAAAATCTTCATTGCGAATCTGTTAAAACCACTGTGCCTTGTAAACACTCCGAATCTTGCATTTTCTATGAATCTTGTACATTCACTTCACCGTGTAATTACTCAGAATCTCGTAATCACTTTAAACGTTTTAGTACCTCGGCATCTTGTAGACCCACTGTATCTTACGCTGAATCTTATGAATCAACAAAATCGCCTGAATACACTAAATCGAACAAATCGTTAACAGCTAGCGTTTCATCACCACTAATTCCTAATAAGAATAAATCTCTTAAAGCAAAGCCCTCAGAATTACTCCAGTACTATAGTCCTAGCGAATCGTCTAAGATTAAATATCCTGTCGATGATGTTAATTGTCCTATGTCGAAACAAAATCAATCTGAAATAAAAAAACATAATATCTTAACCGCAAAATTGAATGATCAACAAGTCGGTGCCTTCCTAAAGAATAAAACGAACTTTACTATACCTATTCCAAAATCGCAGCTCCACCTTACCAAAAAACTTTTCAACGTTACCTTAACAAGTATTAATAAATGCGATAGTGTCGAATTACCAGCTTACCCTTTAGAAAAAATCACAAAATAAATTTTCTCGTTGACAGTGGCAGTGATGTAAGCTCAATAACAAATTGTCTTCAAGACGATACCCTAGTTCATACTAACCTACCCGCGAAATTAAAGGGAATAACTCAAAGAACCGGAATAACATTAGGATTAACCTGTGTGAAGAATTTCCTCTAGTAAACGATGGAATCCTATGGAACGATTTCTTGGAAAATACAAAGCAAACATTGATTTTGGAGCCAAAATTATTACTTTCAACATTCCCGGAAACTTAGTACGTCGGTTGCTTCTTAAGTTTTGAGATATGGCAACACTATTGTGAATATGTCAAATCTGACATTGTCATCGTAAAGTTTGACATTTTTAATGGTAATCGTACTCAGAACATTTTGTTATACGAGTGCTATTTGTGTTGTTTACAGGTATTTGAAACATTCCTTTTGGTCAAAAATGGAATTAAATCGTGCCATTATTTTGTACGACATTCGACATGGATTAAACCAACAACAGTGTGCCGATCAACTTGCTTCAACTTTTGGTAATGAAGCACCATCTCGAGCCGCCGTGTTTCGCTAGTGTTTCGAATACGATTTCGTGAAGGTCGGCCTAAATCGTTGGTTGTGCCAGAAGAAATCAATGCTGTGCGTGAACTGATATTGCAGGATCGTCACTTGACATACCGCGAGATTGAGGCATGCTTGGGCATTAGTTCCACTCGCATACATTCCATATTGCATGAACATTTGGCCGCCAAAAAGATTTGTTCGCGTTGGATACCGCATAATTTGACAATCGCTCAAAAAAGGCTCGTGTCGATTTGTGCAAAGATATGTTGAAAGAATTCCATCCCGGTGCTTCAAAAAACGTCTATAAGATCGTGACAGACGACGAAACTAAGCAACAATCCATTGTATGGGTCTCTCAAGACGAGCCAAATCCAACAAAAGTTGTTTGCGCTCGAAGCACGTCGAAGCAAATGTTCGCATGTTTTTTCCGAATAATTGGACATGTCGCCATCGTGCCACTACAGCAACGTAGAATGATCAATTTGTTTGCCAAAGTTCTCGGTAAAATAATGGAAACCAATCGCAGAAGACGGATCATTCTCTATCACGACAATGCAAGCTCTCACACATCGGCTCAAACAAGTGAAGTTTTGATCATTCAAAACATCGAATTGATGCGTCATCCGCCGTATAGTCCTTACTTGGCACCCAATGATTTCTTTTTATTTCAGCAAATCAAAAAGAAATTGCGAAGTCAACGTCTTGCGACGCCTGAAGAAGCGGTTGATGCGTTCAAATAACATGTTTTGGAGGTACCTCAATCGGAGTGGAAAAAATGCTTCGAATATTGGTTCAAACGCATTCAAAAGTGTAGTAATCTTCATGTGGAATATTTTGAAAAACAATAAAGCCATTTTCGATTAGATTTATTGTCTTATTATTTTTACTTGTGTTTCTCAAAACTTAAGAAGCAACTCTCATATCATACAATCTCGTCACTTCTACATGCACAATTACAACTCACTTAATTATGAACGAATTAAAGCTGTACAAGAAAAAGTTAGACTCGAGCATGCCAATATGCACGAGTGCGACTCAATTACAGAAATTTGTACAAGGTAAAATGACCTTTTCCTCTTACCAGGAGAGAAGTTATCCAATACAAATACTGTACTTCATAATATTCTCGCCCCAGGTGTAGAACCGATATATGTTAGGCCATACCGATTGCCGGAAACACAACGGGCGGAAGTAAAAGCTCAAGTGGATTAAATGCTCAAGGATGATATTATTGAGCCTTCCAAAAGTCCATTTTCCCTTAGAAGTCGGACCCAAAAAGGCTAATCTCGCTAGCGGAGTTTCATCAAATCCAGCTAAACCCAAAAGACAGGGAAAAGACCCTGACTCCCTGAGGTCATTTCGAATATAAACGTATGCCATTCGGCTTGAAGGGTGCATCCGCCATCTTCCAGCGGCATATAATAAATCGGACAGGTTTAAGCCCGGATCCCAAGAAGGTTGACAGCATTCGTAAATTTCCTACTCCGAAAAACTCGAAGCAAATCAAACTGTTTTTGGGACTTGCACGGTATTATAGAAAGTTCATGAAGGACTTTACAAAAGTTTAACTAATCTATTAAGAAAGGATAAACCATTCCTGTGGACCGCTGATTATGAAAACTCCTTCGGGTTACTAAAAGAAAAACTAACTAATCCCCCTTTGCTCTAGTACCCTGATTTCTCGCAGGATTTCATTCTTACTACTGATGCCAGTGGCGTGGCTATTGGTTCCGCTCTTTCGCAGGGTGAGCAAGGACAAGACCTCTCTATTGATTATGCTTTGCGAACGCTGGGAAAACCTGAGCTCGACTATTTCACTACGGATAAGGAACTATTTACAATTGTTCGGTCTGTAAAAAATTTCGACCCTACCTTTTTGTGAAAAGATTTAAGATCCTTACCGACCACTTATCTACATCTTCAACTGCAAAGATGTAAGTTCACGCATCATGCGATGGCGACTCTTTTTGGAAGCATTTGACTTCGACATTATCCACAAAAGCGGAAAACTTAATTTCAACGTTGATTTTCTTAACAAAATCTGTAAAGTGGAACTGCGCCCTCGAGTGCAGAAAAAAAGACAGAAACCTGTACAACTTACCCAAGATCATATTCAAGAAGGGAAAACAATCAGTTAGATGAGTCTCATGAAAGGTACTTTAAAGGTACGAATACAAGTCGTGTTATAAATCCTTCAATTTGCGACTGTTATGAGAACTTACCTTCAGCCTCTCACATCGCGGTTTTTATAAATAAGGAAGTAAATGTAGGAAAGGACATTTGTCAGCTGATAATAGATAAGGCAAACGAGGAATCACTAAAAAAATTTACGAACTCATTTAAAAAGGCCTTCAATTACTTCTATATTCATTCCTAATGAATTGTTACCGCCACCTCAAATATGAAGATTTGCGTATTATGCTGCAGTACATATTTAACTGAACTAATATATCGGTTACAGCCTGCCACAATAACTTCAAGAGTCATACCCCCGATGAGATCCATACAATTTTGCGCGAATTTCATACAACTCCTTCAGGAGGACATGTTGTAGTCAGTCATAACTACAGACGCGTCAAAGATTATCGCAAATGACAAAATATGTACCGAGACGTTAAAAATTTCGTCAAGAGATGTGATAAGTGTCAAAAGAATAAAATCTTATAATACACACACGAGGCGATGGAAATAACAACCGCTGAAAAAATCCCATTTGAAAAGATTTCCCTTGACATAGTTGGTCCATACCCTACGACCAGCAATAACAACAAATATTTGTTAAAATTTTCAGACGAATTGCTAATAATAAAAAAAATACAAACCACAGCCTACAGGCCCCTCACTTAACTTATGATCTATACTCAAACGAACTCAGAGCAAGACTATAGCACTCCCATCAGACTGCAAGAGAAAATCTATTACGAAGATAATGTTCCTCTAAGGAACAGTGCGACAAGCGAATAAACCCATCCATCTTTACAAAAAATGACCTTGTGTTACTTAAGGACGAAACGTCCCCCAAGGGAAACTGTAAGAAACTTTTACCAGCCTGGTCCGGCCCATTTCAAATTATTTTCACGAAAGGTGTAAATTCTACGATTCCCATAAGAAACAAACTTCTTAAAGTTCACAATGATAGTCTTAAGTTATGTATAATTTAAACTCAATACCCACTCAAACTAATTAAGCTCTAATAATATCTTTTCAGGATATCTGCGTCTTTCTTATCCCAAGAATATCGCAAACCATCTGGAATTATTGAGATTCAAAGTTTCGTCCTTATTCGGAATGAAGCTCATTGGAGTCGCCAAATCTGCATATCCAGTTTATTACTAACTGGATATCTGCGTCTTTCTTATCCCAAGAATATCGCAAACCATCTGGAATTATTGAGATTCAAAGTTTCGTCCTTATTCGGAATGAAGCTCATTGGAGTCGCCAAATCTGCATATCCAGTTTATTACTAACTCCTCTGCCACTATTTTTGCTTCTTAATTTGGGATCGCATATACTTCTGGCCATTAACTGAAGTAATACATTAAAAGTAAAATGTAGCGGTTGCCCCGATCTGACTCTGGGAATGGTCCCGCAACGTCAATCGCGATTCTCTCAAACGGTACTCCAACGTTGTACCGTTGTATCCGAGAACAGTATTTACAATCAGGCTTACATGGTCGTCGGGATGCATCTGAATTCCATGTGATCTACTCTTCCTATGGATAATTTCGAAATCATAGGATTGTAGTCTTTCTAGCCATCTTGCCACCTGTCCTTCAGGGGTTTTAAATTGCATTAACCACTTTAGAGCTGCATGATCAGTTCGGAGAGTGAATCTTTTTTCATAGAGGAATTAATGCTTCGTTGCATTAACAATAGCCAGCAGTTCTTTCCTCGTAACACAGTAATTTCTTTCTTGTTTTGATAGAGTTCTGCTATAGTATACCACCACCTTTTCGTGCCCGTTTACTTCTTGTGACAGCACAGCGCCAATACCAACATTACTCGCATCGTTATCCAATATAAATGTCTCACCCGCCTTTGGATAAGTAAGTACAGGTGCATTGCAAAGCGCCCACTTAAGTGCTTTAAAGCTGTTTTCAGCTTTTAATGTCCAAACGAAGGCCTTATCCTTCTCCGTTAGCTTATGTAACTCCTTTGCTATATCAGCCAAATTCTTCACAAAGCGTCTGTAATAAGTGGCTAGTCCAAGAAAGCTCTGTAGCCCGTGTTTATCTTTTGAAGGGGGCTAGTTCTCCACTGAAGTTATTTTTTCAGGAGCTGTGCTAACTCCTTCTGTTGATACCACATGACCTGGTCTGCAAAGAGCGTACACTTTTTAGGGCTGAGTTTAAGTTTGGCTGACTTCAGTTTATGGAACACTTCTCGTAGATTTCCGAGATGTTCTTCAAAACTTCGTCCAATTACAATGATGTCATCCACATATACCAATGTTGCTGGCGCATTGCAAAGTCCAAAGGGCATAACTTTAAATTGCCATAATCCACTTTCCACCGAGAATGATGTCTTTTCCCTGTCATTTGGATCGATCTCGACTTGTCAATATCCGCTTTTTAAGTCCAACGTTGAAAACCATTTGGATCCTGATAAGGTGTCTAGGGTGTCGTCTATGTGGGGTAGTGAATAACTAACTTTCTTCGTGACATCATTTAGACGACGGTAGTCGACACAGGATCTTGTACTCTCATCCTTCTTCTTTACTAGCACCACTGGCGACATCCATTGACCTTTCGACTCTTCTATTAAACCTTGCTTACGCATTGTTTCAACCATTTCGTATGCTTCTTCTCGCTTTGCAAGTGGTAATCTTCTTGGTGGCTGCAGTTTTTCCATAGTCTTCGTCCCGTAGTGCAAAAATTTGGACAAATTCTTCAAGCAACTTCTTTGCTTTCCGATATTCCCCTTGGCTCAGTTTATAAGACGGAAGTATCATGTAACATCCTACTTTGGCTGTCTAGTTTCATCTTCGTCTGAATATTCCGCTAACACAATCTCTTCTTCCTGTTCGCCATGACCTAAGTCTTTTTACTTTTCTTTAATTTAATACCATTTTCACGGAAATTTAGAACTCGAACCAAAACTTCTTTCTTTTCATCGATAGTTACTAAACATTTTGCTCTCACCCAAAACTTTTGCTCTCATGAAATCGAGGTCTAGTATGCACTCATCCGTTATATCTGCGACAAGAAATCTGTGCGAAAATCGTTTGTCGCCGAGGAATATTGTCATTAATATTTCCCCATACACTTCAACGGAGTTGCTGTTCTCAAAAGGTATCAATTTGTGTTGCTAAGCCAGTGGTCTTTAGGATAATCGCACCGAAGAATAGACCTGGACGCACCTGTGCCTACTGTAATCGGGCATTTTCGTTCTTGAACTCTCCCGTTGATTACTAAGCTGCTATCGTTTCGCTGCAATTTCTTAATGTTGATGATGATTCCGGGGGTGTCGATTCTATTGGCCAACTCCTGTCCCGCAGAGCGTAGAGTTGGTATGGAGCTTACAGCTTCACTCCTTCTTTGTTCCACTCGCTCTCTTTCTCTGCATTTTTCACAGCCAAACTCGGATCTCCTCTTGCAATCTTGTGGGGAGTTTGATCTTCGTCTCTTTCTGCAATCTCTTTGGAGGTGGCCTTCTTTGTTGCAGTTCAAGGATTTAAATCGACTTCGTTTTTCCGATGTATTGACCCGACAGCAGGTATCTTCTATTTAGGTTACTTTTCTTAGACGGATAGTACTCTTTAAGGCTTGTTTTGCTGCCTCATATGCCAGAGCGTAAGCCAAAACCTCAGCGTTTGTGTTCTTTCCAGCCAGTCGTATTGCTTGCTGCAAGTCACGATCTGCAAGTGAATTAATAAGTGCTTCTCTGGCTAACTCATTGACATAATCTTGGCTAAATGTGGGATAAACCAAATGTGTCAGCCTTTCTATGTCAGCACATAACTGCTGTAATGTCTCTATGCTTCTGTGTTCGACTGCGTAGCTGTAGACAGTAGACCTCCTGCATGTGCTGGTTTCCATACCGTAATTCTAAGGCTAGTATTAGAGATGAATACTTATACCTTTTTTCTGCCGGTATAGTCTGTAGCAGTTCCGCTGCTGCGCCTCTAAGTGCCATGATTAAAGCTGTAGCTTTTTCCTCCTCAGTCCAGAAATTTACTGCCGCTGCTTTCAAACTGTCTTTGCATAGAAATTTCCATTTCAGCTTTCACTTCCTCAACAGACCTTAAGTTCAGCTACTATTGATCCATCGACCATCGACAATTTCTGTTCTTCAATAGATGCCCTTAACTCAGCTGTCAACGATTTCTGTTCTTCCATTGCCACTTTCAATTCGCCCATCGACGATTTTAGCTCTGCCGTTGATGATTTCTGTTCAGCCATTGATGCTTTCTGTTCAGCCATTGCTGCCTTCAATTCGGCTGATGATGTTTTCTGTTCTTCCTTGAAAGATTTCATCTCACACATCAGAGTATTGAGAATATCTGTCATGCTTGGAGTATTTGCTTCTTTTTGTAGTAATGCCATCAGGGTACATTTATTTCCAATTGTAGGTAGGGAACGTTTATTTAATTCCCCCTTCAAATCTTGAACACGTAAGTCCTTAAATTTGCTATCCATATTTAGATTATTCACTGCACTATTACACTGCAATTTCATAGTCAGACTTTTTTATTTTCAAATTCACTTTTTCTATAGACTTTCTTAATTAATCCCACTCCTGACACCAATTTTAACGTAAATGGGGCTCTTTGGGCTCGACGGATTAATTAAGACAATTATTTTTAATCACAAATGTTCACAAGTTTATTCACTTCACAATATTCCTTAACAATATTATGTTTCACTTTAATGATTAATAGCGATCCCTTTACTAGTTAAAATACAACTGACTCACTAGGCTGCTGCTCAGCCCTATTTATACTACTTAGTCTAATTCTAGAAAGTTCAGCAACTTAGTTCTAGCAATTTCCGTTATTCATTTCCACCACAGGTTCGAGTCAGCCTTGACTTTATACGGCATCTGACGTTTTTATAGTTGCCGTAATTGTGGACATGCGCATTGTACAACTTGATTTCGTTTTCATCACGTAGAATGTGCCAGACTTCAGTACATGTTACAATATAAAGCCGTACGAATGTTCTTATTACATTAAACAAGCAGGAGAACCCGTAGTTAAACTAAAACTCCAAAATAAGGCAATATGTAACCTATTGGACATGGATGACAACGTAATTCAAAGGCGACGAGTAATGAATAGTATGGGCAGAACTTCCAAATTCCTGTTTGGGACTCTCGAACACACAGGTGCGCAATATTTTAATGAGCAACTTGAAAACCTAATAAAGGACCAAAATCATCTGCACTTCCTTATTAAACAACAGACCTCTATGTACGGATCGTCTTTAGCTCAAGTCAACTCGACGTTACTCTATGTTAACGAGATGGACACGAAATTGAAGAAGGTAAACCACAAAATGAGTCAAGATATTAATGCTACTAATGATCAGTCAATCGTGATAGACGCCATTTTAACCATACAAGAAATCTTTATAACATTTGTTATGCTTCTCTCATTTCTATGCTCTCACACAAACACATTTAATAGAAATTATAGATCATACCACACAAGGAAAGCTACACCCATCTATATGTATATATATATATATATATATATATATATATATATATATATATATATATATATATATATATATATATATATATATATATATATATATGTATATATACATATACATATACATATACATATATATATATATATATATATATATATATATATATATATATATATATATATATAAATATATATATATATTAGGGCTTCACGGCACCGAGGCAAGACCGAGACTTTGGCAGATCTCGGTATTGGTCTCGTCAAGGTGAAGACGATCTCGCTCTCATCGCAATCTAGGTGAGATAAAGGCCAGTCTCGGTGCGATCTCGCTCTCGGAAAGTTAAAAAAAGGGTATTTCGGTGGGATAACGGAGAGCGAGGACAAGTGATATATCTATGTATATATGCATTTTCTTCATATTCCCATCGCCAAAATAAGGTAGCAAAGGCTCTTGTTGTTCTATTGGGGATAAAGCGCAAATATCTGAAGAAGGAAATAATGTAGAAAAAAGCGATTGAGCAGAGCAGTGTATACTTATATGCCCCATAAATCACACAATTGAAATTTTTCGGAGCGACATAAAAGCTGAAACAACTAAAAAAAAATTTCCACAATAAAATGATAAAAACTAATATCTCGTCCACTCTCGTCACCTCAATATTGGTCTCGCTGCCGGTCTTGGTATCTTGTCGAGACCGATACCGGCAGCGAGAATTATCTCGAGTATCGTGAAGCCCTAATATATATATATATACATATACATTCATATATATATATATATATATATATATATATATATATATATATATATATATATATATATATATATATATATATATATATATATATATATATATATATATATATATATGTATATATATATATATATATATATATATATATATATATATATATATATATATATATATATATATCGATATTTCTCTGTCAAATGGTTTTATTTTATTCTTATTGTGAACTAAAATGAATGATTGCAACCGTTAGAATAAATTGACCTTGGTAGAAAAAGGGTCAATCCATATCAAATCGACCAATGATGGTCGCTGACAAAATTTATTTATTTTTTTACCTAAATTTGTAATATACTTAAAGAGTTGAAAAAAGGTATTTATTAATTTTTTAGATGTCTAGTTTTGTTTTTGTTTTTTTGAGCCGCCATTTTGTATTGGTGCTTCAGCCTATGTCGCATTTTACAGAGGATTGTGTTAAACGCTGTATCTTCTTGGTTTTTAAAGATATTCAGTTCAAACAAAAAGTATGTTAAAGAGCATAAAATGTTCAATTTTATCTGTTTAGTATATATTAGGCCAACTTAACGGGAAATACGTAAAAAAATCGGTAAATATTAACGTTTTCAAACTAAAAACCTGCTCTTTTAAAATTAAAAATGTTACAGATATAAATAAGACTCACCTTTTCTGAATAATGTCTTTATAGTACACTACTTCCCTAAAAATTTTCAGACCTTTAATTTTAATGAGTCTTCAAATATTGCGATTTTTCGAAACTCGTGCAATTTCAATTTGAAATATCTCAGAAGGGACATAATTACAAAATCCATAATTTTCAGGAAACATCCCTTCTTTATATTGTAATAAGTATTTAAAATTTCATCATACAAAAAAATACGTGCAGTTATCGAAGATTTGAAAAAGGGTGAATCGCTTCGAAAAATCGGGGGAAACACAAGGTGAGCCACCAGTCAGTTAAAAGAATTCCTGAGGGGAATGGAATTTCCCCCAATGGGCAACGTGGAGGTGCACACAGGTTAATCTCTGACCGAGAAAGCCGGGCAAAAGATCAACCTTAAACCTCAGGTGCCGAAAAAATTCCAAGAGAAGCTGCTTGAAAACTACAGGTGAAGGCTTTGTAGTGGACAGTTCGGCGTTCTTTAAAGAGAATTGGACTGAAAGCTGCAGAGAAAATGAAAAAACCGGCGATTTCCCAAAAAAAGATGGAGACCCGAAGAACACGACAAAAATCGTTAAAGATTGGCTTCAAAAGCAAATATTTTCGACGATTTCATGGCCTGCTCCAAGTGCATCCCATAGAACATTTATGGGCTTATGTGAAAAGCCCACTACAAAAATATGCTGAGCCACCGGCTGGCATAAATGAATTATGGGATCATGTTCAGGATATTTGGAGCAGTATTCCTGCTCGAATTATCGAAAATATTTGCGGTAGTATGCCCACAAGAATAAAGGAACTCTCAAAAGCGAAAGTCTTTTGGATTTGGTAGTTGGATGTACGAATCGAAACTACCACCTATTTAGTTAATTCAGTTGACTCCTCATCGGGGCTTTACATCACTCGTTCACCTATTCATGAGAAGAAGAAAATACATATGTATATTAGTGGAGTCGTGAACAGAGAACCAGATTCAGTTTGCTCTCTGTCACGAAATATTGAGGGCATGAACCGTCTTCTTCAGTGTGACGAGTCGATGCCAAAAAGTAAACTTAAGTTCCTTTTCAGTTGATCTATATAGTAAGAATAAATCATCTTCTTCTGGTGATGAGTCGTGACCAAAAGGTAAACCGAAGTTCCTTCTCCGTTGGTATATATAGTTAGAATATATCGTCTTCTTCGTGAGTGTCTAAAAACCAGAACAACGACTTATTTGTCCTTCTTCAGATACCTAGAAAGGATCTAACCTAGAGAAGCTTGTGTATCCTCAGGATTTTAAATTGTGCCTCTTTTATCAGGGCTTATAATCACTCAAAAAATTTAAGATAAAAATCTTATACAAAATAAATAATTAAAATAGTTTTCTCAAAATTTTTCATACAATTTATTTTAAATTAAATTAGTGAAAATTGACAAATATTAACTATTAGTCGCTTGATTGAACGACTAGCCTGAATTCTAGCTGGAACTTAACTCTAAACCTATTTTACAGCGATTGTCAAACAGAATAAAGAAAACAAGTAAAAAACTGTAATGTATAGCCTACTGATGCGTCGAAAGAAACCTGGGAAAGGTTATACTAAAATTTATTAAATTAAATGCTACGTACTTCGTTAGCAATTGATTATAAAAGATGTTATTTTTTCGAAGTGCAAAACTGTAACATTGGATACAATTAACTTGACATAGGCTTAAAACATTCTTAGGAATTAAGATATATTTTTTCACATGTACACAATATACAAACTAAACACATGACCCGAGCACATTTTTCAAAATTTTTGATAACTTGGAATTGCAAAAAAATTCCGAACTAAACCGATCAACTCGAGCGAAGTAAGAAATATCAAATATTAAGAAATATCGCGATCGGCGTTTCTAATAAAGAAAAGCTTAATTCCTTTGGCTCTTCGTCAACAGCAGCACCAAAGGTTTAACTTTTCTTGTGGAAGTGGAAGTGGAGTGGAAGTAATTCAAAGGAAATATCTAAGAATTCAGATGGATGGTTCAAAAAATTCCTCATTTAAAAGTGGAGTGGAAAATTTGTACAGCGTGCATTTATACAAACTGACGCAGCATTATCATATTTCAAAGGAGGACAAAAATTGAAAAGAAAAGAATGAGGGATGATGTGTATATAAGGGAGAAACTACGAGAGTCTTTTAATAAGATAGCAGAGAAAATATTTGGTTTAAAAGACTTTGAAAAAGACTTTGGAGAGAAAAGTGAAAACAGTGAACAGTGTTTCGTGAATAAAATAAAAGAAGCATATGTGGAATCAAGTAATAGAAATAAAGTGCACATTACTCTTATTACTTCCGGAAGAAGGGGGTGTTCGGAGAATATTGAAAGAATTTCCTGGAACAACGACACATATGGCACGAAAAGCTGCACATCTTCGAAGCGAGGGTTATCATTCGAGCATACATTCGGTTCAAAGTACGGCTTTGTATTCATAAATAAAGCAGATAGTTAATAATTTATACTGCAGTGATGATGTCAGCAGATTAATGCCGGGGAAGAAAGACTATGTTTCTGTAAGGGTATGTAAACTGTTCCCTTAAGTCCATTTCGATTTTATACCTTTTTTAGATCCATGTTAAAAAGCAACACTTACAAAAGAAATTGATTTTTGGTAATATAAAAAAGGTTTACCAATACTTTAAGCAGTGTCATCCGGATGCGAAAATAGGCTTTTCAAAGTTTGCATCCCTTCGCCCAAAGAACTGTGTATTAGCTGGATCGGCAGGAACTCATTCCACATACACCAAAATATTAACTTATATTACAAGGATGTAAGACTTCTAAGCTCACCGCTAATGAAGAAATCCAAATATTGGATTATAAAGCTGCATTGCTCTTGTAATTTGCAATCCACCAAATATCAACTGTTACCTTGGTAGTTGCACAATCTGTCCAAGATTGTCCAAAGTTCATAGAATATTCGAAAGATGTTTTGTTACAAAGTGCATTGATACAATAACTTATTATCAGTGGACTTGTACCGATAGATCAAATCTTGAACTAAGATTGGAGTCATCGAGTGATTTAATAGATTCATTTATGATGCGCTTAATACCTTTGATACGCCAAGTGTTTATAACCGAATAGCAAAATTCTTACTTCAAGCATTTAAAAAGTTCCCTTTTATGTCAGGAATTTTTAGTGATAGTGGATTTTTCGGAAAATTACACTTTTGTTGTTCAAGACGCTGTGCAAGGCTAATATTGGGCTAATGAGCAAGCTACAATACACCCTTTCCGAATATATTTTAGAAATGAGAACAGAGAAATTGACCATATCAGTTTAGTTGTAATTAGTAACTGTTTAAACATGATAGCATTGCAGTGTGCATTTTCCAACGATCCCTAATTAAGTTTTTGAAAGACGTAGTGAAGAAAATATTCTATTTTTCGGATGGCTCAGCAACTCAGTATAAAAATAGAAAAAGTTTCTACAATTTGTCACTTCACAAGGATGAGTACAAAATTGACGCAAAATGGAATTTTTTCGCCACATCGCATGGTAAAAGTGCGTGTGACGGACTTGGTGGTACTGTAAAACGTCTTGAGAGTGAAGCTAGCTTGCAAGCAACACAAGGTGAAGGTATTAAAACACTCTGGCAACTCTGTAATGGGTCTTTTCCTCTGAATCCTCAATAGAGGGGTTGCCGGGAGCTCTGGAGTCGTCCAAGGCTCTTAACTAATTGAAAAGACTCATTTACAAAATAAATATAAATTATTTTATTCAGGGTTTCTTTCTTTTCGGTTGACAATCAATTGTTTCTTATTTTAGTACTTTTTGTATTTCTAATATTACTGAAAGTGGGTGAAGAGAGAGGGTTATGGTCGACACTTGCAGTGAGAGAGAGAGATGCGATGTAGTACGGACGGTGGTTCTTTCGCCAGTCGATGCTGACGTTGGGTACGTCGTATTCTTAAGGTATGGGGATTCGAATAGATTGACAGGTTGTCAGCACAGACAATCTAGCGGACTAATACTACTACGGATAAGTAATGTATAACGACCAACAGGTTGTCACCACAGAAGGTCGGTATGATAGGAATAGATTGACAGGTTGTCACCACAGACAATCTAGCGGAACTAATATTACTACGGATAAGCAATGTATAACGACCAACAGGTTGTCACCACAGAAGGTCGGTATATAGGAATAGATTGACAGGTTGTCACCACATACAATCTAGCGGAACTAATATTACTACGGACATGCAATGTATAACGACCAACAGGTTGTCACCACAGAAGGTCGGTATGATAGGAATAGATTGACAGGTTGTCACCACAGACAATCTAGCGGAACTAATATTACTACGGATAAGCAATGTATAACGACCAACAGGTTGTCACCACAGAAGGTCGGTATATAGGAATAGATTGACAGGTTGTCACCACAGACAATCTAGCGGAACTAATATTACTACCGATAAGCAATGTATAACGACCAACAGGTTGTCACCACAGAAGGTCGGTATATCAGGAATAGATTGACAGGTTGTCACCACAGACAATCTAGCGGAACTACTAGTACTACGGACATGCAAATCTAACTACTGGGACTTTATTGTCCAATTTTAAGCCACTAGTGCTTAGGAACTGTAGCTTCTTTATCTAAGCAAACTTAGACACGAACTGGATCCCTTGCGAGATACTACTGCTCGATTTCCTTACTGTGCGGTTCGCTTTTATACTTTTTGGCGAAGCCCAGATTTATTCCCCACCACTATTTTCTGTCTTTTCACTATGAATCGATTTTATACAACGTAGACGCACACACCCAACTGATTATGGGTTGTTATGCAGAGAAGAACAATGTGTGAATTTTACAAACCCACGCTACCAGCAGAATATCTGGTTAAATCCGGTTATCGCGCACAAGTTCCCTATGACTTGGCGGATAGATAACGTCACGCACATTTTCATGCCCTTTCACTGGAGCATTTGTGAGTGGCATCTTTGTACTGCTTGGACCAATGGTTTGCAACGGAGACGCACACACCCAACTGATTATGGGTTGATGTGCAAAGAACTTAAAATGACAACGCAGCTAGTTGGAATAATCGGGCTCGCATATTTTGTGGATTACGTCATGCCCACCTGCATGCCATGGAACTTCGGAGTTTTTTATGGACATGTATGACGAGATTTGGGCAAAAAGTAAAATGTCGATAAAATGACATGGACGATAGCGTAAATTTATGTACGAAGCAAAATGCTTCGTTACAACTCTATAGCTGGCGACAGCGAATATTAAAAATATGAATTTTATATATGTTTCTTTAGAAGAATACGAGAAAGAGCATTTACAAAGAAAACTTTTAGGTATAAAGCCCATACCATCAACAAGAATGTTCCATCAAGTGGAACCTGTTTATAAAGGTACTGTTTCAGTAAAACAGTTTTCGTTTTCCGAAGAAAGATTTATTTATAAGTTAAAAAACCTTTAACCTGGAACACTTCTTTTTTCTCTTAATAAAGCCAAGTTCAAAGATATTTGAGTCTTTTTTATATTCCCAATTTCATAATTTCCTAAACTTTGAAAAAAAGAAATTTAAGGCGCAACGTAAATATTTCATGGAAAATTCCACTTCGATAGGTATTTCCCGAAGTAGTCATATTGACTTACTGGTTAATTATGGAGGAACATTGTTCTTTTTCGATGACAAAACACCCATAAGAGATGTAGTTGAAGGTAACTGAGGTGTCTCTTTATTGATAATAAACGCGTGTTTTCAGCTCTCTTGTAAAAATATTAAAATGGGAACAATTTCCAGAAAGCAATAAATATAAAAAAATCATCAAATCTGAACCCATAGAAAGCCCAAGTTAAAATTTTTACTGAGTCCACTTCAGATAATGGACTAAAACATATATGAAAATAAAGAAAATTAAAATACCAGTTTTCGATATATTTAAGGATAAAGGATATCACGATGTCCTGTTGATCCTTTTCGTCCCGCTTTACTTTCTGCCTATTTTTGTTGGATACTTTAAAGCTTCCCCTTTAAAACGAAGAATATTTCATGTATGTGTGATTAATATAGCCTTAGATACGAATTTTTAAAGTTTGTGAGATTTGGATAAAATTGAAATTTTTTTCTAAATTCAAAGTGCGATATTTAAAAAATTTCCGAATATTTTTCAAAATTATTTCGGCCATAAACTTAGCTCATCAGCGGTAACATGTGTACAAAATTTCAATGAAATCGCAGAGGTGCGATTCAGGCGGTCTCATACAAGCGTGACGATTTCTTATGGAAAGACCCCATTGTTAACTGGGCTTGAATAAACTTCAGCCTTTATTGTTCCCATAGTCAAAAGTCCAATAGGGTAAGGTCTGGCGATCTAGCAGGCTAAGGAATCGGTGCAACTCCGCCAATCCAGCGGTTAGGAAATGTTTCACTTAGTATTGCCTCCACAATGTTAGCCGTATGCGCTGGTACTCCATCGTGTTGGTGAAACATTCTCCTAAGATTATGCATAGGGTTTTCCCCTATTAGATCTGGTAGTGTATTGTCTAAAAAGTCTACATAAATTTCACTATTAAGCACTTTCGGCAAAATGAATGGTCCTACCGAATGGTTGCCGATGATACCCGCCCAAACATTGATACTGAATCTCTGCTGGAATGAGGTCACCTTTGCTCTAGTGGGTTAGTGTTCGACCAGGTATGGAGTTTATGGAAGTTCGTGATATCAAACCTGGTGAACTTACATACATCTGTCCACAGAATTCGGTCCTGAAACGCTCTGTCGTCAATTTTGCGTTCCAGAAGCCAAGTGCTAAATTTCAGTTTTCTCTCAGAATCTCCATCCAGTAGTCCTTGGCCTGGGTGATGGTGATGATGACGTAATCCGCCTCGATAAATAACCCTCCAAACCTTAGATGACGACACTCCTAATCGCCTTTCGACTCGTTCCGTGCTCGTCTCAAGGTCCTGCCTGACGATCGTGATAATTCGCTGTTCGACGTCGGCAGAAGTTCCCGAAGTTTCGGGTCGTGTCCTCATGTCGTGTGAAGTTACACTTCCTATTTCTCTTAACCATCGGAAAATCCGCGTAAATAACCCTCTTTGAGGTGCTCGCCGGTTAGGGAATCTCCTTTGATATTCCAGTATAGGCGCTGTCTCTTTTCCGTCTACTACACCATAAATTTAAATAATATCCGCGCATTCCTCAAATTTTATCATTTTTTAATAATTTTTTCTTAACAACACGCGTACTTATTGATTTGTTTTCAACTATGATTGGTATTCTTACTGACTGACCCTTTTTTATAGCAAAATTTTAATCAGGTACGAATAGCAGAACGCCAGGATACAAGGGTGTGAATTCTGGCTAACACAAGTTAATATCGACAACAAAACAAAGTTAGACTAACATTTTAATAACTTTTTTGTAGCAATAATTAAAATTAATGACCTGTTAACCCAAAACAAACATTTTACGAAATTTTATCTTTAAACTTTTGTTTATTTAAAGAATTTTCTACCTAAAGTGCAATAAAATAATTAGGTACTCAAGAAGTTCTAAGAATGCGGTTTTTCTAATCCTGTGTCTACCTTGCCATGTTGCACCTTTTTAGAAAGGTTGTAAGATGGGCAATGCAATAAAAATTCAAAAAACCTGTACTAATTACATGAATTTCGAAGAAAATTTGGGAAAAGGCTGAAAATGCAAACCATTTTTTTTCACTTTTGGAAGTGACTGTACCTGCAATGGTAGAAGTTAGATCAACATTGTTGAAAATTTTAAAAAGGTCATTAGGATATTAGTTTTTTAGCGTTTGTTTGATGTCGCTATGTTGGTTAGACCAAAAGATAAAAATAAAAGAGTAATGTGCATACCATGAAAAACTGAAATTTATGAATCACTCTGTAACTCCCAAACGGTTGAGATTCAGCGGGAGTACCTTGGGGAACTAGATGAGCAAATATATGTTGGATATGATTAACTCAACCATAAATTATAAAAGATAATCATAGGGGTAATGCTAAAGATAATGTTATAAATAAATAAGGATTTGCTGAAACGATCTCTGTTGTCTGTGCATCCCTGATTGTTTGTATGGGCGTGTTTTGGATTTTTGATTACTAATGTTTTCTTTTGCATGCTGGTGTGGGAGCCTCATTTGCCTCAATATATTGTTATATTCTGGCGAATAGGTCAATTGATCTAGGCTTCTGCCTATGAAGTGCACCTTCTTAGTTAGAAGGATTAATTCTATTAATTATTCCTTAAAAACCCTTTATAATCGTGGACGACTTGAAACAGAATTGTTTTATGTTAAAAGAAAATGAATTACGGCAATGTAAATTAATAAATACTTTAAATTTATACATTTGCGATCAAATTTTTCCAATGCTGATTGTTCATCCTGATAGAAGTTGTGAAATTAACCTATTTTTGAATAATAATAACAATAATAATATTGCTACAAACTCTTTGAAGGGCATTTATTGATCTTAAATAAAATAATTTTAATAATATTAGTGCAACACAATTCTTGGATTTTCGTGGATTAAAAATGTAGGAATGTTAAATGTAGAACCCAAATATAAAGTTTATTCAAATTTTTTTATGTTAAACTCTAAATTTCCAAAAGTAATACTTGCCTAAGTTATTTTACTAATCTTGGTAGCATTTATGATTAATTAGATAATGAAATTGAAACGATAACGTAATAATGTTAAACGATTCAATGTGCATGATCAAATCGAAAACCTAAAAAAAAAATTTGCTACAATATTAATACCCTAAAAAGGGAAAATTTAAAAGGCAAAATACTAAAATCCCAAATATGCAAATTTTGTCAACTCAGATTGTAATATTTATTATAGTTCTTATTTTTGTTTGTTACATATTATATAGAAAATGTTATAAAAGGAAGACTCGAGCAACGAGGACAGTGAAATAAATATAGAAAATCCAAAAGAATAAATTCCAGTGCCTGATCCCGGATAAGAAAATTGCACCAATCCTAGGTACAATTTTCAACCCTAAGGACTAACCATTTTCAATTCCCCATAAATCACGTTGGTCTGGTTGATTGGGTTGTATTATACGTAGTTATGTTAATAACGGCCTGTAATAATCCAATTAATTTCCAATAAAATAATTAAGCCTACACGGAGTGAATTTCATTTATTCGAACCCATTGATTATCCAACAGAGAACCTGCTAGTCTACCTAAGAGAAGAGGACCTCGACTTTGCCCTCATCCACGAACCTTGGAGATATGAGAATAAAGGGACTGGATGACGCAAAAACGACCTTTTCTACAGGAAGAACGCTAATCTAGGATCTCCTAGATCTTGTATTCAGATTTGACAGTTGTGAAACTGGACGGCAGTTGTAAGACGGCGATTCACATAGCATCGATCTATATGGCCCATGACGGGCCCATTCTGCCAACAGAAGTGATAGTACTGTCAAGTTTTTTCAAAGCCAAAGAAGAAAACCTACTGTTGGGCTGTGACGCCAATGCACGACATGCATTATGGGGCAGTTCTGAAGCCGACGAACGCGGTTGACTTTATAATTAATACTAATCTCCTAGTTTGTAACAGAGGCACCCCGGCAATCTTCGTGTTTCCGAGCAGGGATTATTTTGTTGGTTGGAAAGAGTTGCTTGACGTTTCTTTATTACTAGCCAGGGAGCACGTTTGGGTTGATTATTGGAGAGTGTCGGATCTGAGGTCATTCTACGATCATTAGTGGATATTCTTCAATCTTTACCTGGAGGGTGAAGGGCCGCAGCCTTACAGAAACCCCAGAAGGACCAACCAGAAGAAAGATAATATAACAATATACCTGATATAGACATTGAAACCATTCAAGAGCTAGAATCAACTAGTTTGAAAAGCAATGGTCACAGCTTTCAGTGTCTCCTGCCCGCTGAAGTTCAGCAAAAAATCCCTCCCGCCCTGGTGGAATGAAGATCTCTCTAATCTCAGAAAGATTACCAGAGACATCTTCAATATCTGCAACAGACATAGATATTTCGAACCTTATAAGGAATGTTTTAAGGTTGACAAGAAAGGCATCATAGAGGCCAAGAAACACATTTAGATAGAATACTGTCAACCTATTGAGAGCTCCAGGGAAGCAGCTAGACTAAAAAGGATTTTGTCCAAGGGGCACACCAACCCTTTCTTTCTGAGAAGATCGCATGGGTGGTGGTAATTTTCAACGGGTGTATTAATCTCAATCAAGTTCCTCAGACCTGGAAGGATATTAAGATTGCGTTCATCCCTAAGGTTGGCAGAAGGGGTCATGAACTGGCAAAGGACTTCAGAACAAACAGTCTGACATCCTTTTGCTTAAGACTCTGGAGCGCGTGCTCGATGTTCACCTTTAGAAAGTAGGTGAAGTACCAATGACTAACGTTGGCATTTTCACTGACAGCCACGCTGCCATAATGGCGCTTGACTCGGTTACCTTCTCCTCAGAGCTATAAGGAGAAACTCACCTTTCTTGGGGGAGATTCAATATTACCCTTCTTTGGGTTCTAGGTCACAGGAACATTCCAGGGAATGAGAAAGCGGATAAGCTTGCTAGAAACGGCTCTGCACTTAACTGCTCTGAAGCAGTTCACATTACACTAAACACCCTTAAAAGGAAGTTTCTCCAGCATTTCTTAGCAGGGGAAATTTAAGATGGAGCGCTTCGCCTACCGGTGCCATTTCGAGAGCGACTTGGGCGAGATTCAGCAGGAATAGAATATCAGAGCTGCTCAGCATGTCTCGTATACTGATCTCAAAAATAGTCGCCGTCTGCACGGGCCTAATGGGCGTGCATGCAGCCAGACTGGGACTTCCCCACAACAGTCAAGGCAGCCGTACTTCATTTTCTCTGTAGGTGCCCAGCCTTGGCGAGTGTCAGAAAGAAGCCACTGGGAGAGTACTTCTTTGAGAACCTACAAGCGATCTCAGAAGTTAGGTTTGGGAAGCTCAATTCCACAACTCCGCAGGTTTGTTATAGCACATACGACCGTCGCCACTTAAATCTACCAACCAACCAGGGAAAATCATTTCGTCAAACACAACAAACGGGTAGGGTCTGAATTTACAAAGAGGTACAAAAAAAAATAAATTAATTGAAAACAGAAACACAGCTGTAATAACGCTTCCTTCCTTTTCCTTTTTCCTTTTTTAAGGAACATATTTCGCGCGATTCCAACCGAAACAAAAATTCTGGACTGCTTTAATTCTTAAATAAACGCTATCAGCCTCGTCAAGGCAAAAATTCAAGATGGTAATTTCAAACTAATCCACGTTACCGAGCTAATAAAATTTCAATAAATCATAAACGAGCTTTATTCGACCTTCAAAGAGATCACATTCTTTGTTCCTTAAATCATGAACTAATCCAAATTCAAGATCTGCTGGATAACTTAAAACCACATCGAACTAAAAGATCATTACATTTTATTGGTAGTGCTTGGAAATATGTTGCAGGTAATCTTGAGCACGAAAACTTTCAGATGATCCAAAATAAGATGAATAATATATTAACCAATAATAACAGACAAGTAGTAATTAATCAATTGTAAAATGAAAAGTTCAGCAATCAATGCAATCCATTGGGCAAAGTCAGGAGTAATAAATTTGATGATATTATCCAAATCAGAAATAAAATTTACCATTTATATTTTAGTTAAGGAACGACATCCTTTCTGCAAAACAGAAGAAACCTTAGTCTTTGTTAATATTAAAATTATAATATCAAAAGTTTTTCCTTATTAACGTTGTTAATATCCGAATGACAAAAAATTAAAATTAGGAGAAATCGCTGATTAAGGCAATCAAAAGAAATAATGTAATTAATGAAATTCTCAAAGGTAGGTAATACAATGTTTTATAGTATTAAGAACAATTAAATAAATCTTAACTTCTTATTTATTTGTAATCAAAACAATATTCTAAATATTAGTTATTCTACCTGCATACCAAACCTGCTAAAAAGTCTTTAATCCACATGCAACAAGCCCAATAATACTGATCAACAATGGTAATGCTAGACGAATTCTGGTTGGTAATCGTGTTTTGACTACATACCCTTATTAGGAAAATGCTCTTATTTTGTTTCAGTCAACATCAGTTTGCTTGTGATAAGGTCAAGTTAATTTTTGGTATTATAGCGATAAATGCATGTGAATGGTCGCAAAAAAGAGTGATTATACATTTTTTTTATTAATTCAAATTGTGTTGGTTTTAATCAACCATTGTGCCTGTGCGAATATGTCGAATATGTCACTCTTTTTGTTATACGAGTATTTGTGGTGAACTGTCTATAAAAAACAAAGGCGAAATTTTACAAATCTTATTTTGCAGTGTTACCGCCAGTATTTCTGTTTTTGGCGGCTTATAAAACATAGCTTGGGCCCCACATATTTGTTACGTAACAGTGCAAACAATTTAACCGGTTGGAAGAAAGGATCACGTTATATGCCGTTGGCTATTCCCATGATATCGGCTGAGCCTAGAGAAACTATTACTCAAAAAAATCCATTATAATATATTTCATTTTGAAATCTGGTGCGATTTTAAAGTTATTGCCCTACTACTTGACCTGCGGTTGGGTTATACGAAATTCTGCTGCTTTTTATGTGCATGGGACAGTAGACTCAGAAAAAATCACTATAATAAAAAAGCATGGCCTGTGCGTAAATCTTTAGTTCCACGACAGAGAAATGTTAAGCATATACCACATGTAAAGCTCTCTGATGTATTTCTTCCGCCGCTCTACTATATCTAATTAGGCCTTATACAATTTTATGAAGGCCATTGATGTAAAACGTAGAATTAAATAGGGTTACAAAAAAAGATAATAACAAAAGAAAAGAAAACTAACAAAGTCGATTTTTTTTACTTCATCATACAAAATTAAAAAAAACCTAGAAATGCGTTTGAGGAGGTAAAGATAGTGCAGGCAGGTCGAAAGCGGCAAACCTGGCCGTGAAAGGGTTAGTTTCGAAATGTTTATTAAGCCAAAGATCCTAGAGGAATAAGGTGAGTTTTCACTGAGTATTCTTCTCGTATTATTTTAGCTTGGGTAGATTAGTCTTGTAGAAAATGTAAATGTGTACCTTGAGAATTATTTAGTTCAGAATCAGTGTAATATTAAATTGTATTCAATGGAAATACACAGCCAGGGTGAATATCGCTTAAGAAACTGAAATTGCATTCATATGACGGTGCGTGGATGGTTTTCTCCCTGCACCTTAGGCGTCATTAATGAGGGTGCACAGATGGTTTTCTCTCTGCACAAGAGCATTGTGTAGTGTTCTGACGATGTGCAATTGGCTTGAGTGGTGTGCCTCGGACAGAGAAAATGTTCACCCTTGCTTTGGCTTAATTACGGTCAAGTAAAAAGAAGGAATTGTTCAAGGCTACACATTAGCAGTCGTATGAAAAGAGGTAGCAGAGTATTAAGTAACTTTGCATAAGAGGTAGCACGAGGAGTTTCAGTCGCGTGTTGTTTCAAATTTTATTTCAGACTGGCGTCTACGCATCACCATCGCCAAGCAAAAGGGCATCAGGCCAGCAAAAAGATAAAAGAATTATTTCTTTAGAAAACAGAATTCCTTCGTATCTCGAAGGTATATGGTTTTACATTGATTGCAATAGAAATGGTTTTTTGTATTTAAAACAGGAATTTTCCAGAATACTACTTTAGTAGGACTATAATGTTCTATTATTCTTCTTTTATGTGTCCTATAGTGCGGCAGTGACTGCCTATATTTGTACGAAGTACCTGAAAAAAATGCCGAAGTGTATATGTGCGGCAGCAATTGTCAATGTTTACACAATGATCTGGAAAAATTGCCAAAGTTTACTTTTAAGGCAACTAGTGTCGACTTATACTCGGAGTGTATAATGAAAGACTTGTCGATTGACTTGAAAGTGGTTTATTAATCATTTACACCGGTTTATATATATGTTAATTCTTATTCTATAAGTTCTTACCCCTCTACTTAATAGTACTTACAAAAATGCTAGAATACTGCTTACAATCAAGAAAATCAATAATTGCTTATCTCATCATTTCATTATCGTCATAAGGACGTGAAAATGAAATTTACTCACATGAGACAATGACCCTCTGTGTAAAGTATGTTCACTTTATTCATGTGAAATATTCTTTCATATTACAATCTCGCGATCATGTTATTTATATGACGGAACTTAGCATTGTGCTTATGACTCAGGCATGGTGCCGGTTCTTGTTTACTTTTTTGCTTTACGATCTTTGTTTATTTTCGGTGTTTGTTTATATGTGGGTCAGATATCTTAATTCTTAAGCGCGCAAGCTTACATAATTTCATTACATCCCTTACGGTGCAAAATAAATTTTTTTGCTTATACCTATGAAGTAAAATTTTTTTTTACTAGATACAATTTAAAGTTAGATTTTCTGTTTTAATTTTATGTACATATGTCTCATATGAGTACATCTATTGATTATTTTATTATATTTTCTTTATAACACGTTTATTTCTTTTATTTTAATTATATACGTATCTATATATATTTGTCACATCTAGACATTTTTATGTATCTATTTCTTTATTAGATATTTTTGTATGATATTTATTTATTATATATTTTGATTCTATAACTATGAATTTCTTTTATTTCTTTCCCTATCCTAATCTTAGTATTGACTCCATTAGTTTCAACGACTTCATATGGACCTTTGATTTCTTTTCTTTGCTTTAGCTATTCTATGTGCGTGTTTCAATCCAAATTTCAGGTTGTGATTAATATTGTAGATTGGCGTTTATCTCTCATTTTGCATTTCGCCAGGTAAAGAAGCAACTTTACCAAAAACAAGTTAAAAAGGTGATATATTCGTATGCGGATACGCGAAACCGTGTTTTAGAATGCATTTTTCAATCAATATACATACGAGCGATTGTCTTTGCTTCTTTATTTTCAATTGGAATTGCTGCAATATATTTCTTTAACTCACACGGTATCATGAGAATATCTAAATTGTTTTGATTGGCTCAACGGTCCTACTGTGTCTATTTGCACTATTTCAAAGCTAGTGTTAGGTGTATCGGTTAAGGCTAAATTCTCTCGTGTGTGTTTCGTTTGCTTATTTTGAGCACATATTCTGCAATTGTTCACATATTCTTTTGTCATTTTATTTAAGTTTTTCCAGATATATCTTTGCTTGATTTTATTTATAGTTCTTTTAATTCCAGTGTGTCCACCTGTATCTGGTGCATCATGAAATTCTTTGATTGTTATTATATGCTTATATTTACTTGTAACTCTAAAAATTATTATTCTTCATTTTTTTTATTAAATTCCGTTGCAACTAATTATACAGGGTGTTTCAAATCTAACGTGCCAAAATGAGTGGGGTGATAGCTCTCAACCAGACAAACAAAAAATTGTATGGCAAACGCTAAAACACAACTATCCTAATTACCTTTCCAAAAATGTCAACACTATTGATCTAACTATTACCATTACACGTACAGTGACGTCCAAAATTTAAAAAAATGGTTTTCGATTACCTAAAATTGAGCATTTTCCCAAATTTTCTCCGAAATTCATGTAATTAGTATACCTCTCTTTTATTTTCATTGGATTGCCCATGTTATTATTTTTCTAAAAAGGTGCAACGTGGCAAGGTAGACACAGGATTACAAAAACCGCATCCTTAGAACTTAATGAGTACCTAATTATTTTATTGCACTTTAGGTAGGAAATTATTTAAAGAAACAAAATTTTTAAGATAAAAGGTGAAAAAGGTTGCTTTGGGTTAACAGGTAATTAATTTTAATTATAACTGGAAAAAGTTATAAAAATATTAGTGTAATTTTGTTTTATTGCCGATATTAGCTTGTGTTAGCCAGAATTCATACCCTTGTATCCTGGCGTTCTGTTACTCTTACGTGATGAAAATGTTGCTATAAAAAAAGGTCAGTCACCGAGAAAACCTATCATAGTTGAATACAAATCAATAAGTACGGGTGTTTTTAAGCAACAATTATTAAAAAATTGTGGAATTTACATTTTACGAATACGCGTATATTATTTAAATTTATGGTGTAGTAGACGGATAAGAGAAAGCGGCTGTACTGGAATATCAAAGGAGATTCCCTAACCAGCGAGCACCCCAAAGAGTGGTATTTACACGGACTTTCCGAAGGTTAAGAGAAACAGGAAGTGTAACTTCACACGACATGGAAACACCATCCGAAACTTCGGGAACTTCTGCCGACGTCGAGGAGCAAATAATCACCATCGTGAGCCAAGACACTGAGAAGAGCACGAAATGAGTCGCCAGGCGATTACGAGTGTCGTCATCTAAGGATTGGAAGGATATTCATCGAGGGGGATTACGTCTATATCAAGATCACCCAGTACGAGGACTACTGGAAGGAGATTCTGAGAGAAAACTGAAATTTTGGTAAGACCATTCATTTTGCCGCAATTGCTTAATAATGCTAATAGAGGAGAACCCTATAGATAATCTTAGGGGAATGTTTCACCAACACGATGAAGTGCCAGCGCATACTGCTTACATTGTAAAGGCAATGCTAAGTGAAACATTTTCTAACCGCTGGATTGGACGAGGTGCCCCGATTCCTGCTAGATCTCCAGACCTTACCCCATTCGACTTTTTATTATGGGAAACAATAAAGGATGAAGTTTATTCAAGCCCAGTCACCAAAACGGGAGGATTAAGTTAGCCGAATTGTGAATGCAGTGACAAAAATACGGGAGAGGCTGGCTGTAATACGCCTTCAACAGGGACTTGGAAGGAGATTGTTGGCATGCATCCAAAGTGACAGTGGACATTTTTAACGGCTTTTGTTACTTATCAAGATTAATTGTAATTATTTTTAAATTCAATAAAAAGCATTTTAGAATTAATTTGAGTTTAATTTCTTTAATTTGTTGATTTTTAGATTCTGCAATAGAATTTCTACGTATAATTTCTACATATTTTCTCTACGTGGACATGTTGCACCTTTTTGGAAAGTTAATAAGATGGGCAATCTCCCCTCCCCATATAATTTTGTGTTTGTCTAGTTGAGATCACGTCAGATTTGAAACACCCTGTATTTCTCTTTAAATTCATCTTTACATATGAAGTTAAATACTTCATCATTATTTGCTATAGCTAATTCATATTTTTTCTTTTCATTTATTTTGAGTGATATCTTCTGCAGTACTGACTGTAGATCGAATCGCGCATTATCAATTTATTCTACAATAACCTACTTTTTATAAGTGATAGTATTTTCATTATTATTCATTCCTCCTTTGTTTATCTCTTGTCCTTTATTTATGTTATTCATTTTCTGGAATGTCACTTTTTTGTGATTTTTAACATCTGAAATCGAGTTGCTTTCCCAAATGCAGAGATTTCCTGCCTCTTTCATTCGTGCTTCTTCAATTTCTTATGTTGCGTTATTTTTGGTCATGTTTCTTGTTATTACTCTTATTCCTGTTGTTAGTATCATAGCTTTTAACATGCCTGAGTCTAGTCTTATTCAGGACAATGCGTCTGCTTTGGTGTTTAGCATTTCTTTCTTGTAGATTATTTCAAAATCGTATTCAGATAACTCTAATCTACTACGGGTCATCTTTGAATATAGGTCCCTATTTGTAAATAAACTTTCTGATAGTCTGTTATCGGTTACAACAAGGAATTTTCGAGCGTACAGGTATGGCCTAAAGTTCAGTTCCTTCTCGATTATTGGTTTATTTAATTCATGCTTGTTAAGCGTTCTAGGTAAGTCTTTACCAATTTCCCCTTGTGAAAGTATTCCACCTAATGCATGCATAATTCGGGTACTGTAGTATTGGAAGGTCTATCAGTTTTTGTTCTAGACTGGCAAGTGCTTCTTGACATAAATATGACCATATGAATGGTACATTCTTGCAACAAAGTAGACTCAGTGGTCTAACTTTGTCTGCAAAATTTGGAATGAACCTTCTGTAGTAATTGTAGAATGCAACAAATCTTTTTGTGCCGTCTGCGTTTTGTGGAATGGGATATTTTTATATAACTTCATATTTATTGGGGTATGTTTTTACACCTTTTTCTGTTATGAGATGTCCCAAACATACTACTTCTGTTCGTAGGAAACTGCATTTTTGTGGGTTGAGTTTCAGATTATATTCCCTCAATCTTTCAAATGTTTTTCTTAGATTTTGATTATGATGGCTTAGACCGCAGCCAAAAATTATGACATCGTCCAAATAAAGAAATGCTTCAGTATTTAAACCCGCTAAGGCAACAGATAAAATTCTTTGAAAGCTATTTGTGGATATATTGAGACCAAATGGAAGTCCTTGAAGTGAAAGCGACCTTTGTTGGTCGAAAAAGCTCTCAATGGTCTGGATTTCTTATCTGATTTTATTTGTTCAAATGAACTAGTTAAGTGGAGTGTGGAAAAGTATTTTGCTTTCCCAAGATTATCTAGTATAGTATATCATCCAGTCTAGTGAGTGGGAATTTGTCATCTACAATTTTCTTATTTAGTTGTCTGAGGTCAACTACCATTCTCCATTTTTTTAATTCCGTCTGTATCATTTTTGGGTACAACTAGTAATGGTGAATTGTATGGACTTATTAAAGGGTCCACTATGCCTTCTTGTAATAATTTCTCAACTTAATTATTGATTTATTCCGTTTGTGTCTGCGGAAGTCTATAATTCTATAATTCTTGACGCACACGTGACTATCATCAATCGTGCTTATATTTTGCTTGTACAAGTTATTGAAGCTGAGTCGATATTCTTCCGAATAAAATATGTCTGTGAAGTCCTTACAGATTCTTAGTAGTACTTCCGTTACATATTTATCTAGGGTTTTTGTGTTTAGAATTTCTTTGAACCTTTCATATCTTTTACCTTCATTTTTCTTCGTTCTTGACTGTCTGATGATATGGAAGTTTTTATAAAGGGTGTATGTTTAGATTAGGGATTTTAAACTTAACTTCCTGTTCTGAAGTATTAAGTAATTTAACATATAATTGACTGATGAAATTTTACTTATATTTATAAAAATATTTGTAGCATTAATAATAATAATGAGCTAAATTTCCGAAATGCAAAAAATTGTAAATGCTTTTATTTTGAAAGTAATTATTTTTATTATATAAAAAAAACATTACATTAGTTGTTTCTTCGTCTTTGAAATCCAGAGTGTCGATCTTCTAAGGCTTTTTGTAAATCTTCTAATGACTGAAAAAATTTAGATATGTAGAAGAATTAAGATTTCAATATGTAGCAGATAATCTGTAAACACTAAATACCTCAACGTAGATGAATAATGATTGCTGAACTTCTAATTTGGAACAATGAGATTGTTGACCTTTTTCTCTTGGTCCAGTTAGCTTCTTTCTGTTTAATAAAAATGGCAATACGAAAAGCTAAAGGACTGATGGAACTATGAATGAATTATTAAAATGGCCCATTTTGCTTGATAATAATATTTTAGCATAAATTTAACAATCTGCGAATCTTTGCACTTCAAAATGAAACACCATGTATTCACTGCGACGTCCTAAAATATACTCAACTGAGAAACAAAGAAGTCGAACAGATTTATAGAATAATCTTCATATTTCGTAAACAGAACATTAGTGATGAGTATCAGATACTCTATTGCTAGTGATGTTTACCTTACAAGACTAACAAAATAAGGCACGCGTCAATTCCGAGTATTTCGTTAGTTAGAAATTCGTAGAATTTTAGATTTACTTTATTGTAAGGTGCCAGATGATTTTATTCGCTAAGTAATAAAATGTTACCTTACGAGAAGGTTAAGTTCACTCATACACAAGTGAATTTGCTTCAATTCTAAGGTGAAAATAATAAAAAAAATTTACTGGAATTATGGAGTAAAAACAACTATATACTTTTTCCAACGAAAGTATAATTTACTTTACATATAGAAAAATTTATTTTAATTAAAGTAAAAATAACTTGATTATTTCACTATATTTTAAATGTGAATATTACTTTACGGAGCGAACAAATTGCTCATACGTATGTTTACTTTTATTAAACATTTAGTGTTAATAACCTAAAATGTGTTACTACTCGTTCATTGTTCATATTTAAATTTTCTTTGATCGCTCCTTTTTTAGTATAGAAATGTCCGCTCCGGTATCTATGAATAGTGTTTTAGTTTCTTTGCCATATTTGTTCTGATAAATGGGGCATTTCACGCGAAGCGGACAACCAACAATTTTGAAGAAGTTTTGTATGACCTGTTTCAAAGGCAATTAATCATATTAAGAAACTTATATAAAAATAATTAAAAAAGTGATTCTTATAGGAAATTGCTTGTTCTTCATAGTCGTGGTATCGAATTCGAAATTGGATTTTTTTTCATGTAAAAAAACCAAAATTAATATTTAAAATTAAATTTTGACAAACTTCGACATGTTTAATTTTTTTTTAAATAGCTCAAAAAATAACTTAAAATGTATAGTAAATGCCTGTTCAGTTTCATAATATGATCTGCATTCGAACACAGTGTAGCGCGTAGTCGGCATTTGGCCAGTGCTATAATTTTGTATGGAAACGTGAAAAAATTTAAGTTTAAATTCTCTATCTCCGATACGAATGCAGATCACGTTCTAAAATTTTACACATATTATTAATGAACTATAAGCTACATTTTGAGATAAAAACAAAAATTTTTAAACATGTCGAAGTTAAGTAAAATCCGATTTGATATGTTTGCTAAAGGTTTTATAAAGAAAAAAAAATTTTTTTTCAAATCTGTAATAACAGCCAAGAAAAACATTTATTTGTCTTTAAAATAACAGTATTTATTTTTTTTCTATCACTTTGAATAAAAGCAAATTTTTTTTTCAAAAAACCCGCTCCTCAAATTTTGTCAATTCTTTAAAAGCTTAGAAAAGGGCAACTGGGCTTCATAGAAAAAAAATAAAAATGCAGATTCATTCAGGACATATAGAAGTACAATTAAACCAAATATGAACAAAATCCAGAACCTGAAATTTTTTTCGCTGTCCGCTTCGCATGAAATACCCCAAATATGAAGTTCTGTTCTTTAAAGAATTTTTGTTTCTTTGAAATAAATTCATTGTTGCGCATCTATTACATAATCCTGTGCATCCGTCGAATGATGCTTTTCGGGGACGCCCTCCTTGTTTCCCGAATTTATTATATTGACCTTTCCAGGTGGTCTATATTGGTTCCTGTTTTATGTGTTATAATTTGGATTTATTTTACCTTGACTTCCATTATTAAACCTATTGTTAATATACATTTGCCCTTCTCTGTTATTTTTATGGTATGTATTTCCCATATTATTTTCATACCTATTTCAGTGTTAATTATGTTTAAAAAATGTTTGGTTTTGATAATGATTCGTACTTTTATACCTATTATTGCATCTGGCTAATTACTGGAGTTAGTTCTTCATTGGAAAATTTTCTTATTTGGTTCTTTATCAGAATCTACCTCTGTGACTATTCGTATAGCATCAGCTTCTGTTGGTGGTTAAGAGTTATATCCAACGCTAACATAATCATGAAAATCCCACATTTCTTTAAAATAATTTACTAAATAGCTGATCAGACATTTTAATTACCTAAATGAGATACTCTATTTTTCAACATTCTATTTCCCGAGCATTAATATTTCAGGTCACAAATAAAATTTCCAGAGCCAAAGAAGTAATCGAAATAAATTATCATGTGACCACATGGACTTATGTCTGATGGTGATACGTTGAGCGTTAGTCAGCTTTACGAGGAACTAAGAGGAGTAAAGTTTAACACAAATGCAGTGGATTTTTATAATAATATAAAAACCACTCTTCGTAGATTAAATGTAAAAACTAAACTAGAACAGCAAAATGGTAGCTCAGACGTAGAAAGAAATCTAAAAACGACTATCGCTAATGCACTTAATACTTTCAAAACAATAATCAACGAGCCGATAAAATCGATTCTGTTTTGCCGAAACCCTGAAAGCCTGGAAGATGCTATGAATATTCTGTATGAAGCAGGATATGCATACACAGGTAGTGATATAAATGAAAATAAAATCAGTAACCCCATTAGAAGAGACAGGAATATTCGAAATAGATACAATCAAGAAAGACGTGAAAATAATTTTTAACCTCATTTTCACAACTCACGCAGGGAATTTATTCCACAAGCCGCGGCGACTTCGCGAAATGGCTCTTCTTCATTTATTCAATATACAAATATACTCAATCGTAACCCAAATTATTCACCAAATAAACCAAATTTTAATACTCACAATTCTTTTCTAAAGAATACTTAAAATAGGAACTTCGACAGAACCCAGAATAATTATAATAATTATCACAGCAATTACTTCAATAACGGGTTCCCACGAAATCTTAATAGTTACAATGAACATAATCGTGGAAACTACAGTAACAACACTAATAATTTGCCTCAACAAACTTCAACCACATTTAGAACGCATAATCAATCCAATAATGATGTTGAACCTATGGACGTTAATTGCCAAAATGTCGTAGAAATTGGAAATTTTCGGGAAACGGCCTCAATCGATTATCTTACATGAAACTCCAGAACTACAAATTCTTAATCGATACTGGTGCCTCAAATTCGTTGGTCAGACCAGGAATTTTCAAAAACACAAGTCCAATTAAACTAAATAAACCAATAATTCTCAGATCTTTAAACTGATTGACAGTATTATACAGAACCAAGATGTTTTCCGCGATAATGAACCTTTAACATTTACCAACGAAATAAAGCATAAAATCAATACTATCGATAGCATCCCCTTAAAAGCAAAAATTATAGATACCCCTACATCCATAAACAATAAATTAAAAAAAAAATACAATAAATGTTAAAGGATGGAATAATTAGACCCATTTCTAGTCCATACAATACCCCTGTCCGGATCGTTCCGAAAAAATTCGATTTTTCGGGTCAACCGAAATGGCGCCTGGTCATTGATTATTATCGAAGACTCAATGAGAAGACCGTAGCCGATTCTTACACTATACCAAATATTGACGAAATATTGGATAAATTAGGGAAAAGTAATTACTTCTCATCTAAAGAGTGGATTTCACCAGATAGAGATGTGCGCAGAAGATATTGAGAAAACCGCATTCTCAGTAGACAGTGGTCATCATGAATTTTGTCGAATGCCCTTTGGCCTGAGAAACGCACCTAGTACATTTCAAAGGCTCATGGACAACATATTTAGAGAAAATATAGGAAAAGAATGTCTACCCTACATGGACGACATTGTAGTATTTTCAAATGAATTAGAGGAACATATAAAAAATCTTAAAATTGTATTTAGAAAACTCAAATAAGCCAGGCTCAGAATCCAGTTAGACAAATATGACTTTCTGAGAAAGGAAGTAGAATTCCTAGGGCATGTCATTAACAAAGATGGAATGCATCCAAATCCCAAAAAGATACAAGCTATTAAAAATTATCTTATACCCAAGACCGCAAAGGAAATTAAAAGATTCCTTGGTATAGCGGGATATTATAGAAAATATATAAAAAAACTTCGCGGACATAGCAAAACCGATGACCGTGTTTTTAAAGAAAAACGCAAAAATAGACCGTGCATGATAAAATAGTTTTTAAAAAAAAAGTTGAACCGACTTCACAAAAAGCGCTAAAAAGCATAAAATAATTTTTAATTTTATATCTATTACGACATTTTGAAATCGGTGTAAATTAAACAAACCAAACAACTACAACAAAAGTATTTAATCGTCCTTCCTTTTGATCCCGTGAGCTGAAACGTTCAGGTAGTATTACGTAAATTTTTAATTGTGGTTCTGTAGTTGTTTTATTTGTTTAATTTGCACCGACTTCAAAATGTCGTAATAGATATAAAATTAAAAATTATTTTATGCTTTTTAGCGCTTTTTGTGAAGTCGGTTCAACTTTTTTTTTAAAAACTATTTTATTTTTCACTTTTTAGTGTCTTCGACTCTATACAACGAAGAAAGAACAACCAATACGGTCCACGCCTAAAAAGTTAGTTATAACCCCCTACCTCACCGCCATTCCACTAAACTTTTTTTCTCATGGTATCAATCAAGGAACATACTCTACCGAACAGAAAAGGAATCATCGAAATCGGTCCACGCATTACGAAGTTACTACCCCTCCCCCTCCCCCACCGCCACCATAGGACCAAATTATTCTCCTATTAGCAATGGGGGATCACACTCTATACAACAGCAAAAGAACCATCCAAATCGGTCCACGCGTTACAAAGTTAGGTTCCACCCCCTTTCTCTCACCCTAACCACACCAGCAATTTTTTTTTCGTGCTATCAACCATTGAGCATACTCTACTCAAAAGAAAAAGAATTATCCAAATCGGTCCCCGTGTTACAAAGTTAGACTACTCCTCCCCCCACCCAACCCCCCACCATGGGTCAAATTATTCTTCTAATAGCAATGGGTGATCACACTCTATACAACAGCAAGGGAACCATCCAAATCGGTCCACGTGTTACAAAGTTAGGTTCCACCCTCCCCCCTCCCCCCTTCCCAGCAAAATTTCTTTTCTAGTAGTATCAACCAAACATCATATTCTATCCAATAGAAAAAGAATTATCCAAATCGGTCCACGCGTTATGAAGTTAGACTACCCCTCCCCCCACCCACACCTTTCGACATAGGACCAAATTATTATCCTATTAGCAATGGGGGATCATACTCTATACAACAGAAAAAGAACCATCAAAATCGGACCACGCGTAACAAACTTAGGTTCCACCCCTACCCCCCACCCCTCCAACATTTTTTTCTCCTGGTATCAACCACGGAACATACTCTACCCAACAGAAAAAGAATTATCGAAATCGGTCCACGCGTTACAAAGTTAGCCTACCCCTTCCCCCCTCCCCCCGCCCTAGGCCAAATTTTATTCTCCTATTAGCAATGGGGGATCATACTCTGTACAACAAAAAAAGAACCATCCAAATCGGACCACGCGTTACAAAGTTAGGTTTCACCCCCCCCCACCCAACCAAAAATTTTTTTGACATGGTACCAATCGGTGAACATACTCTACCCAACAAAAAAAGAATCATCAAAATCGGTCCACGCGTTACGAAAATAAAAAAAAAAAAATACGCGTCGAACTTAGAACCTCTGTGTTTTTGGGAAGTCGGTTAAAAAATTACAAAAAAGAGTTTTGAAACACTTAAATAATAAATTGATTTCCGCTCCAAAACTAACGTACCCCGACTTCAATAAAACGTTCGAAGTCACAACGGACGCAAGCAAATATGCGATAGGAGTACTGGAGCAAGGAAATAAACCAATTTCTTATGTTTCAAGGACTCTTAACGAACATGAACTCCATTACTCAACTACAGAGAAGGAACTGATCAGCATAGTTTGGTGTCTTAAACAGTTCAGACCATACATATATAGGAGGAAAATAAAACTGTAAAAGAACCGAACAGCAAACTAATTCGTTGGAAATTACAACTTGAAAAATAAGTCTGAAACAATATTTAAAAGGAGACAAGAAAACAAGGTAGCGGACTTCCTAATAGTGGGTCACGACACAGACTTCTATAAACTTCTATAGAATTTTGTCTGTGCAACAAAGCATTACAGACAAATGTAGGTGCGTTAGAAAAGTCGGAGGTATGCATGAAAGTCGGAAGTAAGCATGTATGGCTGCGTATTTTTTGTAGAAATGGTGGGTCCACACGATACATACTTTTGTTCGTACAGATATCTGTACGAACAAAAGTATGTATCTTGTGGACCCAACTTAAGTCAAATAGAAATAAATCATAACGAAGTTACTACAAATATGTGCATGATAGTGTAAACAGTAACTCCGATCAACCTGTATAAAAATCAAGTAATATTCAGGAAACAAATGTCAGGAGCATTACAAATGAAAACCGAAATTATATTTGGTAAAAACCGCAAACCGATCGCCCTAACGCACAAATGCGATACTATTGGATGATGAGTTATTCGAAAAATTCCGCACCGTATATGAGAAAAACTTTTCAGGATATAAAATAATCAGATGTAAGATATTGCTAAAAGACGTAACCGATGAAAACAAGTTAGAAAAGCTTATCGAAAACGAACATCTGAGAAATAATCATAGAGGAATAAGGAAGTGTATGAAGAAATAAAAAAGGAATACTATTTCCCAGGTATGAGTACTTAAATCACTAAATTTATAAATAATTGTGAAATATGTATTTTAGAGAAATATGAAAGGAAACCTATGAAAATTCCTTTTAAAATATCGGAACCAAATGAAATTATACATTTGGACGTTTTCTATTCAATTAATAAAACCCTGTTTGTTACCATGGTAGATACATTTAGTAAAATAGCAATGTTTGTAAAAGTTGATAATAGGAGCGAAAAGGAATTTAGGAAAGCTCTTTCCAAATATATTAGTATGTATGGTAAAAAAAAAAGTTGGTAACAGATAATGAATTAGGCATGAAGTCCAAACTATTGAAGAAATTCCTTAAAAACCATGGAATCGAAATTCATTACACATCAAATTCTTACCATAATAGCAATGCAGATATTGAAAGGCTGCGCAATACTATAAACGAACATTTGAGAATTTTTAAACATCGAAGAGGTAACCTTTTAATAGAAGAGCAAATAATCCTAATTAACGGGTACTACAACAACACTATACATTCCACGACGAAAAGAAAAGAAAACCAATAGACTTAGTCCAAGAAAAAGTTAATGAGGATGAATACAGAGAAATCTACGAAAGAATTCTGGAAAAAAGAGTGAAGTTATTAATAAATTAAATGAAAGAAGGGATAATGTCAATCTGGAACCGGGAGTTAACTACGTTAAGGAAATAAGAGGGGGTAAAAACCATTCTAAATTAAGAAAAATAAATACTAACTTATTTGACGACGAACACGTAGTAGATAAGGACACAGGGCACAAATATCATAAAACTCATGTAAGAAAAAAAAAACAAAATTTCAAAATAGCAGTAATATTAGGTTCCCAATAAAAGAAGACGAAAACTGTACTAGTCTTTTGATCCTGACCTACCTTCTACTAGCAGTGGCTCAAAAAATGAAAGTACAAGACCAGAGCAACAACAATGGTTACGTAACAATAAAATTAGGAGAAATAAAACTATTGAGGAATTATAATAAGATAATATACATAATTAATGTCACCGTATACGAAACAACAACAAATTGCATTAGGAACCATATAGAAACATTAAGACCAAATTCAAAAGAAATAGGACCAATATTTACACAATGGAGCATAGCCTTTAACCATTAGAAACTAAAATTTTTAATATCAAACCACATACTAAAACTAAAAGAGGTATAATAAATATCTTAGGCAAGGGACTGAAGTTATTAGCAGGTACTATGGATAGCGAAGATGAAATAGAAATAAGAGGAAAATTAGAAGCCATTATGAAATATAATGGAAAATTGATCTATGAAAATAAAGAACAAGTTCAAATTAATAAAGATCTTTCAGAGTCAATTCAGAACATTACACTGCACATCAGAACACAACAAAATCTTATAGAAAAATTCATAAACGACTTCAGCAGGAATATGACAAACAAAATAATGAACCTGGATCATAAAATAACTTACATGCAGGAAATGTTCCGAATGAATTACGACATAAACCTACTATTAAATCACTTAGAGGAGATAGAGTAAATTATTTTCACAAGTAAGCTAGGAATACTGACCAAAAATATTTTAAGTAACAAAGAACTCGAATTTGTAAAAGATTTAGACACTTTGCAAAATATTAAAATAGCACTAGCTTTTAGACAAAACCAAATTATAATCGTATTTATTCCGACCTTTTCTGAAATCATTTATAACCGAATATTAGTTGAACCTATTCCAAATTAAGAATACAAATCCTTGCATCTATTGCAAAATGAGTTACTGACAGACCAAAAATTTGAAGCCTTTAAGTTACCTGTAAAAGATAATATGAAGAAGAATTTAATTGAGATCAAGGACAAATGTATTGAAAATATAGCAAATTTTAAAATAGGTTATTGGAACATGGAAATCAATAAAGAAGAAACAATAAAAGAAATAAGCGAGGGGGTTATTTTAACAAAAAATTTCGAAAACACTTAAATTTTACAAAATTGCAATGCGTTAAAAATAAATATAAAAGGCAACAATCTTATAAGATTCCAAGACTGTACAATTAAGATAAAAGAAAATGTATAAAAAAAATATTGAAATTAATGTTAACGATATGCCTATTATTCCAAATTTTATAACCGAAATTAAAGAAAACTTCACAATACCAAAAATTAAACTGTACAACACTGTACAACATTAAGGACGATCCCGGAAGTGTCCATTCGATGACTACAAAGAATTGGAGGCTCAGGAAATCAAGAAGAAAATCGAGAAATTCCACAAACCAGCCGGAGAAAAACGATTTAACTATGGATTTCAGCGAATGTGTAGCCCTCAAGAAAATATTAGCGGAGTTAAGGAAGTTTTATTTAAATTTGTATTTTTTTTTAAATAATAAAAATTATATTTGTGAAACAAATTATGTCCTAGGATTATATATATATATATATATATATATATACATATATATATATATATATATATATATATATATATATATATATATATATATATATATATATATATATATATATATATATATAGTGACTCACACTGAAACTCATCCACTATTATATCTTACACTTTCGAGTAGAAAAATCACACAAAAGTAAAACTTGGTAAAATATATGTTAGATATGTTATAACTCTGTTCGAATAGGTCATAAAAATGTAGAACATTTCATCAATAAAAAAAATAAAACAAAACAATTTTTAAAAATATGAGAAAATTTTAGCTCACAATGAAACTCATCCACTAACAAAAACTGAAGACAAAACAAACGGTAAATTTTTATTTCATTGCAAACTTGTTTACTTATTATCAGTCGGTGCCTGAACTGTGAAAGTGTTCTGTTGGAATTATAAAGAAATTTAAATGGGTCGACAAAATGGGCAAAGTGCGAAGTGCGAAATTTAGTAATTTTCCACAACAATCAAGGAAAATCCCAAAGGCAAATTGCAAAAATTGTAAACCGTAGCGGTGCAACAGTATAATCAATTATTAAAAAATATAGAGGGACAGGAAGAGCTGTAAATAAAAAGAGAATAAGCCAGAAGAAGGTATTTTCAGCTCGCAATGAACGAATCATTATTAGGAAAATGAAAGAAAATCCAAGATTGAGTGCGCCTTAATTAACTACAGAGGTAAAAAATCAACTTAAGAAAGGTGTGAACTCCGAAACTGTTAGAAAAGTTCTTCGATGTACCGGTTTTAATGGTCGTGTCGCCCGCAACAAGCCGTTAGTTAGTGCCAAGAATAAGAAGTCAAGATTGGAGTTCGCAAGGGAATACATTCGCAAAGACCAGACCTTCTGGGAAAAGGTAAATTTAATAGCAAACTTAAAAATAAGTTAAAAATAAAAATATTAATCAGGTTCTTTTCACTGACTAGAGCAAGTTTAAGTTTTCGGCTCCGATGGAAAGTAACAATTTGGCGGAAAGTTAATGAAGAGACAAAGGTGTGTAACCTTCGCCCAACTGTCAAGCATGGAGGCGGTTCTGTCTTAGTATGGGGCTGCATGTTTGCTTCAGGTGTTGGACAGCTTCATTTTATTGAAGGCATAATGGACAAGTGAGTCTATCTAGACATTCTTAAAAAGAATGTTAAGCAGAGTGCGCAGAAGCTCGGAATTCTAGAATCATTCCATTTCTGTCAGGACAACGATCCTAAGCATACATCAGGTATAGCAAGGGAGTGGCTGCTCTACAACTGCCCAAAGGTCCTCAAAACCCCGGCTGAATCCCCTGACCTAAATGTAATAGAGCATTTATGGGCAAATAAGCAATCATCCAATTTCGAAAAAAGAAGACTTAAGGAAAGTGTTACAAAATGAGTGAAACAAAATACCTCCAAATTTTACGAGAAAGCTCTTCGAATCAATGCCATCTAGATTACGAGCTGTTGAGTCTAACAAGGGGTATCCAACAAACTAGAAAACTACATGAAAAAAAACATATCTCTTTATTTATTACGAAAGCAATTGATTGGTTGGACGAGTTTCATTGTGAGCTAAAATTTTCTATATATATATATATATATATATATATATATATATATATATATATATATATATATATATATATATATATATATATATATATATATATATAGGATCTGGCCATGCCATACCACATGTCTGCAAACTTGCAGTTGAGCGCTGGACGAGGACGGCATCGATGCAGAGAGGCGAAATCACTCCTAGTTCAACTGCCGGGCTATCAACACGTTTATAGAGTATTCTAAATAAAAAAAACGCTTGAATTTTTCTATAGTGATTTATTTATTCTACCCTAATATTCCACAACTTTGGGGGCTGAACCGGGATTTGAGAGGAAAATAAAAATTTAGAAGTTCGATCACGAATCAGATCGAAAAAAGAAGGACACGTGCACGAGCATCACATCAATCGGCGGCAAAAAGAGATCGGGAGTCAGCAAGCATTACAACTTTTAGACGTAAGGAACGTCATTTGCATAAAATTTTTTGTTGCGAAATTTGTATAGCATGGACTAAAATTGATATTTTCCCTCAATTAATAAGGAAGGTAGGTGAAAAAAATGAGTGATTACCCTTAGACACTATAATTCAGAGACATAGTTTAGCTTAGGGGTAATAATTTTTCAGTGACTAAGAGGCAGGTTGTCTGTCAGTTTTTTTTTTTATAAAAATATGGACAAAAGAAATAAATTAAGACGGTGCAGCAGTGCTCGAAGAATCTCCCAGTGCCAATGGCGGTAATTCATCTTACGAAGAATAAGTTCAGAAACTCAAACGTGACTTGGAGCAAAAGGAAGCCACACTCAACTCCTTCCGCGAAGGATCAAGAAATTGAATGCTTACTTCGTCGTGTGGAAACTCTCTAGGGTTACAGTGCTAGTTGTTCTGCGTCAGAAAAATTTAATTTTTCGGATATTGAAGAATCTGTTGTAAAATTTAGTGATCGTCCAGGTACAATAACGGTAGTGGAGTGACTTAAAGAGTTTGAGAGTGCTGCAAAGATTTTCGAATGGAGTGATCTGAGAAAGGTAGTTTTCGCGAAACGTTTGTTGGAGGGTCCTGCTAAAATAGCTATTCGCACTTAAAAGGCTTAAATTCTTGGAACGAGTTAAAGTTTTTTTTGTCAGATGAGTTTAAAGAAACTAAAAATAGTGCTAAACTGCACGAAATGTTGCGAAATAGGAAGAAAGCAAACTCCGAATCCTGATATGAATATTTTCTTGCCATTAGAGAATTGGGGAGAAGAGCGAACCTTGAAGACAGCGCAATAGTCAAATATGTTTGCGATGGAATCGATGATAGCGCGAATAACAAATTAATTTTATATTGTTCGCGGAACTTAGTTGAACTTAAAGGAAACCTATACGTATTTGCGTTGATATACGATAAGTTTAAAGAAAAAAAGCCATAAAATAACTCAAGGCAAACTTCTTCCTCTAAAAATAGTTGCCGTTGTTTTGCTTGTGGTGGGGCAGGACATATTGCAACGGAATGTCCCAATACGATGATGGGAACGAAGTGCTTTTCCTGTAACAGGTTTGGACATAAAAGCAGTGATGTGCAAAACTGGCGCCATTAATTTCTTGTGCACTACTGCATTCGTCGACACAGGCAGTAGTTTAAGTTTTGTGGATTAAAGCACACATGCTTCATAAGGCACCAAGGTTGCTAGAGCCCCTCTCATTTCGAGGCGTAGGCTCGGATCAACTGCAAACCTTAGGATGTATTAGGACGGACACTGCTGGATGAAGCTGAAGTCGATTTTTCCGAAGTAGGTATTCACATCCAACCTATGCAACTCAAAGAAAAGATATCGTGTTTACAAATTCAAAGGGAAGACAATATCGACCTGGATCATATCAAGAATCCAGAATATCAGAAAAGAGTATTAGAGCTTGTCAACAATTACAACCCGAACAATAAAAAGAATGATCCTGGGATAATTTCCCACTCCCTTTAATTGAAGATCAGGTTGATAGACTTGCAAAAGCTCAGGTTTTTATAACGCTAGATATAAAAAAGTGATATTTTCATGTCCCCGTGGCAAAGGAATCTCGCAAATATACAGCGTTCGTTACACCCTGCGGACAATACGAATTCAAAAGAGCTCCTTTGAAGCTGTGTATCTCGCCTACATGTTTCCAGCGTTTTAGAAACTGGATTTTTGCTCCTCTAATAAGAGAAGGACAAACAATAATGTACATGGACGTCATCATCATACCAGCGGAAGATGAACAAAAGGCGCTGATCATTTTAAAAATGGTTTTAACGGTGGCGGCTGATGACGGTCTGCATATCAAATGGAGCAAATCTGAAATTCTTAAACGAAGCATTATGTTATAGAATCCGGAACAGTAGCTCCAGGAACTGAGAAGATAAAAGCAGTAGCCCAATTTCATGAGCATAAGCATATAAGAAATGTTCAGAGTTTTTTAGGCCTTTCAGGATATTTTTGAAAGTTTATAAACGGATAATCTCTTATTGCTCGCCCTCTAACTGACTTACTACGTAAAAACTCAAGTTTTGAATTTGGTCCACTTCAAAAAAAGGCCTTTCAATCTTTAAAAGCCGCACTGTGTGAGACACCAGTTCTCAGCATCTACAACGCAGAAGCATGTACAGAAGTGCACACTAATGCAAGTAAACATGGCTATGGAGCAGTACTGCTACAATCTGGAAACAATGATGATAAGCTGCATCCTGTTTACTATCTATCAAAAAAGAAATTCATTGGTCTAAGAGTAGTATAGTAGTTATAAATTAGAAGTACTCGCCATAATCACAGCGATTAAGAAGTTTAGAGTATACTTGCTAGGAATTAAGTTTAAGCTCATAACGGATTGCGCAGCATTTAAATGCACGATGAACAAGAAAGAAGTGTTACCGAAAATTGCTAGATGGGGTCTTATGCCTTCTGAGTTTGATTTTGAGTTGGAGCATCGCGCAGGCAGTAGGATGAAACACGTCGATGCTCTTAGCCGTAATCCATATCTAATGTTGATCCAAGAAGAAAGCATAACGCATAAGGTTTTCGCAGCTCAGGCGAGAGATAATAGCTTGAAAGCTATTTTCGAAATTTTAAAACACGATGAATTCGAGGATTATTACGTCGAAAGGGCAGTTCTCTTCAAATTCCAAGAGGGTGTGAAATTGTTGGTAGTACCGAAAAAATATGCAGCTAGAAATTATTAGATCAACTCTCGAGAAAGGTCATTTTGGTGTTAGGAAAATGGAGCATATAATAACCCAACAGGATTATATCCCGAAACTCAAGCACACAATCCAGAACTTCATCAGTTGTTGCATTCTAGCTGCAAAACAAGGACGTAAGGAAGGATTTTTACATCCCATACTAAAAGAAGCCTTGCTATTGGAAACCTATCATGTAGATCATTTGGGTCCAATGCATCAGACAAAAAAGGGCTACAAGTATTTCTTAGGCGTTATAGATGGGTTCACTAAATTTGTTTGGCTCTATCCTACGAAAACCACCACAACCGAGACCCTGCAAAAGTTGAATATTCAACGAGCTGTTTTCGGAAACACTGCCCAAATAATTACCGATAGAGGCCCGGCATATACCTCGTCGATATTCGAAGAGTACTGCACCAAGGAGGGTGTAAAACACGCGAAAATAACAAAAGGAATTTCAAGAGGCAATGGACAAATCGAGAGGATTCATCGCATTGTAATCGCTGTCCTTACTAAACTTCCCCTGGAATCCAAGGAGAAGTGGTATTAGCATATCTCTAAAATCCAGAATTGGCTTAATAGCTCTTATCAACGAAGCATCGCATACAACTCCATTCGAACTATTATTTGGAAAAAGATGAGGCTGGCAGATGATATTGATTTCAAGGAAGAAATAGAACAGGAAATAGTCAAGTTATTCCAAGAAGATCGTGATGAACGCAGACAACAAGCATAAAAAAATATAGAAAAAGTACAAAAATAGAATAAAAAACTGTATAACAAAGGAAGAAAAGCAGCAACTACATATAATGTCGGTGAGCTGGTCACTATACGGAGGACCCAGTTTGGAAGTGGATTAAAAATCAGTCCAAAATATTTAGGTCCTTATCGTGTCTCCAAAGTCAAGTCGAACGAGAGGTATGATGTGGAAAAATTAGGTCAACATGAGGGTCCCAGAACAACATCTACTGCCGCCGATTAAATGAAACCATATGCTTAGTTCGATTCCGATACCAGTGACGATGAAAATATCGAACCAATCCAAGACGATTATACGATTCCAAAAGGTGACCCAGCTTAAGACGATGTTTCACTTTCAAGTCAACGGTGCCGCTTTCAATGACGACTCAACTTAACCGAATAACGCCACAATGATTAGAAAAATTACGTATAAAAACAAGCTCACTGACAATCTTTAAAGTAATGTTAATCGCCTCTCATTTAATTTTGTCTAACGCTGCCTCAACTAAACGCTTAATAAGCAGCCACAAATATCATTTCTCCTCTACTACGATGGGATGTTTCCAGAATTGTATCATACTATCCACAACACGCCAAAATAAGCTTATATCTAGAGATGGAGCGGTGACCACCTAACTCACGATGTAATGACGATGTAAATTAAGAAGCTAGAACGATGTAACCCATGAAGAAACGACGACGTAGTAAATACCCAAGCAAGGAAGCAAACAATAAGAAGTTAGAGGTGAAGTACAAGAAGCAGCCTGGAATTGTAGACAAAGCAATGATGAAGACACCAAAACCCTACATTAGGGAGAAAAATAGGAACTACAACAAACTTAATAGACGTATCCACTCGCCGGGCCGGTGAGAATTCAGGACGGCCGAATTGTGACGGTGATTCATAAATTTCAGTTTTCCATGGTATGCACGTTACTCTTTTCGGTATGGGACAAGGCGAAGCTACAGGTCATCCCAAGTACGGATATTCCAGAATATCCGAGGGGGAGGATTTGGTTGCCAGAGCCTGTCTTACCCGCAAAACAGTTTTTGGTGGTTCTGGGATCACAGAACCCCACTATTCCTTGCGGGGACTAGAAAGTCCTTCGGATGGACGAGCCAATGCCGACAGGGAGGAATGTCATCCTGCAGTTGACAGATGAGTCCCTGCCCCTGCTGAAGCATGCAGAATTTAAGCTGCACTGTGGCTTCAGCTCGGTGACGGTAAACGTCTATCGGGGGACGCAACAGGAACGTCCTGGGAAACCCGAGCCAATGGAGGTGGCAGCAACCGGAGCGGAGGCTTGGAAACCAGCTGTCCAGGAGGTAGCCGGCCAAAAGAAATGCATTGCGGGCGAGGAAGAGATGGAGGTTGAACCTCAGGTGCAGGAACTAGGGGGGCCTGACCGGGAGGAGACGACCACTGAGGATGCAGGTAGTCCAAATCAACCTCTACCACAGTAAGCTAGCATCAGAGAGCTTACTCATCCTCCTAGCGGAGGAGAACATAGATGTTGATTTAATCCAAGAGCCGTGGGTCAAGGAAGACGCCATACTGGGATTAAAGCACAAATCATTCACCCTTTTCTATAAAAAGGGTGCAGGTAAGCCGGGAACTGGTATTCTGGCCAAGAAGGGCATTAATTTATTTTTATTGTCTAATTACAGCACTAATGACCCCACAGTAGTTCAATGGGAGGGCAGCAGCATGGCGCCTACATGGATCGCTTCGGCGTACATGGCGCATGACGTCTGCATCCCACCTACTGAGGTTCACACACTGGTGAAAGCAGCGGATGAAGGGAGACAAGACTTGTTGTTGGGTTGCGACGCCAACGCACACCTCAACGAACGCGCACATCAACGAACGTGGTGAGTCTCTATTTAACTTCATATTAAATTCTAGACTTAGTATCTGTAACAGAGGCAAAAGGTCCACATTTATTACAGGAAATAGGGAAGAGGTTTTAGATATGACACTCGTAAAGGAGTCAAATGATCTAAAGGTGGAGGACTGGAGAGTATCGGGAAAGAGGTCGTTTTCGGACCACTGCTGGATACGTTTCAGGATAAACCTCCTACCAGAGCCTCGCATCCCCTTCAGAAACCCGGTCAGAGCAGACTGGGATGAATTCAAAAGACGAGTAGTGCAAAGCGTTCCAGCGCCAACTTGCGAGATTCTCGAAAACACCATATCCATTGATGCTTCAGTGGAGAAATTATCCAAAGCTGTCCGCTAAGCAGACCACCCAAGAAGTCTTACCCCGCTTGGTGGAGCAGGAGCCTGAGCGCGCTTTTCAATAGGGCTAAATCAGCAAAAACAGCTGAGGATTGGACCGCCTATAAAAAGGGTCTTAAAGAGTATAAAAACTCCATTAAAAAGGCCAAACGGACATCATGGAGGGCTTTCTGTGAGTCCATTGAGAGTGCAAGCGAATCTGCTAGGCTCAGGAAGGCCCTCGCAAGCAGCCCTAGTGTTCCCTCTTTCTTGATGCGGGACGATGATTCCTTTACAGAATCGGCAGAGGAGACACCGGAACTGCTTATGAGCACGCATTTTCCCGGTAACTCGGATGAAAACAGGGCGGCGAGTTATGCTGGTAGGCCGGCTAGATTAGATTTCATTACGAATAATAAATATGATAAAAGTTTAACAGTAATATTTAGTAAAAAAAAATATATATAAAATATTTTTTTTTTGATAAACGAATTCTAAATAATAGTTAGAAAAAAAATTCTTTATTCCAAATAATATTTAGTAAAAGGTAATAAATAATTAGTTTTTATACATATACGCATGAAAATGTGCCATAAGCATATTTGTATTAAAGTTTGTAAACTGGCACTTTTCTCACTACTCGTTTGTTCCTTTTACGAAAGTTCCCTGCGGAAACGGGGATGGTGCAGTAAGTCGCTATGCACTCATTCCCAGTTTCATATTTTTTCTTCCTAAAATTCATTACATATTTCTGAGTCGCTTAATGCTCCCATATTTTTTCAGGTAATGATTTCCACATTTCTCCTAAATAATTCTTTTGTGCAAGTGCTTACATTACCCTCATCATGTGGCAGCAAATAAATTCTTAAAATAAATCGCTGTAGCATGTAATGTATTAATTTATTGACCTCTTCAATATTGCCAAAATGCATTTCTCAATGCATTAAAGTACATAATTGTCTAAGTCAGCATGGTATATCTATTGTACATATGACACCAGGGCAAGATCCCATGCTCGCGTGCCATGTGTATGAACTTAGCTGGTGACTTGCAATATACGGACCTTGCACTCACTTGCAATATATGGATTTTGCATTCATTGGTGATTTTCGTGCCAGCGATTTTTGGATCATTAGTTTTCTTTAAGTCAACCAAATAAGAGTGTCCCCCCACCAGTGGTAAGGCCTCTTATTTATAAATTAAAGAACAAAAACCAGAATGATATAAATATCAATAGATTTTAATAAGCTTATTTAAAGTAAAAGTGTTTAAAGTAAAGTGTTTTACCGTCAAGGTTGTGTTTCTCTAAACTAAACAAACGTCAATTTAAGGGCAGGTGAACTTCTCCTGATAGAGGACAGCACCCCCGTGTCTTTGTCGCAAAAAGAGCGAGTAAATACACCCCCAGATACACCCCAGATACATGCCATAAAGTAAATGAAAACCAAGTGGAATTGTTTAGATGTTTGAAAGGTGGAAAAATTCTCGATGTGTACAAAATTTATGAAATACAAAAAAACGAGAGGATGTCTCTTTCCTCGTAAATAATCAGATTGATTTTAAAAATAAAAGTCCGTTAATTTCTCCACCTCTCTTTAAAGCTTAGGGATCTTTGTTTTGTTGACACTTAGTTTTATTTAGTCGTTACCCAGAAGATGTCCTAATCAAACGAAACGCATCAGCTCTTTTTTGTTATTTCTTAAATTTAAGATTAGAAAAAATAAAAAGCGTTGTGAAACTAATAACAAGTGCGGCTGTATTATATATATATATATATATATATATATATATATATATATATATATATATATATATATATATATATATATATATATATATATATATATATATATATTTATTTATACAAATTACAGGGTGCTCGGAAAATGTGTAGGAAAATGGATTTTTTGAAGTATTCTGATCAAAATTTTCTTCCGTACCCCCAAAGTGAACACTTCCAATTCAAAATCGCGTTTAAAAATTTTGGTGCCTTCAAAGGAGGTTTGCTCACTTAAGCTTTTTTGAAAGAAGACATTTTATCCTCTCTAATGGTACCCAATATCCCATAATCCACTTACACATTTTCAAGTTTTTTGACCTCAAACATGAATATTGCGAAAAATTTGCGGACAGTTTCGTATGTTATCCTTAATCCTGTAAAAGGTTTACACCAAGGATATAAGTTTTTTTTCCGTAAGAGGAAGAAAAATATTGTTACCAGGAACGAATATTTGTGAAGTGAGAAACCTTGAATCTTCTATTGAGGCACCGCACACGGAGATCTGTAAATAAACCTAACACGTCTGCGAGTATTAGTCACTGAGTAGAGGGGACAAATCACCGACAGAAAACCTGACAAAAGAAATCTATTTAATTCGCGGTGAAGACTCACGCCAATAGGTCAGCCGAAATAAAACATCGCATCCAATCCAAGAACTCGAAAATTCGAAGTGGAAACCCTTGCCAGGACGTCGCAAAAGTAAACAGATGAATAGAACGTCACATCCACATAAACCCGAAATTTACGTGAACAGAGCCTTTTTGGTGTGAATATCGCGCTCAGCAAGTGATCGACTCCTGACACTACAAACAAAAGGGGCGTAGCTACCCGATTCGGTCACGTTCCGTGGTTCTGGTATACGCGTATGAAGGAGTAAATCGCTAAGGTTGAATCGTTGCGTCTCTATCTCTCTCTCCTTGTGTAGAACCGCGAACTTGAACTCTACGGAAATCTTATAACCGAGAATAGCAAATTACAATGCGTCTGCGCTCGAACTAGTTTCGGACGAAAACACTTCGGGGGCAATTTTTACTCGCCGCAGGAAAGGAAAAAAAAGACTATCTGACGCGAACGGGTCCAAAGGACGATTTCTGAGCCAAATACTCTACTTGATTGATGGATCTCCTTAATAGCACTCTCGAACGAACTGTACGATCTCCTGCGAAAATTTTTTTATCTCCGGTTTCATACGACGATTGAAAGTGACTCAGTCAAAGTGTGCAGGGCTACCTAACAAATGCTATACACGGTTCGTGGAAAATGTTAGCAATAATCCTCAAGCAATGGATGAGTTTTGGCCTGTGTAAAATCTGATAGTCTTCCGTAAGTGCTAAGTGGTACCCCGGGAAAGTATTAGCACTCGTCTTTAGGCGGTATAGGGTTAGGAGGGAATTACCGTTCCTAGAGTCCGAAGGAAAGTGTACTTGCCGCTCTCGGTGGGTAATTTTTCGTAGGCCAGAAATCCAACGATTTTCCACAAGTGCTAAATTTGAGGCACAGTATAAGCATTAACATTCAAATGCTTTTGCGAGTAAAATCCAACAACCTCCAGTAAACGAAAAATTTTGTTCTAGCCGATTATCCCGCACTAGTATAACCCTGCAATGAAACTTGATGATGTCCTGTAAATAGTAAAAGGATGCACTAACGCTCTATAGCAAGTATAATCCAACTAGGTCCTGTAAACGGTAACTATAGGGACTAATATTCCTTACCAAATATAATTCGAGGACGTAATGCAAATGGTAAATACGGACGCCAGTATTCTTTAGCAAATTTACTCCGGAAATGTCTTACAGGTGGGAAATATAGGCACTAGTATTGTTTAGCGAATTTAATTCAGAAATGAAATAAATAAATTGAAAAAAAATGTCTTATAGATGGGAAATATAGACACTAGCATTGTGTAGCAAATTTAATTCGGAAATGTCTTATAGATGGGAAATGTAGGCACGAGTATTCTTCCGCAATATAATTCAAAACTGTCTTGGAAATATTGCTCGGAATATTGGCGTATTCGCATATTCGAATAGTATTCGAATATGCGAATAGTGTATTCAGTATTCGAATAATTCGAGTGGTATTCGAATTATTCGAATAACGAATAGTGCGAATACGACGAATATTATTCGAATATTCACAAATCCACGAATATTACAATATAAACCGTATTTTACTCCACATATTTATATTCCATCATTTCTAAAAATAAACCATCTACAACAGACGTCCGAATTTTAGGGTGATTCCCCCCCCCCCCCCCTGTTCTTTCACCTCCCTTTACCGTTGACGTTCACATTTCACTTGTTAGTACTAAAGAACACTTTGAGATGATGTAATTGCGCAATATCTCAGCGACAGTATTATTGTTGTTTATCAAACACTTAGAATTTATATATTCTAATCAATGTTATATCAACAGGAAAGGCCCTCATCTGTGAAACCGTGTAAGTGTGATCGGCACTTTTCTTTTAGGCGAGGTGAGGACGGAGAGCTCTTCTCCTTAGTTTGCGAACTGTCAAAATGATTACCGTAAATTGTCCGATGGTTTAAAATTTTGTTTTGTAATTACATATAAAGTTTCGAGTGTTTTCTACTATCCTGTTTAGTGTAATATATTAGCGAACTTTAAAGCTAATAGCTTTCAACTTTTTAAAGTGTAGACAGTGTATTTTAATACTGCCATTTTAGAAATGAAGTGCGCGATTTTGTGTTGTGCAAATAATCGGCGTTTTTAATGTGGGATATCGTTTTTCAGGAAATTTTTGATTAAAATAATGTTCTGTTAGTTCTTAAGCTTAATATAATTGTGTTGAAACGCTAAGAACAGCAACGGAAAGCAAAGAAATGTGAAGTTTTCTTAGCGTTCTTAGTTTGTTTACATTTTCTAAGATCGCAATTTTTTGCTTCTCCTTACTTCTCCTTAACTAACCCAGTGGCTCGTGATTTAACTTTTGTAAAGGGACACTAAACACTTAAATTCGTGAGTAAAATGTTTAAAAGTTTTTAATTAATTTTGTGATATATATTCACCAAAAAGAAAGAAAATTATTCGCAATACCTTGAGGTAATTATTAAATGCGATTACGCTCTAATTTCCAATTTATTTTGGCCCTTCTCTAGAAATGTCGCTGTTTTACACTGCCATGACGAAAACAAACACAACTTAACGATTCAACTACATCAAGCCAAGTGCCGAGGTTTTTTAGCTTTAGGGCCTCTCCTTATAGTTATATACTCTAAGACTGCACCTTGTGCTCGCTCATCGTCAGTTCAAATCAGTCTGCGTCGAAGATAGCGTTCAGTTTACTTAGTGTGATCATGAGTACCGGTACGCCTACGGAACACAAAAGTATCGTGTGGGTCCATTTTGATCGGTCTGAAGACCGGAAGTCAGCAGCATGCAAGATTTGCGCCAAGCAATTTAATAATGGATCAACCACTTCTCCACTGTGGAACCATTTCCGGTATATTCACGGAAAAGACAGCCAAATAACTGACTTTCTCGCAAACCACGACCCTGCTAACCCGTCTGGCCAGTCAAACAAACGAAGGTGAGTAAATAACTATATTTTATCAGTTTTTACTTTTTTTCTATGAGTTTACTAAAACAATTGCGAATTAATGTTTGGGGATTGTAACACCAATGATTCTAGATTGTTATTGTTCTAATTTTCCTCTTTTGATCTTTTGATACAAAGTTTTTGGTAGTCCGTTGTCGTTGTGGCTCTGCATTCGTCTTTGTTCAGTGCTTAATTTGTGTGAGGGGGGGGGGATGTGGTAGCTTTTTTTTGTGATTTTTACTCTGTAATTTTTTGGTGCACTACATTAGCTTTGATGGGCTATCAAATGGCGCTGTGTTTATTTAGTGTCGTTTATCTGTTGACGAAGCCTGCGTTTACGGTTATTTCTATTCTAAAACCTGCTCATGATAACTTATGAAGTACTTTGTGTTTAGAAAAGCGGGATTTTTGAAAATGAATTGAAATTGTTTTGTCAGTTGCGGGGAGTAGGGACGGAAAACTGGATTTCACACAGAGAAAAAAAGTACTGGTTTTAAGGGCAGTCGTCTTAAAACTCGTGCCGTGCCCCAAACTATTTTTACTTGCCAATTGAACCAATTTTTAATTTTGAGGGTAGGTAATGTTCCTCTGCGCTTAACCTCCACTTTCCACTCTCAAAATTGAAAATCGGTTCAAAAATAAACAAATGGTAAGCGAAAATAATTTTGGGCAAGTTACCAGTTTTAGAACGACTGCCCCTAAAACCAGTATTTTTTTTCTCTGTACAAGGCATGCGAAGAGTTGCGTTCTTTAAACAAAAATAATTACTATGCTTTGAAACAATTCAGCTTAATTTCAAATGTTGCGACTCTCAACAGCGGATAGACTTTCCAGCTGAAAGCAAGTGTTTGACTAAATTGAGTTTTTTAATGTAAGAAACTTCCTGAAGCAAATAATTTCTCTCTCCACCTCCCCCCCCTTTTGGCGGGAATTTTGTGATAGAAAAGTAATAGGGACTGTGTAAAAATAACGTTACGCTTAATTTGGCTTTTGGCTGTCTTAAGTACCCCGCCGTTTTGTGCCGATTCTTTTTTTTTTGCGAAACAAAAGTTGCTGAAATATAACGGGCGTTCAAATTTCGATATATTTAAGTTTCCTAAGCGGAAATATTACTTCCATGTTCGAAGAACATATGGTTGTATTGCTTGTCATCATTTGTTACTATCGCTTTACATAATCCTTTTAAAAACGTTATATATCAAAATAAGCTATTTTAGAAATTTTACAATAAAAAACAACATATTATCTCTTCTTAAGCTCAATTTTTTGTTGTCAAAAACCTAGAATAAGGATCGAATAGTTTACTTAGGTAAAGCGTATCGTGACGCTTTGTCAGCCCCCCTCCCCCCTTTTCGTCTTCCCGTCATCCGTCTGTATCTTACAGCAAAAACTTTCACGTGCTTTTTTTTCAGAAACGATGATGATTCTTTGGTGGACGACCCAGAGACCAAGACAGTATCCGGAAGCTCATCTTTGGGTGCAGAAACTCCGCGGAAAAGAAGCCGGCATTCAAGGGGATATATGACTTCAGAGCGGCCATGTAGTCCTGCCAAGGCTGAGATTATTACCCAAGCAGTTGTCAAAATGGTGGCTACAGATATGCTACCCTTTTGAGCCTTCATATAAAACGCCGTTTTCGAAAACCGTCAAAAACCGTATTCATATCATGTATGAGGACATAAAAGAAGTTGTGAAGAAGGAACTATCAAAAGCAGACTGGGTAGCCTTCGATTGCGACTCCTGGACATCGCTCGCCATGGATCCGCACGTCACCATAAACGCAAGTTATATTGATGCCAATTGGGTGAAACAAACCTGTACATTATCAACAAGGAGCACTAAGGAGAGACACACCAGCCAAAATATTTCGAAAGATTTGAGGAAAACTGCCGCTGAGTTTGAAATCCCGGAGGACAAACGCAGTGGTTGTACGACCGACAACGTCATCAACGCTACGAAAGCAGCCGACGAATTTGTAGAGGATGAAGGTAGTCGATGTGCGGCGCACACCATTCAACTGGCTGTTCGCGAGGGACTTAAAGAACCAACTGTGAAAGAATCTCTGGACAAGAACGCAGCGCTAGTTGCCCATTTTAAACATTCTACCGTCACCACCGCCGCCCTTCGCGATAGACAAAAGCAAATCTACAAGAAGGAAGACAGAATTCAGCTGGCACAGCGATGTGCTACTCGCTTCGACTCTGACTACCACATGTGCAACACAACGAACAAGAACAAGACTGCAATAATCGCCGTGCTTGGAGACCGAACAGTCACCAAACCATCCGTAGCAACAAATTTGGAGTGGAGTAATTCGGAATGGACTCTGTAAAGAGAAATTGAGACTGTTTTGAAACCATTGGAAGTGTCGACACGAATCCTTTGCTCAAATCAGACTCCGACCCTATCAATGACAATACCAATCGTCCGCGGTCTAATCGAGAACCATCTGGGAAGCGGCTCGAGCTTGGAGGATGAGGTCGAGGTCGACGACGACGACACCGAGAGCGAGACATCACAAACACTAAAATCGACTATTTCCGACGCCCCGAAAAGACGATTTCGAGTAAGTGATGAAGAACCGAGCATTGGAATTGAAATAAGTCTTACCCAATTAGCATCCGCTGTGGACCCGCGGTACAAGAATCTTTGGCACGAGGATGCAGAAGCCAAGAACAAGATTTGGGCGGAATTAGAAGTAAAGATGCTTTCTTGCAAATCCGGAGAAGATTCGGAACAACAAGCAGACAGTTTGCCGAGATCCTCAAAACCGTCGAGCTTCGAAAGGGACCTCGACTTCATATTCAAGCGTCTAACGACGGCCCCGCGCAGGAAAACTGTGGCCGAAGAGCTGGAGAACTTTCGGAACGCCCCCGAAGTATTAGGTGACCCCCTAAAGTGGTGGAAATGTAATGAGAAATCATACCCAAGAATAAGCCAGCTAGCTAAAAAGTACCTATGCATTCCCGGAACCTCAGTTCAATCTGAAAGAAATTTTTCAACTGGTGGCAATATTGTTACTGCCAAAAGATCGTGTCTTCAGGCTGACAATGTTGATATGTTGATCTTTTTATACCAAAATAAAAATTTCCCTCGCGCACAGTAACATTGAGCTGAAACTCTTAAAAATAGTGACAGTGACATGGAAATTCGGAATCTTTTTTCATGAAATTTCGGTTTCTAATAATCCTGTAAAAAAATATTTTTGTAACATGGTTATCATTATAACAATGACACGAAGCGATGCTCGTTTTCTTTTTTTCTTCATATACAATAATATCATTTGTAAAATTTTAGGCATTATATCGTGTAAATAATGTTCTGTTTGTTCTCGTCACTTTATATCTAAATACAGGTTGTATTTTGTCTGTTTTTGTTACAACGAATTAAAAAGTTGACATGTTCTTGTTTTTTATCGAGAAAATTGTACCATGGGTAATACTTTACATGCTACTTTTGTCTGATTTTGTCCCCAAATTAATTCGCTGAGTTTACAAAAGTTCTGTCTAAGATTAAAAAAGTGCGTTTCCTCTAAACGGTCTACTTCATTTTATGCTTAAATTTAATTTCTTATACCGTCGTTAATCTAAAATGTTTGACTATCAAATTCACTCATGTACATAAACGTGTTAATATCAACAATATTATCCAAACGTCTGTCGCTTAGTGATGAAGATGCAAAAGAATGCAACCCCTTCAAGTTTAACACAAACACCTGTATTGAAGCAGGATAACGTACACAAAAATCAAACTATAACTTTATAACATTTTTTAAAACGTTGTCTTCGTGTAAGAAGGGATGAATATTAATTAATTTTAAGGTGCAAGATTGTTTAAGAATACGTGTTATTAAAAACATGTTTCCGACTCATAGGAAGTTTCAAACACGCGAGCGAAGCGAACACAAAATTTTAATATAATAGGAAGCTTAAAACGCAAAAAATGGATTCAGCAAAGCATCTGGGCAAAATGTTGCGGTTGTCTAATATTTTTTCTTTTTTTGTGGGTGCGGGGGGGGGGGTCACGATTCTTTTCAACCTCCCCCCATGGATCTGGGCCGGATCCAAAATCTCTTCGCATAATCTTTTTTGCAATAGATACGGTAGCGACGCGATAAATTCAATCTGAATAGTGTAAAATACGATTTGAATGCTTTTAAAATTGAAAATTATTCGAATACAATATATTCGAATAGCACGAATACTTATTATTCGGATAAGTCTATTCGAATACCACGAATAATTCGTGTATTCCAATAATATTCGAGTATTCCAATATTATTCGTGTATTCGCGAATTATTCGAGACATGCGAATATTCGAATAGTGACTAACACAGCCCGAGCCCTACTTGGAAATGGTAACTATGGGCACTAGTATTCTTTAGCAAATATAATTGAAAACCGTCTCGTAAATGGTAACTACGAGCACTAGTATTCCTTGGAAAATTTAGCCAAACAAAATGTCCTGTAAAGGGTAAATATTGGCACTAGTATTCTTTAGCAATTTTAATTAACAAAGATGTCTCGTAAGTGGTAAATATTGGCACTAGTATTCTTCCGCAATATGATTCAAAACTGTTTGGAAATGGTAGCTATGGGCACTAGTATTCTTTAGCAAATGTAACCAAAATGTCTCATAAATGGTAAATATTGGCGCTCGTATTCCTTTGCAAATATAATTAAAAACCGTCTCGTTGATGGTAACTACGAGCACTAGTATTCCTTAGCAAATTTAGCCAAGCAAAATGTCCTGTAAAGGGAATATTGGCACTAGTATTCCTTAGCAATTTTAATTAACAAAGATATCTCGTAAGTGGTAAATATTGGCACTAGTATTCTTCCGCAATATGATTCAAAACTGTTTGGAAATAGTAGCTATGGGCACTAGTATTCTTTAGCAAATGTAACCCCAAAATGTCTTATAAATGGTAAATATTGGCACTGGTATTCCTTCGCAAATATAATTCAAAACCGTCCCGTAAATGGTAACTACGAGCACTAATATTCCTTAGCAATTCTAATTAACAAAAATGTCCTGTAAGTGGTAAATATTGGTACTAGTATTCTTCCGCAATATAATTCAAATCAGTCTCGTAAACGGTAACTATGAGCACTAGTATTCTTTAGCAAATGTAACCAAAAATGTCTTATAAATGGTAAATATTGGCACTCGTATTCCTTCGCAAATATAATTCAAAACCGTCTCGTATATGGTAACTACGAGCACTGGTATTCCTTGGCAATTCTAATTAACAAAACTGTCCTGTCAGTGGTAAATATTGGCACTAGTATTATTCCGCAATATAATTCAAAATATTGGCACTAGTACTCTTTAGCAATTTTAATTTAAAGAAAACGTCTTGTAAATGGTCCATATTGGCACTAGTATTCTGTAGCCAATTAAATTCAGAAGCGTCCCATGTCATTACAGAACGAATCTCAGCCCTTTTGGCCGAAACCGAGGGGGCCTCTCCAGCTAAAGTGACCACACTTTGGGCAGAGTGTAGTCGCCTCTGCTAGGCAAACAGACACAACTACCTTTGACTCTTATAGGGAAGGAGTTTCGTTTTATCGGGGTGCGGCCCCTCAGCGGCTCCCCTGGCGAGATGTCGCAGTGCACTTAACCCGGGTAATTTCCCTGTCACTAGAATGTGGGGCTCCGAATTGGAAAAAAAAAATTGTTTGACTACATTGACGTTTCATAAAAACATTACCTGGGTGGGAGCACTATACCTCTTACTGTTTGTCCAGCGCCGTCCCTTAAGCTTAATGTGCGTTTTCCGCGTCTCCCTTCGGGCTATTAAATTTCTTCCATTGACGACAAAAGCACATCCCCATGTGCGGCCAGCAATCTGTCTTTCTGGGCTGCAAAACAACTTCCCCGAGTGTTTATTTTCGGGCTGAATAAAATAACACAAACGTGAGCTGCGATGTATCCATTTATTGCTAGGAATCACAATCACACTTGGCGAAATAAAAGAGAAAAATTGCAAAAATTAAAACTGAAAGCTGGAGCACGTCTACAAAAGGCGGCATAAAAGAGAAAGCAAAAATAGGAATAGAATGAACACCTGACCGGAATCGGCGTTAGCTCCCCCCCCCCCCGTTTCGAAACTCGACATTCCGGATGTCTAGGGCGCGTTCGTCTTTTAGACCTTTTTCAAAGTTTATTATATTCGTACTAAATTGCGATATGTTAAAGAAAATTACGTTTATGTTAACGAAACGGTGGGGAATGTGTCGATTGGCTTATGAAGTGTTAAACCGGCAGTTAATTAATTATTTTCTTGCGATAACAGACGGATGGTGAGCTTTGTTGGCGTTGGCGTAACGTCACCACTTTTTTTTACAGATAAGCTGTCCTCAGCGCGGCATTCGGTTGGTGTTAGCGTGTTGGCGTTGCGTAACAATATCAAGTGTTTTTATCATCTTTAAAAATGATAATCAGTATGCTTTATAGGTATCAGAATACCCTCTTCACACTGTAACTCCTTTTCGACCGGATTCCTTAACGTGCAGGCCGCCACTGTAAGCCGAAATTTTTATTTGATTGTTTTGAATGCTGGGTTTTTTATTCAATTATTTATATAATTTTTATATATTTATTTAACTTAAACAATTATAAATATATCAGATTTACTTCATTCACAGATTTGTCCATTTGTTAACGAAATATTTAACATTAAAAACAATGTTATTATTATACATTTTGAATTAATCTTCGCAGATTACGTTTACTTACACACCTTTTATACATTTTTTTAAAAAACAATATTATAATTATATTAAAAACCTTTTTCACAATATGTGAGTATTGTATATTGTATATATATATATATATATATATATATATATATATATATATATATATTGTATATTAAAACGTTTTTTAATATATTATAAACTTTATACATTCGCGTACACAAGGACAATCACGCTGTAAGGCACGTATTGACTGAATGCAATAAATTTAAAACTGACTAATGCGCATAAAACCTACGTCGGCGTGCACAAATTTTCAGAATAATTAGTTACACTTTACATTGATTACTTTATGCATGACTCTAGGCTATGCCTATTGTAAACATTTTCACATAGGAATTCATTGAAGCATAAAATAGTTTTTAAAAAAAATGTTGAACCGACTTCACAAAAAGCGCTAAAAAGCGTAAAATAATTTTTAATTTTATATCTATTACCACATTTTGAAGTCGGTGCAAATCAAAAGAACCAAACAACTACAACAAAAGTAGTTAATCGTCTTTCCTTATGATCCCGTGAGCTAAAACGTTCAGGTAGTATTATGTATTATTTTCAATTGTAGTTCTGTAGTTGTTTTATTTGTTTAATTTGCACCGACTTCAAAATTTCGTAATAGATATGAAATTAAAAATTATTTTATGCTTTTTAGCGAAGTCGGTTCAACTTTTTTTTAAAAAACGATTTTATTTTTCACCTTTTAGTGTCTTCTACTGTAAACAACGAGGAAAGAACCATCCAAATCGGTCCACGCGTTAAAAAGTTAGGTTTAACCCCCTACCCCACCTCCACCCCACTAAAATTGTTTCTCTCATGGTATCAATCAAGGAACATATTCTACCGAACAGAAAAGGAATCATCGAAATCGGTCCCCGCGTTACGAAGTTAGACTACACGTCTCCCCTCCCGTATCGTAGATAAATTGTTGGCTCCTATTAGCAATGGGGAATCACACTCTATACAACAGTAAAAGAACCATCCAAATCGGCCCACGCGTTACAAAGTTAGGTTCCACCCTCCCCTCCACAAATTACCCAAATTTTTTCTCGTGGTATGAATCAGAGCATACTCTACTCAACAGAAAAAGAATTATACAAATGGGTTAACTCGATATGAAGTTATACTATACCTCCCCCCACCACCCCCCGCACCATTTGACCAAATTATTCTCCTATTAGAAATGGGGGATCACACTCTATACAACAGAAAAAGAACCATCGAAATCAGTTCACGCGTGACAAAGTTAGGTTCGACCTCCACCCCACCAAAAAAATAAATAAATAAATAAAAAAGAATACACGTCGAACTTAGAACCTCTTTGTTTTTGGGAAGTCGGTTAAAAATGGAATCGGTTCTCACTTTTCCTACTGGGATATCTCATGTATGTGATTACATGTAGCAATGATTTCAAATAAAGTTGCGCTGTACATATACAAGTTTCCGTGATTAATCAGCTTAGAACTACTAAAGACGAGCCGGAAGTAAAATTAAAGGATTGCACAGATATATGAGTGGAAACTCGCAGCAATCCGTGGTCTATTCGAAACGGGTGAGGCACTGTCGGCTGACAGTGCAACAAGCAATGGCAACGGTTACTGGTATATGTAAAGACGTAATTGGTGCAACAAATATAGAGATCAACAAAATAAGTGTGGTAGAATCAAGTAAAATAGTAATAGCAGAAATGAGAGACAATGAGGCTGCCGTCAGCATACTAAGGAATGTTAAGAAGCTAAGAGGCACAGCATACAGTATAAGTAGAGACCTACCACCAGAAGTGAGAAGGAGCAAGAGCAAATTATTGCGCCTGCGCCAAAACCTTAATACGATTGATAGCACCAAAAGAATATATTTGAGAGGAGAGTTACTGGTAGTGGATGGTAAAAATTTCGGAATAATAGAGGACAGCAGATTGATGCAAGACAGAACAGATGGAATAGAAGCCATGCGAGAAATATTTGGAAATTACTGTCTCAACGTTCTAGAGGAGTTAGGGTTAAGGTGAAAAATTCAGAATAGCTAGGTAGACGCTGTATGTCAGCGAGCATCAGGTAGTGATAAGGAACAAATAATACCTAAAAAAATGCGCGTTTTGTCGTATAATGTCAATGGATTATGTAATAAGATAATATTTCCAAACCTTTTTTCTTTTGTAAATGAAAATGATATAGTAATACTGATAAAGACTTTTATTGATAATGAACAGAGTGATAGATTTGAAATTTTTTTTGGGAATTTCAAAACATTATGGATTTTTGATGAAAAACAAAGTAAATATAGTAGAGCGAGTGGCGGATGTTTAATTGCATATAAAAAGTACATAAACTGTTGTGAATTCCAGACAATCAACCAAATGCCGATCAAAAAAGTTAAAATAAACCGTGAAGCAATTTATATCACACCGACTTACCTAAACTGCAATAAATGGGAACAGGATTTTAAAGCAGGTAGTCGAAATGGGACCACAGCCGAAATTATAATTCGGTTACGGTCAACAGAAATCAAATTGGGTTTTTTAAACCGCAATTGCAACAACCTTAACCGTAATTAATTTTCTTCAATTCGGTTTCGGTTAGAACCGAAATGTAAAATTTCATTTTCGGTTTCATTTAAAACCGAAATGTGAAATATAATTTTCGGTTTTGGTTTCGGTTAAAACCGAAATGTGAAATATAGCTTTCGGTTGTGGTTAAAAACCACGTAGATAAAATTTTCGGTTTCGGTTACAACTGAAATGTTAGGGTTAGAGTTAAATTGCTGTCGTTGGGATTTTTATATAATATAATGAAGTCATCCGACTCCCCTCTACTCCCTACCACCCTCCCTTCACCCTCCCTTCACAAGACATTTACTCCCCTCCCCCTTCCTCACCCCTTCCCCTACCCTTCCCCTCCCCACCCCACCCATGCCCTTCCCTTTACCACCCACCCTCCCCCACCCCTCCCAATCCCCTCCTCCCAGTCACTATTCACCCTCTTCCAACTGACGGTCCCTTCATCAAGACATTTACCAAATATGCTATGTAATGAAGGTAGTGAAAAATCGCAAGACCGGATATATAACTTCTTCCGCGGTTGGTACCAATTTAAATCGGTCTTTGAATTACATTAATTAGACCGAGAATAAACAGTAAAGGAAATCTCCTTAAGCTATATGTGGTATGCCTATAAGAAACCAAACTTACGAGAGTGCGAGAATCTATGTTCAAGTTTAAAAACTGGTGAATAAAGACTAGGTCAGCAACTCTACGTCATTCCTCCAACGAGTGCATATTAAGCAATTGGAGGCGATCCGCATAAGGAAGATGCCTGAGTGGAGCACTCCACGGGAGGTCCCTTAGTGCGAACCTAACAAAGTTCCGCTGCACCGATTCAATGCGCCTGGAATGAACAGCATAGCAGGGAGACCAAACCTGAGATGCATACTCGAGAATTGGTCTAACCAAAGAAAGAAATAAGTGAATTAGGGTCTGTCGATCAGAAAACTCCCTTGACCACCGCTTAACAAAAACCAAAACTGAATTACTCCGAGATACGATATGATTTATGTGCAGAGTGAAATCGAGTTTTTTTTATCTAGCTTTACACCAAGGTCAGTAACGGATCCAACACGACGGATAGTAGTTTCCGCAAAGGTATAATCAAAGACGAGCTGATTGATGTTCCTAGAAAATGACATAACTTCATATTTATCCAGGTTAAGTTGCAGTCCATTTGAGGCACACCAAATCCTGAAGGTATTCAAATCATCCTGAATGCAGAAAGAGTCATAGCTGTTTCTAACGCATGAGAAAATCTTCATATCGCCGGAGTAGATTAAGACTTTGGAGTGCCTAATCAGAGGAACAATGTCGTCAATGGCAAAAATAAACAGCAGCGGCCCCAGATGGCTACCCTGCGGTACACCAGAAGAAGCCCTAACAACTCTATATAAAGTGTTACGGAAAGATACCCGATATGATAGGATCTTTTAAATAAGAGCGGGTACAGGCGAGCACTAGAGGCGGAAAACCCAGATTTTCAAGTTTAAGCACAATAACAGAGAGAGGGAGTTTATCAAATTTCTTGCTAAAGTCGGTGAAGACACAGTCGGTCTGGAGACCCCGCCGGAAGGAAGAGATTATGTGGGATGTAAATTCAAGCAGTTAGTTTTCCTCGATTTACCAGGCAGAAATCCATGTTGATTAGATGAGATTAGCCCCTTACACTGCACAACAAGCTGTGAATATAAAACAGATTCGAACAGCTTGGGCATGCAAGAAAGCTTTGCGATTGGCCTATAATTGGTTATTAAGTTTTTATGCCCCTTTTTATAAACAGGAATTATAAAGGAGCTCTTTCATAACGTAGGAAATCTACCGGCCTGAAGAGATTTGTTGAACATCAACAAAGACTCTCGTCCAGAGAAGGCACAAAGTTGCCAGATGAAAAGGTCCCCTAAAAAAATAATGCAAAGTTGTCAGCTATATCGGGCGCGCTGCAATTAGAGGTTCCATTGTACCACATTGTAGATGGATACATATCAGTCCTCTTCTTCATATTAACAAATTTAAAAAAGGTACGAAGATCATTATGCCAGTTATCGCGAACATTATCAAGGTATTCCCTGTATAAAGATGACGATAACGCTAAAAAGCTGTTATAGCAATCAACGAAATCACAATAAGCTGACGTGTTTCTACAGCGTAAGAAAGTTTTCCATAGTCTATTTTGTTAAGGCTCCGTAGCTCTCTCTTATACCACGGGGGAGAATGACAGGTTTATCTCGACCGTTTGAGTGGTACACATGTATTAAACAGACCATAAATCCTATCATAAAACACGGAGACGCATTCGTCGATATCTCTACCATCTCTACTGGGAAATCGATTAAATCGATTCTGTTTGAATGATCAGAGAAGTCCGCCCTTTTGAAATCAAGTACGTACTGATATACGTTGGGGTCAGCAATATTCGAACTATTGTAGCAGAAGGAAATGAGAATGGGCGGATGTCGACTGTCGATAGTTGGTAAGTTACGAGAAGCCGATTCGACTATAGTGTTACTCGAATCGGAAGTAAATATAAGATCTAACTGTCTTCCCATAGAGCTCTTTACTTCACTCACTTGGTGTAAACCAGAGGAGGAGATGGCGTCAAGAAAGTGGGGGTCGCTAGCAGTAAGACAATTGAAGGGAAGGTAGTCATCGTCATCAGCGTTCAATACCCATTGAACGTTGTGTAAATTAAAGTCACCAAGAAGGATGATTTCGTCCTCTGGGTTCGTTATATTATTAATAAAATCTAAGCTAAGAATTAAAATGTCGAAGAGACTTCGACCGTCTGCATCAACGTAGTTTGTAACATTTGGAGGAATATAACAACAAAGCAGGAAAAAGTTCATCTTAATAAGAGAGAGCTTAAGAGCTAAGAGCTCAATTGTTAGCGTGTCGGAGAAAGAAGGAATATTGTCACCCTCCTCTGGCTCCGTGGTCCGAGATATTGTACCGGTCCGTTCCCCACCTGTTGATCTTCTCCCGCGCATGCGGGACCAGGACTCGCGCCAAGCCTCGCGTCGCTCTCGAGCTACTCGCGTGCGAAGGCGTCGTCGTGGTTCTGCTCGCGAACCCTCTGTGGCGCCCGAGGCTCCTGTCCAAAATACGGCTCATCGCCCTTCAGGTGATCTGGCTGACGTTGAACCAGCTGATGACGTTTCAGCTATTCGTTCCACGGGGGTTGCTGCTGACTCTATGCAGACTTTGTCGGCGAGTACTTCGTCTTTTAGGACGGTTATCCTGAGACCAACCAGACGGCCTAAATGCATTTTAGTATCCAGGGTGCACCCTGATACATCTGAGCGCGACGTCATTGACCACATCTCCACACTTGCAAGTGTTCCCGTTGGCATGATCGCTTGTCGGAGAATCAGCCCAGCACACGGCCAGGGTGAGCGCGCCTTTTCAGGCTCTTTTAAGGTTTTTGTTCCCGACGACTCCTTTCCAGCGATTATCTCGCCTGACTTATGGCCTCCTGGCTCGAGCCCGAGGGCTCGTCCTTCGTCCTGGCGTTGCTCACTCTAACACTCCAAAAAATTGTCAGCGAGGTCTCCTTCTACTATGCCAACGTGACCGGGTTGCGCTCCAAAACCTCGCGCTTGTTCTCCACCTCCAGCTCCGCTGAATTTGATGTCATCTGTTGCTTGTTATGTGGCGGCATATCTGACGCCGAGCTCTTTGGACCTGAGTTTCAGGTCTTTCGTCGTGATCGCCACTCCGATTTGTGTGCTCCAGTTGGTGGTGGTGTGCTCTGCGCTATTAGGGCCAATATCCCTTTCTCGGTCATGCAGATTGCTTGTTCCGGCGACTTGGAGATTTTGTGCGTCACCTTAAATTTCCCCCAGAGAAATTTGTATGTTTTTACTGTGTATATCCCTCCTGGCTCACCCCCACGTTTATATGACTTGCTGTCTGCCTCCATCAACAGCCTGAGCGATGCCTTGCTGCCCGCCGATGAGGCCGTTGTCTTTGGTGATTTTAACCTCCCCACCGTTAACTGGATTCAGTCCTCGGAGTCTGAAGGGCTCTTGCCTTGCCTTACTTGCGCTCCCCAGCACATTCTGTCCCTTCTGGACACCCTTGCCTCTGCGAGTCTTACACAGTGCAGCGATGTCGTGAACGACCTTGGAAGATCGCTGGACCTTGTTTTTTCGACCAATACGGGTGGCTCGTTTGTGAAAAGGTGCCCGACTCCAGTAACTTTGGGGTCCAGCCATCACCCTGGACTTCAGGTATTTCTGCGTTTTGAGGCCACCGACAAAGTCTTTTCTCTCTTGCGGGATGGTCATTCAACTTCAAAGCCGCTGATTTTTCTTCCCTCAACGACTGGCTCCAGGCTTATGACTGGGCGAACGTACTTGCTGAGCCCGACATTGATCGGGCCGTTTGCAATTTTTATGACGTGCTTTATACCTGTTTTACTCAGTGCGTACCGGTCTCCTTTTCGCGCTCCCCCCAGTTATCTCAGCTATGGATGAATAGCTCCTTGAGACACCTGAAAAACCAAAAGAATAAGGCCTGGAAAAGGTTCTGCTCCTCTAGGTGCGACGAGGACTACCAGGCTACTACAACCTCTACCTTCGTTTCTCTCTCGATCTTCAGACGTCCTACAACAGATTTCTGTCCGACTCGAGACATATTCTTCATTCTAACCCCAGACAGTTTTGGAGATTTATTAATTCTAAGCGACATAAAGATGGCTACCCTTCTTCCCTTAGTTTTGGTGATTGCGAGAGTTGTGGCCCCGTCATTGTGGCCAATTATTTCGCCGACTTCTTCATCACCTCATTCTGTGATTCTGACTGTGATATTGTTTCTTCCGATTTTATCCACTTGACCAGGCTTCCTCATACTTCCCTTGAAACTAAGGACTTAGTTTTTGACGATGGTGCTGTCACCGATTATTTGTTGAGTTTGTCCAATGGATTTTCGTGTGGTCCGGATGGTGTCCCTTCATTCATTTGTTTAACCTGTCTCTGTCTTGTGGCCGTTTCCCCGGTCTCTGGAAGGATTCTGTGATTATTCCCCTTCACAAAAAGGGTGACAAGTCCAACGTCTCCAATTACAGACCCATCGCCAACTTGTGTAATGTTGCGAAGGCGTTCGAGGCCTTAACCAGTGATGTGCTCCATTTTCATTTCCAACCTTTTTAGGCTCTTTTCAGCATGGCTTCATTAAGGGTAAATCTATCACCACCAACTTACTCGAATTCGTGCATCACTGCTTGCCTCTGATTGAGTCTGGCTTACAGGTTTATTGCATTTTCACTGATTTTAGTAAGGCCTTCGACAGAATCGATCATGGGATTCTTGTTCATAAATTTCATTTGCTCGGGTTCCCACCGTTTTTTGTTAACTGGTTGTCCACTTACCTGGGCGCACCCAACGCGTCTTGTTTCGTGGTGCCCTATCCAATGAATTCTTTATTTCTTCTGGGGTGCCTCAGGGCAGCATTCTTGGCCCACTTCCTTTTATTATTTTTATTAATGACGTCTCGGTCTAGCTCCAAGATTCTGTGTTATGCAGATGACGCCAAAATATTCCGTGTCGTCTCCCGCAACGACGATTGTGCTCTGCTGAGCTCCGACATTCACGTTTTTCACGACTGGTGCTCTAGTAACCGTCTCCCTCTTAATATAAACAAATGTACCATAATGACCTTTACCCGCAGAAACTGTCCCATTCTCTTCGACTACTCTTTGGATGGCAGTGTCTTGAGTAGGCTACATATGGTCAAAGATTTAGGGGTTGTTCTTAATTCCAGCCTATCCTTTGAGGATCACATTGACTTCGTCGTGAGTAGGGCTAATTCCACGCTGGGTTTTGTGAAAAGGTGGTCCAGGAACTTGACGATCCCTATCTAACTAGGCTCCTCTTTTGCACATTCGTTAGACCCATTCTGGAATACGCTTGCCCGGTTTGGGATCCCTATTTTGCTGTCCACATCAACCGGATTGAGGCTGTTCAGCGTAGATTTCTTAGTTTCGCTCTTCGCGACCTTCCTTGGCGTGATCCTTTATCCCTCCCATCATATCATGCTAGGCTTGGACTGATTTCTCTTGATTCCCTTGTAAAGAGACGCCGCATAGATCACTTTTATGCATGATTTATTGCAGGGGACGATCAACTCCTCCAAACTGCTGAATGATACAGGCATTTCCATTCCCGCCCGGTCCCTTAGGGATTTGAACTTTCTGCATGTTCCCTTTCATCGTACGCTCTACGGCATGCACGAGCCTACGTCCCGCCTCTACAATGACTACGCTGCCTATATCGAGCTGGGATGTTTTAGGCGACAACTGAAGTGCCATCTGAGGATACTTATTGAATAAATTAGATTTGTATTGATTTTGTAGTCTTCTTGGTTCATTTGTAATTTTCTTAGTAGCCAGTTTTGGCGAAGCTGTTGTTGTTAAATAAATACACCAGAGTAAACATTAAATATGTGTCAATTACTTGTTTGGAATTCCTTTAAGTAATCAAGTTTGTAAATTTTGTTTATTAATCATGTTTATTAGTCATCACGTTTATAGATATAAATCAAGGTAAAGACAAGTATTGTCTTTTCATTTTAAACTCCTTAACATTGGTCCTTCGAGTCTCTTTGCAGCGCAATATACATCGAAGTTACTTTATGTCCTGTTGGACGGATAAGGAAAATACTCTCATCCAGCCAACACTTGAAGCAGCCGCTAACAATCCTACTACTTGCAGAAAAGTCACCCGAAAGAAACTTCGGAATCCAAATTCTGACAACAACGCTAACATCTGCTAGCTCTTACTGAAAACATAAGATGGAGGACTTCTTGCAGTATTCCAGCAGACCTTATCTTGAGCGACAACTATTAGCGAGCATCGTAACATATTAGCGGACTTCATTTGAACTACGTCCTCAGACTTACAGTACCTACCCCAATCCTGGCACGACGCTACTACAAGTGTGAAAAAAAACCTGACTTTGTGAAACAAAGAGATACTTACAAAAATAGCAAACATAACAGACACCTGCCCAACGTCGGACTTTGAGTTACGTGCAGAATTTACTAAACAACCATTAAAAAACCAGAGTGAAGCTGAGGGAACAAACTTTCAAGCTAAAACACATATACACTAGGCGGCATGGAGGCACTTGCAAATTAACAAAAAGAGTGTTTTGAGGAAATGCTCAAAATAAAAACCAATTTCAAGAAAGTCCCAGAGAAAAGAAAAACCGTTACATACACCAAGGTACGGTTAAGTAAGCTGGCATTCCTATGGTCTCAATTCTCAGAACGGAACTTAGAGATTGAAAAATTAAAAGAAGATAATCTAGAACACCCATATTTTAAAAATAAATACCATGAAGAAGCACAGGCACGGTATGAAGCGATATTTGATCTTCTTCAAGATAAATTCGATGAATTATTGAAACACGAAAAAAAGAGCATTCATCAGGAAAACAACGCAAGTAATTCAGAAGAGCGAATAGAAGAACCTGCAATAAAACTATTAAGGGTGCAAGAGGAGACGATTCGATTATTGGATAGACTAATTCAAAATATTAAGAAGGAAATTAATCAACATCAATCAGGTTGTTACTTCCAACAGAAATTAACTACAGTTGAAATGTACTGGAATAAAATCATGTTGAATCACACCGACATGATCCAAGTCAAAAATACGAGGACTAAATTCAAAAGAACACATTCTCGAACATGGAAGATAACTATCAAGCCACCATAATTTTACTACAAGAAACACTAGGAAAATCAGACCGAACCGAAGATGACTTGAAGTTACCAAGAATGGTTCTTCCAATTTTCGATGGTGATTACCAAAATTGGACTTCATTTCATGACATCTTCTTGCGATTGATCCACAACAACGCCAGACTTGGAGATGCGGAAAAAATGCAATACCTTAAAACTAGCCTGAGGAAAGAAGCCGCTAGTCTACTCCAGCATCTGACGATTTCAGATGAGAACTACGGTACGGCATGGAAACTTTTAAACGACCGCTTTAATAACAAAAGAAAATTGTGCTCTGTACAACTGCAAGCACTTCTAGCTCAACCAAAATTAGAAGTGGAATCTGCGCAGGCATACGAAAACTACATGACACAACTAAAGAATGCATACACGCATTAAATAATCTCGGCGTAAACACCACTGACTGGGCGCCGATGATTGCACATATAGTCATACAAAAATTAGACTTTGAAAGCCATAAACTGTATAAACAAGGACTTGAAAAACCTCGAGAATTACCAACCTATGAAGCCCTCTTTCGATACTTGAAAAACAGGTTCCAATCCTTAGAATCTCTTAAAGATTCAAAAAGGAGGGAAAGTCATCCAATATCTCAAACAAATCGACCAGCTAGAATACAACAATGGTCGCGCTTCAAATCCTATCATACCTCAATTGCAATGGGAAAGTCCCAACACTGTCAACAGTCACATAAAAGCTACACATGTAAGAAGTTTCATTCTCTTACTCTTCTAGAAAGCAAAAACTTCATTCAAACTCAGAAACTCTGCCTAAACTGCCTAACACATAATATTGGAGAGAAGTGCCACAGCCGTCATAAGTGTAATATCTGCAAACAATCTCACCACACATTATTACATCTAGAGCAAAAGGTGCATACCCATTTATTACCAACAAAAGCAGATGAGAAGACAACTATACAATCTCATTATGAGTAAGCGAACTTCCAACGTGATCTTAGCTACAGTTCTGATAAAGGCAAAGGCCGTAAGGACGGAAGACTGGAATATCTAAGAGCGTTAATAAATCCGAGCTCTTAGGCGTCCTTTATTTCTGAATAAGCTGCTCAAATGCTAGGACTGCCAAGAACAAAGGTAAATGCGGAGATATCTGGGCTCGGACTAACATCATCAGGAACGGTGCGCCACAAAATGACTGTAAACATACTGCACCGTTTCTCATCGACATTTTCTATAAATGTTGAAACACTCATATTGCACTCATATGCGATGGTCTTGTTGCACAACGTACGGAATTCGGATTTATTATATCAGGTGAAGCACTAGGTATAAATACGAGTACTTCAATTACATGCATGATCTCGTATGCGGAACTTGACAACACGATGACTAAATTTTTGAGATAGAAAACGTTGATAATTCAACAATAGAACCGTCTCCAGAAGATCAGTATTGTGAAAATCACTCTCCAAACCTACAGAAGAAACGCTGATGGTTCATATACAGTAAGAATCCCTTTCAAAGATAATGTGGTGAAATTAGGTGAATCAAAACGACGAGCAACCGCACGTTTACTTCAGAACGAGAAACGATTTACCTCAGACAGAAAACTCGAAAAAGACTACAAACACCGTTACGTTTACACAGCTGATATTGAAAAGATGTATCGCAAATTAAAATCCATGTAGAAGACCAAAAGATTTTGTGGAGACCCTCAGAAGATCAACCAATCAAGGAATTTTGTCTGACAACTGTAACGTATGGTACAGCTTCTGCTGCATACCTTCCATTACGGACCTTACAGCAATTAGCAGTGGACGAACAGAGCGCATACCCCCTTGAATCGAAAATCGTTATGAGAGATTTTTACGTGGATGACTGGTACAAACTCTATTATAGAAGCAAAAACCATCCAAAGAGAATTAACAAACCTTCTGGCCTCTGGTGCATTTAAACTAAGAAAATGGATTACTAATGAACAACAACTTCTTGATACCATACCAAATGAGATGAGAGAAAAAGAGTTACAGGAGATTCGAGATGGATATATCATTAAAACACTTGGAATATCCTGGCTACTCGCCAAAGATTGCTTCCAATTTAAAGTTAACATGACGGACCAGACAATTACTAAACAGTTTGTGTTATCTAACATATCCAAGATTTATGACCCCTTAGGATGGTTGTCTCCCGTCATTATTCAAGCAAAATTACTAATGCAGGCACTATGGGTCACAAAATTACCTTGGGATGAAGACTTACCATCTGAATTAAAAGCCAAATGGATTCACTTCAAAACTGAGTTAACTGCGGTCCAATCAATAAAAATATATCGGTGCATAAAATACAACAACCAACCAAATATACAAATTCAAAGCTTCTGTGATGCTTTTGGGGCCTACGCTGCCGCTATATACAGTAGAGTGGAAACGTCACAGGGTGAAGTCACAGTGACCATGCGCACCTCCAAAACCAAAGTCACACCTATTCAAAAGCAGACGACACTTCCACGACTGGAGTTATGCACAGCCGTGTTACTACCTCGACTTTTACAAAAACTATCACCGCACTCGAGATACCACAACCTACCATCCATGCTTGGACAGACTCTACAATCACCTTAGCTTGGATAAAAGGTGATCCTGCTAGATGGAAAATCTTTGTGAATCATCGAGTCGCCGAAATAAATGCATATATTAAATCTGAGTCTTGGCATCATGTGAAATCCGAAGAAAATCCTGTAGACTGTGCTTCAAGGGGAATTAGTCCCACCCAACTTAAGACACATGCATTGTGGTGGACTGGTCCGAAATGGCTCTCAATGCCAAAAGAACAATGGCCAACTATTCCAGATAAAGACTTCAAAATCAATAGGGAGCAACGTCAACAACACATAGCTCTTCTAATCACAACCAAGTCGACAGAATTAATTAAAAGATTTTCAAATTTGCCAAGGATGCTACGAGTTTTCACTCATTGTATACGTTTCATTAGAAATTGTAGAACAAAACAGCGTATCCAGGCAAAACTTGATAAAAACGGAATATTACGAGTGGGAGGAATACTAGATAATTCACTTTTATCATACAATGAAAAGCACCCTATGATCTTGCCCCACAATCATCATTTTTCAACACTTATTATTAAAGATGCTCGCACGAAAACATTACATGGCGGGAATCAAATTACTCATGCTTATATTTTACTGAGATACTGGATTATCGACGCGAGAAATGCCATAAGACGAAATATACAACATGTTGCCGTTATCGTAAAGAAACCACAAAACAGCTAATGGGAAACCTACCAGCCTCAAGAATCACTCCATCAAAGCCTTTCTTGCATACAGGGGTAGACTATGCGGGCCCATTTAATATACGAATGTCGTCAGGCAAAGGAACCAATGCATACAACGGCTAGACTGCAGTCTTCGTTTGTTTATGCACCACAGCAATCCATCTGGAAGCAGTCGGTTATCTCACTAGCGATGCCTTTTTATCAGCATTTAAACGTTTTATCTCCAGACGTGGCTTCCGTTCAGACATGTATAGCGATGACATTTTTTTTTATGTTTTCCGGATTATCCGCGTAAAATTATTAAGAGAGTGCTAATAAAAGTACTCACCCCGAACGTTTCGCATCAAGTTTCATTGAGCGTGGTCACCGGGTAACTTCCCGGTAAGTACCTTTATTAGCACTCTCTTAATAATTTTACGCGGATAATCCGGAAAACATAAAAAATGGCAGTGAGCAACCGCGAAAGCCTCAAAAGTCATATGTATAGCGATTGCGGGACTACCTTTGTTGGAGCCAAAACTGAGCCTTAAAAACAATTTAACGCAATGGTTCGAGACAAACGCCTCCACAGAGATTATAAATAAAGGAACTCAATGGAATTTCATCCCTCCTGCGGCCCCTCACTTTGGTGGACTTTGGGAAGCCGGGGTGAAATCCACAAAACATCATATGAAACGAGTAGCTGGAGAGCACAGGCTTGGCTTAGCCAAGTGATTTAGCAGTTATAACGCCAGGTCACTTCTTAACTGGGAGCTCAATATTGGTTCCACCAGAACCTCTGATTGATTGTCTGATTGAAGGCAGACTTTTGGAAAATTTGGACGACAGAATACCTTTCGCGACTACAACAACGGCCCAAGTGGACCAAAACCGAAAATAATATCTAATACAGAGATCTAGTTCTTTTAACCGATGAAAGAACTCCACCTGCCCGATGGCCACTAGCTCGAGTGATAAAGGCCATCCAGGACAGGATGGATTGGTAAGAGTAGCGATCGTTTAGACTGCGAAAACATCCAATATTGTTTTCGCAGTCTAATAACTAAATTATGTAAACTTCCCTTTGAATAGGAAGACTTATCGACACCAGATATTCAAATGGATGTACCACCTACCCCAGTGTCTATAACACAAAGAGTCAACAAGCGGAAAAAGCGGTCTCACCCAGTAATTTATCCTACTTGCATACCCCCAGACCATCGATAGAAGAATTAAGGCGCTCTTGTATACCAACAAAACGACCTAAGAAAGTTACAACATCATCTTTACTGACTACACTCCTCGTAATAGGTCTTATACTTCCGATTCCAGGCCAGCCGATAGCTTTATCGTCAGAAGGTTCAACTGATTCAACGCCAGCAATGACAGAAGTGCAACCATTCCAACACAACCCATGGATTTATTTTGAAGACTTGGGGCATCTGGATATGGTCAACAACGAATGGAATACTATCGTCTACTATAACCAAAGTACATATTATCAACAACTTGAAGGTTTTCATTTATATGTGGAGAAACTCTCAATTCTTTGCAATAAGACCACTACATTCCACTATTATTGCAACGCCGTCTTAAAGGAAATCCAACATAAGGTAGAAATAATGCACGAAAATAATTTAATTCTGCATAACCGGAATGGAAACCATATGCATAAAGGAAGGCAAATACACCGAGCTCCATTGGAAATTATCAGCACATTACAACATACTCTATTCGGAGTGTTAGATCAGTCATATGCAGACCAGATTGAAAACGAAATAAACAAACTTCGAGAAAATGAAAATTATTTGTTGCATCTCGCCAGGAACCAAACATCTATAACAGAAGTCACCGCGAATATTTTGAAGAAGAATAGTGAGGAAATCCAAACACAATTCGAAGCACTTTTTGAACATATAAGGAAAAATACTATCGCTATAAACCACCGGATGGAAGACAACGAATTGGCTCAATCCTTCACCGCAATGACAACTTTTCTTAATTTAATAATGAACACATATGAAAACATACAAAGGGAACTCATAGCCTTGTTGTTAGATGTCCAAAATGGGAAAATTAATCCATCTCTCTTAACACCCAAACAGCTCCGAAAACAAATTCAATTTATAAGAGGGCATATTTCAGCTGCATTAATCATATCTGCAGAAAGGAATGCTGATGAGCCAGACAAGAGTGAAGTCCCAACGACTAAGTGAAAGTGGAATCATAAAATTAGGACCAGGATGCGCTATTAAACATCAATCCATGAAGATACATGCCCAATCCATCATAAAAGACTACCATAAATCATCATTTCTGCCCACTATCAACATTTCCGATTTCCTACCGAACATTGAAATAAAGAAACCAGAAACCATTCCAGCAGTTCCATTGTTTCATCTAGACACCAAAGGACTGGACAATACTAAATTAAAAATAAACAACGACTTCGAGATGCCACTAGACAATCATCATGTGCACCATTACATCTCTACATATCTAACAGTAGCAATCATAAAAGGGATAATCATGTGGCTTCTCTACCCTTATCTACCACCAGGCAAGAAAAAGGAAACATTCGAAATCACACCCATGACTCCACAACCACCAAAACGGACAACTATAGTTCCTCGGCGGCAGAATGATCAATAGATCAGAAATCATCCTATCATCATCACCCCAATTCCTCCGGTCACTGCACTACAAATCTTGCATCAGCACACCTCCAGTCACTGCACTACAGAACCATGCATTTTTCTCTACCGTTTAAAAGCTAGGTGTCGTTTTTACTTTCGCTAGCGACGCTGCGGTCAGCAAAATAACTTACACCAGAGTAAACATTAAATATGTGTCAAAGAGTTCAATTACTTGTTTGGAATTATTTTAAGTAATCAAGTTTGTAAATTTTGTTTATTAATCATCAAATTGCTAATTTGTTTTAGGTCATTCATTTAGATTAAGTCATCACGTTTATAGATATAAATATTGTTATTTACTTAAGGTAAAAGTCAGAGTAAAATAAATCAATGTAAAGAGAAGTACTGTCTTTTCATTTTACACTCCTTCACAGCACTATTCTACAAACTGTTAAATATGGAAGTCTCAAGCAAATATGTGAATGTGCTAAGGGCATTATATACCTTGTGTCTGTACGATTTGGAATGGAAGATACCTACCGCAGTTTATTGAAACGAATATGGGGGTTAGACAGGGAAATCTTCCCAGTCCGACATTGTTTACACTATACCTACCATTATTTACACTATACCTGAATTTTTATGTTTTTTTTTTACACTATACCTGAATTTTTAGAAGAATGCATTTAGGTGGGTGACGATGTTGTAGGCCTGCTGATGTATGCAGATGATATTGTCATTCTATCAGACGATCCTGATAAATTACAAAGAATGATTGGTGGGTTGATGAACTACTGTAATAGATGAAATCTAACGGTCAATTTAGAACAATCTAAAATAATGGTCTTCAGGAAGGGGGATGGCTAGCTGCTCATGAAAAATGGTACTTTAGAGAAGAGGTTATTGAAGTTGTTAGTAGCTACAAATATCTAGGTATAACACTAGTCCAAAGCCTCTTTTATCAGAGACACGAGAGGAAAGACTTATTCTAGCGAAGAACATTATTACTGTTACATGAAATAAGTTTCTAAGGAGGAAGGATGTCGCACTATCAGACAAATATAAGGTATTTGACGCCGTAACACGATCAATTATGTGCACAGGAGCACAGGTATGGGGTTATACTGAGTATGAAGGAGTAGACAAAATTCTCAGATATTTTATCAAGAAACTATTTCGTCTGCCACACACTACGCCGAACTATATGATATATCTCGAGAGTGGTCTTAATAAAATCTTCTTATACACCATAAAACTACAGCTTCACTATATAATCAAGGCACTGAATTTAGGTGAGAGAAGATTGCCAAAAAAATTATTTATTCACTTTATTCGTCAGAAAGTTAGCTGGGTGCAGGAGCTTATGAAGTATGGCCAGCAAATAAGAGATAGGGAGTTTTCAGATTTTGAAAGTCATAACAGCATAGATTGAATTAAGATAAAAGTAGAAATAGTAAAACTGTTAGAAAACATCACAAAGGAACAATTCATAGCTCAGGCGAGGGACTCGAGAAATCATGATTCATACAGCGGGCTGACGTATGAGGGGACTAATAGGTACTTTGGAGATGAGTCTACAGTGGATATTATAAAAACAATATTCGAAACGAGGGGAGGTCTACTAGATCTCAATGCTAGAGCATGGAAAAAGAACACATGCGGTCTCTGCTTAATGTGTAATAGGGATGAACCGGAGAACACTTTTCTCTTCGTTGCGGTGTGCCCGATATTGAAAGAATTTAGGATTCGTCACCTTGGTTCAAGCTTGATAGAAGAGAATGAATTTAGGGCTTTTACGAACGGTAAAAATTGGTTGAATTTATATGATTATATTAAGGAAGCATATGAATTTCGAATTTTTAGTTAAAAAATACAACGAATTTAGAATTTTTAGTTAAAAAATACAATTGCTAAGGGGAAACCAAGTAAAATGGTAATAAGACGAAAGGGAAGCAAAAATCAAAATTGAATTAATAAAAATGTAAGAATAAAAATAAGTATGATGACAGTAAATTTCACGCATAAATATAGTAAAAATTATGAAATCGTAATTATTTATAATATTGAATTTAATTTGAATTATTTTCTTGTATGATGAGTATATAGGTATGCCAACTGACAGACGGCTACAGAGCCGTCTTTATGTTTAGGATAGAAGAAAAATGTAGCAAGATTATATTCTGTGTGGTGATTATAATTTTGGATTTTAAATCAGGTCCTTAAAAGTTTTTGTGTGTTGTGAAAATGGCAAAAATTTCCTCTGTAGCTCAAAAAACAAAAGGATAGTGGAATTCCCAATATAAAATTTGGGGACTGAAAAGAAAATAAATTTTAGGAAAAATTTCAAATTTGATCTTCTAGGACATAATACAAAATTACTAGAAACTTTCCAGTTTATGCTCTGTCCGAATACTATTCATACAGAGGATTTTAATTGTGTGGGTTGCGTAGCATTACAAGTTATTTGAAAGCTGAAGTTTGAAATTTGAAGTTACACTGTGAATGACTTTGGTTCACCTTCTAATTTTACACACGATATAAGGAAAGCTCTGTTTGCCGCACGAAAAGTATTCTCATTATTTTGCCGGACAATTTTTTTCACTATGATTTCACCCGAATCTGTAACGTCGCTGGTTCCTCTTGCCCTGATGTTAATTTTTGATAACGTATCTTCGGTTTCTGGCTTAGACTCTCTCAAATATTTCTGGTTCTGGCTAATAACACTGTGATACTTTGCCCATGACTTTGTCTCTGATTTTTAGCATAACAATTGTAATTGTAATTGTTAAATGTGATTCCATGTTGTAGGTAAGACAGTATGCTTTTCAAAGCCTTTTCAAACGCTTTCACATTAAAATCTTTTTGGCAACAATTTTTAAAATTTAAACTATCGTCATTAAGTAGCACTTGTTGGAACTTACGCATGACGTAGTCTGTAATCGCCCATCTTCATAGGCGTTAAAATGTCCTCCAGGCAACAATGGTTCAATAATAGCTCTCAATACATTTTCTAAAATTTTTAATTTACCTAGTCACACTTGCAACCTCATCATGTGCCCTAAATTCAAAAGCAATGTACATTTTTGCCCTTGTCGGCAAAACTATTCTGTTTTTTATGATACCAAATGATACACCTCGATCGAGTCGAATTTTTCATTATGTCAATACATTAAAGAAAGTTAATTTGAGTTTGATAATTCTCCAGATGTCAACTAGTAGAAAGCCAGAGCAAAACTGAGTGAGTGAAGTTCTTCAAAGTGACACTAACTATTATGAATGTCGACTTCGATTACCGTAGATTCCGTTTTGGACAGCGCAGGCCAGCAAACGTTTACAGTGTGAAAGGTAAATTAAAAAAACGAAACCGGTAAAAGTCTTGTACATTTATCGTGAAAAAAGCACGGAAAGATTTTACTCGCTTAAATAAAGAATCTAATACAAGGTTAATTTGTATTTTGACGCAATTCGCGTATTTAAGGGGCTACATCCAACCAGAACTGTCAAAAAATCGAATTAATTTTTTTTTTCATTTTCTGTTAGATATAAGTGTCAAAAATATAGTGTGAAATTTTTGAGACGATATTCCAAGAAATTTTGAGGTTATACGCACCCATCCCAAACCCTGCGGCGACACTTTTTCGAAGCAGTGATTGCCCTGCGCGCTTATCTTACTGCCAGTGCACAATGGACGGACCACGAGGCACTATTGTAAAAGTAATATTTACGGATCTTAATCGTTTTAGTTTTGGTCTTCAAAATACACGTTTCTCTAGGTTTTGAGACAATGTAGTCGAGAAACTGCTTTCTTAGAGAAACTCGAAACTCTGAACGCGTTTTCTCAAAAATTTTACGAATAATGAATATCTTTCGAACAATTTACAGTTAAAGTGGCACCTTTTTGACCAAAAATTCGTAATAAAATTTGATGGCCGCCCTTTTTCTTAAGACTTCAATTTTAAAAAACGAAGGTCGGTAATCAATTGTACAAATGTTGTAATAAATTCTATTTCATGATTTTGTCAATAAGTTTATTGTCATTATGTCTACATTTTGTTAAAAAAATACATCTCATTATCACTTTTTATTGCACAAAAAAAAAATCACCCTGAACTTTCGCTTCAATTTCACACTTTGGCTGGATGTAGCCCCTTAAGGCAGTTTTGAAATTTTGAAAAAGTGGCGGCACGTGGTGATAGCGATATTCAACAAAACAGTAAAACAATTAATAAACTAATTTAATGTAAGACCACAACAATGGTCAAATACACTACGGGGTCAGCTAGGATTCCCAACTGGCTGAAGAATGCACAATAATCAAAAAGCAAATGTTCTGCCCGTAGCAAGACGAACACGCAAAATAAGAGAAAACAAAACAGAAAGATTTCGGGCAACAGTTCTATATATATATATATATATATATATATATATATATATATATTCATTCTATTCTTCTTATTATATCACAGAACTTCACTTAAAAATTTTACTTCAATAAACTTACTATTCTAATCACTTAAATTCACTAAGATAAATTCACACGATAATTTCACTAATAAAAGATTCGAGAACAATTCAACGTAATAAAATTTCAAGAATGGAGAAAGTATGAATTCAAGAAATGAGGAAGTTCAAATATAAGATTAATGTGTCAATACCCTAAATAAAGTGTATGGAAATCCTTATTCTAGTCGAAAACCAAGAATATAGTGAAAGGAAATCTTTATACAAGTCAGTACCCTGAATGAAGTGTAAGGAAATCTTTATTCTAGTCGAAAACCCAGAATAAAGTAAAAGGAAATCTTTATTCAAGTCAGTACCCTGAATAAAGTGTAAGGAAATCTTTATTCTAGAAAATGATAAGAGAGAAAGAGAACGGTGCCCGCAGTCCTTTTAAAGATGAAAAGCTAGTGGTACTAAGATTTGCAAATCAATGACGTAATTACTCTAGTGTTACCACTTTCCAATTCTTGAAATTTTACCTACTTATGCCTTTTTCAAATTTATTACAATGATTTTTGATCTTTCTTTCCTATATACCTTCATGTAATAAAAAATTCTATTTACTTATTATTTATTTATGTAAAAAAAATAAATTTAATTTTTTTCCCCTTTTCTTTTCCAGGGTCGGAGCTGGACTAGGATGAATTAAATGTTGGAATCTGGACTTGATGAATGGAATTTTGTACTTCTGCTATATGCCGTCGGGAATGCAATAAGGTAAGAAATATATTAAATTTTTGAGAGATAAAATTTATTATTTCAATTTAAGGAAACCTTAGAGAATTATTTTTCGGGAGTCCGAACAGCAAATAATACCGGAAACAATGTTTTTGAACATAGAATTTACACTAAAGTTCACAATCTCATTTATCTATTTGTCTATGTTTAAAGTGTAGGCAATAAAATCCAGGAAAATAGGACTGAACAATAGCAAAGGGAAAATGTCTAGCCATTATTTAAAAAGATTTTGTAAAAAGTATTTTATGGCCTTCTGGCGACATGTAAGAATAACAATAATGTACTCGCCTGTACTCTGAACAGTTAAGGGATTTTAGATGCAATGTTATTTCATGACCCTTTTCTAGGTAAATGAGCATTTAAGAGATAATGAGGTAACAACCGCAATAACAGCTTATTGAACCAACAGGGTACAGGCATTCGTTTTGAACTCCTCGGTGAATATGTAAACTGTTTAAAAGAATTACTGCGTCTTTTTGGTTTCTTATAAATCAGAAGTCGGATAAAGTATCTGTGCGTGCAAGTGAAGAACTCTTGTTGAAAGTTTTGATATTTTTGCGTTTAAGAAGTGATAAAGACAAAATTGTTAAGAAGTTGTTTAAAAAAAAAATTATAGTTTTTGTGTTTAAGAAGTGATAGACATTATTGCTAAGAATGGGTCGTGATAAAAGAAGGCGATCATCGTCTTCCGAATTAGCGAAAAGTTCGCGATTCAGAAGAAAAAGTGATACCAGCTGTAGTTCTGAGCGTGGCAGAGCGACTTCCCGTAGAGATGTGCGTCGCCTCTGTTCACGACAGGGTGATAGTTCGCATAGAGAGAGAACTAAATTACGTAAGGATGAAAGTCTTTCTTACGTCCGAACTCCATCTCGGGCCAAGGAAGGCTCCGATAGTGAACTGAGTACCAGGTTAACTTGCCTTGAGTGTCTTATGGAAACAATTGTTAGAAGGAGCACCCGAAGTCAAGAAGAAAGACCTGTACGGTATAATATCAGAAGTGATTGTATACCAGAATTTGAACCAGGAAACCCCAATTTAAGTGCCACTAAATGGTTGGGCAAGATTGACCAGCTCGCCGCCATTAATGATTGAGATGAAAAAAGTAAAATTTATCACATGCAAAATCGGCAATCAGGATTGGCAAAGGAGTGGTACAATAATTTAAATCACTATGATAAATCCTGGAATGAGTGGAAAGAACTGATAAGAAGATCATTTCCCGAGAACCACGATTTCGCGGCATCGTTACGCAAGCTCGTTAATCGTTACAAAGAACGAAGTGAAACGATGACAGAATATTATTTCGCGAAAATGAATCTTCTTAAAGCTTGTGAAGTGACAGGTGAAAATGCGGTATCCTGTTTAATCGATGGTTTACAAGATCCAACAATTCAAACGGGTGCAAGGGCAGGACGATACAATACTCCTGAAGAACTCTATAGTGAATTTTTGGCAAGTTATTTTCGAAAATTTATTAGTAATTTCGCAGCAATCGCAAATCCGATAACTAGTTTGCTTAAAAAAGACGTAAAGTTTATATGGGAAGAAAAACAAGAGGATGCGTTTAATACCTTAAAAAGTAAATTATCGGAACGTCCAATATTAGCGTTATATGATCCCAACGCCAAAACAGAATTGCATACTGATGCATCGAAGATGGGCATAGCCGGTGTACTACTGCAGGAGCAGTCGGAAAAACATTTAAAGCCTATTTCATACTTCAGCAGAACCACAACTAGAGAAGAACAAAAGTATCATTCTTACGAATTGGAAACTTTGGCTGTAATCTGCTTATTAAAGCATTTAAGAACGTATTTAATTGGGATTGAATTCAAAATTGTAACGGATTGTAGCGCGATAAGATTCGCTATGACAAAGCGTGACTTGGTCCCGCGAATAGGTAGATGGTGGCTTACCGTACAAGAATACAACTATACTGTTGAATATCGCGCAGGCACAAAAATGGCTCATGTAGACGCACTGAGTCGAAATCCTATTCCGGATGAACATATTCTTGTAGTCGATATAACGACCGATGACTGGGTGCTGGTAGCTCAACAACGCGATGATTATTGTAAATATATAATAGATGTATTATCAGGTAAACCTAATACTCAAGAGGAAAAGCAAATTCATAAGGAATACACCATTAAAAATCATAGGTTACACAGAAATACCGATAACGGTAAAAGATGGGTTGTTCCCAAAGCCTCAAGAAAAGAAGTTGTTATGTGTCATCATGACAACATTGGTCACTTTTCTATTGAAAAGACAATAGAATGTATCTCAGCCAAGTACTGGTTTTCAAATATGCGAAAACATGTTAAAAATTATATTGATCGCTGTCTTCAATGCATTTATAATAAAGTTCCTGCAGGAAAGTCCCCAGGATTTTGAAGACAAGATAAATGTTCCAATGCATACGTTGCATGTGGATCATCTTGGGCCCTCTGTGAGAAGTTCACAGGGAAATACTCACCTACTTGTAGTAATGGATGGATTCACAAAGTTTGTTTTCATGAAAGCCGTCCCTAATACTAAAGTAGGACCTGTCATTAAAATGTTTAATGAAGTGATTGATATGTTTGGTGTTCCGACCCGTATAGTTTGTGACAGAGGCAGCTGTTTTACAAGTGAAAAGTTCACTGAATTTTGCAAACTACTGGGTATCAGACGCATACTTAATGCGACAGCTACGCCTAGAGCAAATAGTCAGGCGGAACGATATAACCGGACGATTTTAAATTCGCTAGCGACATCCTACGAGGATGAAAATAAATGGGACAAAGTTGTCAGCTCCATACGTTGGGGTATTAGTAATACAGTTAACAAATATACGGGAAAGTCCCCTTACGAAATCTTCTTAGGTTATAGACCTCGCAGTGCGAACGATTCATACTTGTCAAATGAAGTTTGCGACTATGACGAAGATAAGGAAGATTTGCGAGAGCTATGAGCTCAAGCTTCATCTTCAATTAAAAGACAGCAAAATTTGCAAAAAGAATATTATGATAAGAAAAGGTGTAAAAGTTACGCATATAAAGTTGGACAATACGTCGTGGTAAAAAGAACAAAGGGTTCTAATGACGGTGCCAGTAGACAAATTTACCTAAGTATAATGGGCCGTATGTAATTACCAAGGATTTGGGTCATGACAGATATCTTATTGAGGACCTGCCTGGAGCGACACGATCAAGAAAAAGATATAACGGCATCACTTCAGGAGATAAACTTAAGTTGTATGAAGTTAATGATGACAGTGAAGGAACAGATTGAAATATAGTTGTTAATTAGTTTACCTTTTCGTCCTTAATTGTTGTGTTATTCTTTATTAGATTTATAATTAGTCAAAAATAAAAGTTAAATTTAACCTACACACAGGTAGTAACGCGTGCCTCGTGGACGCGGCAAAGTGCAGCGTGGCCGAGCTGTAGGCAATAAAATCTAGGAAAATAGGACTGAACAATAGCAAAGGGAAAATGTCTAGACATTATTTAAAAAGATTTTGTAAAAAGTATTTTATGGCCTTCTGGCGACATGTAAGAATAACAATAATGTACTCGCCTGTACTCTGAACAGTTAAGGGATTTTAGATGCAATGTTATTTCATGACCCTTTTCTAGGTAAATGAGCATTTAAGAGATAATGAGGTAACAACCGCAATAACAGCTTAGTGAACCAACAGGGCACAGGCATTCGTTTTGAACTCCTCGGTGAATAAACTGTTTAAAAGAATTACTGCGTCTTTTTGGTTTCTTATAAAAGTTACCTTAGCACCAGAGCAAGGTTTATTTATTAACACACACACATTCGTCAAACATATATATATATATATATATATATATATATATATATATATATATTCAAACTAAAGTTATTTTAAACTCGAGCGACGTGAGAAATATAACAGAAATTCTCAACACGATCAGCGTTTCACAAATTCACTCTGGTCAAGTGTAAATTTAGTGCATAATTTGTGTTTACATATATATATATATATATATATATATATATATATATATATATATATATATATATATATATATATATATATATACCTATGTATTGTAGCGTAAATGGGGCTCTTCGGGCTCGACGGATTAATTAAGACACTTATTTACAGTCACAGATTTTCACTATTTTTATTCACTTCACTTCATTTATTCGTTGGACGATTTTCTTGACAATAATATTTCTGCACAATATTAGTTTTCACTTTAAAAATTAAAACTTATCACTTCAAAATACAACTGACTCACTAGGCTGCTACCCAGCACTATTTATACTACTTAGCTTAATTCTAGACAGTTAAGCAACTTAGTTCTAAGTTCTATAAATTTCCGTTATTTATTTCCAACACACCAAGTCACCACAGGTTCGAGTCGGCCTTGACTTCATATGGCATCTGACGTTTTTGTGGTTTTTCGTGTTGCGCTTCGTTCACATATATATATATATATATATATATATATATATATATATATATATATACTTGTCAAACTTTTCTTCTAACATAGACCGAGTTTGACTATTCTTCCTACCTATCTGCTTATACCTCTTTTTCTGAACGTTGTGATACCCTTTACTATGAGTGCGTCCAAAGGATGGAAGGAGAAATCCAATGGTTACCCCTCCAACCTAAAGCTCGAGAATACCTCTTCGTCTGATCCTCAGGTTACGTCTTTCGACCCTGATCTCAAACTAATCGCCGCCAGTATCAACGGGCTTGTGAACGACTTTCACTCAATTTCAGATGGCATTCCGGACATCGTTCTGAAAAAGTGTGCCATGCAACTAGTTCAACCCCTTACCTTGCTTTTTCAAGGGGTTTCCCTCAATTATAAAAAAACTCGTATATTATTCCCATCTTCAAAAAAGGTTGCAAGAATTATGTGTCCAACTACAGACCCATTGCTAAATTATCATCAATACCTAAACTATTCGAAAAATTGGTCTATGATTCCATGTTCTTCCACTATAAGTCTATCTTCTCTCTCTCCCAGCATGACTTCCTCAGAGGAAGATCTACAAACACCAACCTTACCGACTTCGTCTCTAAGACACTATGTTTCTTGCAAAACGGTGAAGATGTTGATGTTATCGCCACCGATTTTAGTAAAGCCTTCGACAAGATCTTCCATAACTCAAGATCTCTCAATCACTCAGAGCTGTCCATTTATGCTGATGAAATGAAAATAATTAAACATATCTCCTCTACTACCGACTCTCTTCTCAAATATCGATTCGTTCACCAACTGGTGCATGAAAAACTAGCTTGAACTCAATGTCTCCAAATTCCAGTCTCTTATTCCCGCAAGCATCTTACGACCACCCCAAGAGTCTACATGCTAACCGACCTACCAGTCGCTATCGTCACCTCTTTGTGTGACCTAGGAGTAATCTGTAATAACGAACTCAATTTCCGTTCCCATATTGACAGTATAATTAACAGAGCTAACTCCGCGCTAGGGTTTATGAAGCGCTGGTCTAGAGAGTTCTCCAATCCTTATGTCTCCAAATCTCTCTACGTCTCCTTCGTTAGACCTCTCCTTGAATATGTCAGCCAGGTATGGTCACCTACATAAGCAACTCACATTAATAGGATTGAATCTGTCCAGCGTAGGTTTATTCGCTTCGCTCTACGTGATCGTCCGTGAGCTGACAGATTCAACTTTCCACCTTATGAAAACCGTCTGAAACTGATCGACTTACAACCTCTAAGCAAACGTCGTGATGTTTCCGACATTCTTTTCATTTATCAATTATCAACTGGTGCCATAGACTGCCCTTCAATCCTGCAATCTTTACCCATCCATACCAATCCCCGTAACCTTAGGTCCACTGCCCTTTTCCGACTCGACCGCCATCGCACAAACTACGGTCAAAGCGAGCCAATTACCAGGATGTTACGATAAGTCAACGACCCTTCCTCTACTGTATTTATAGCTCATATTGCAGCTTATACTTTTTATTTATTTATTATTACTTATCATTTATTATAGTTTGTAGAATTAGTATTAAGTTATAGCTTGTAAATGTTGAATTATTATGTAATAGTTTGTGTTAAGCTTAAATAAATAAAAGACAATAATAAAAAATATTATGTGCAAAATGTGGATGCAAGCATCCCGCAAATTATCGTGGACACGTCAAATAATATTGACATAGAAGAAAATAGATTATCAAAAAGCTACAATTAAATAAAGTTCCTATAAAAATATAGCACAGTCAAGATAGCGCAGTCATAATGAGGTACAACATGCATACCATTACAGAACAAAAGAACAGAACTATACCAGAAGCTATTCGCTAAATAAAGAGAATATTGTGGAAATGATATTAATGATTAGCACAAAATCCAAGTAATGTTTTTAGAACTTTCAGCTAATTATGTATCGGAGGGTATATGTAGGTGAATTAAAGGGACGTTGAAGTTCATAACATCTCAGTTAGGAATATATTAGATAATGCAACTAGCATACGAGGAGCAGCGGAACAAAGCTTGATAAATGATTTGAACAAAAGTGATTTTTTTGATTCCACATTTCTAACCATCGACTAAAGGTCGGTTAAATATTGCTAAGACAATGGCTTTAAAAGCGGACTCCATACAAAGGGTGTTTCATATATGGTGTGGCAAAATAAAAGGGGTGATAGATATCACCTAACCAAATAAATTTGTATGGTGAGGGGAGGGAGCAATAAACCGTTTGGATGTTATAGGGTGATTCATAAATTTGCAATTTGCATGGTTCATCGCTCTTTTATTTTTTATCTTTTGATCTACTCAACGTAGCGACATCAAACAAACGAAAAAACACAACTACCTATAAGACCTTTCCAAAACTGTCAACTATGCTGATCTAACTCCTATCATTACAGGTACAGTCACTTTCAAAAGTAAAATAAAATGTTTTGAATTTACAAAAAATTCAGCATTTTCCCTAGTTTTCTTCGAAATTCATGTAATTAATACCTCGATTTTTTATTTTTTTCTTTAATTTCAGATCTCATTACCTTTCCGAAAAACTGCAACACGTCTACGTAGAAAAGGCATGTAGAAATTTATACGTAGAAAACATATCGGGGATAAATATATAAATATTTGCAACTTAAAGAAACTTAACTGATACTAACCCTGAAATCCGTTTAATTGAATTCAAAACGTATTACAATTAATTTTATTATATTGCAAAAGATGTTCTAAATGTCCTCCGTCACTTTCGACGTATGCCAATAACTTTCTTATAATTACCTGTTCATTGTAGCCAACCTCTCCCGTATTTTAGTCGCTGTAGTCACAATTCTACTAACTAATTCGTCTCTATCATTAACAGACCTTGAATAAACTTCACCTCTTATTCTTTTTCATAAAAATAAGTTCAATGGAGTAAGATCAGAAGTTTTAGTAGACCAAGGAATCGGTGCATCCCGCCCAATGCAGCGGTTAGGAAATTTTTTATTTAATATTGCCTCACAATGTTAGCAGTATGCAATGGGGCTCTATCATAATGGTAAAGCATTGCCTTAAGGTTATCGAGAGGTATGTCCTCTAGTAGATTTAGTAGTATACTTCCCAAAATGTTCGCATAAATTTGGCCTTTAAGCACTTGCAGCAGACTCAATGGTCCTATTAAATGGGTGCCGATGATACTATTGGCGCATAATTTGGATTGGAAGGAGGTCCGTTTGCCCCATGTGGATTAGTATACCATCCCCGTTGAACAGTCATTCGTTCGTCAACAGAACTCGAGCCAGAAACTCCCCGTTCTCCGTGTCGCATTACAGCAGCAAAATACAAATTTTTAATCTTCTCTAGGAATCTTCTTCCAGTAGTCCTTGGACTACGTTGTGATGATATGAACGTCACTCTGTTGGATGAGTAACCCTGCAAACTTTAATTGAAGACACTCCAAATCGTCTTGCAACTAGTCTCGGGCTCGTTTCAGTGTCTTCCCTAACGAAATTGATTATTCGCCGCTCGACGTCAACAAAATCCTAAGAAGTTTTAACTCGCAATTCCGTGCTGTTTGAAATTACACTTCCGGTTTCTGTTAACCTTCGGAAAGTCAGCGAAAACACGATACTAATGTAAATGCAATAACGATACTAATGTAAATTGAATTCACAAATTCCTTAAAGGAAAATTGTTCCATCTTTCATAAATTTTACCTCTAGTTAGTTGTAATCCAATTTTGGAAAAAGAAGTCACTTTTTCATATCAAACGGAAATATTTTAAATAGTCCCTTTAATCTTATTTTCGTGTTTAAAATAGTGGAAAGTGTGTCCTCTTTAAAAATCAATTTAAAACACACAAAAATCTTTTGCTATTCTCAGTTTATATGACCAAACGTTTAGCTAATAACTGCCCTTGTAAGAAAAAATTATAATCGCCTCCGAATTGTTTTTGGGTAATAACTCCACGATGTGTGGTATTTAAACGTTTACTGTATGTCGCAAAATAATTGCTTCGAAAATATCCCCACAGAAAGAAAGGCTATTGTTGTACTTCAAATGGAAATCCTATGATTTCAAACTCAGTGATATTTTTAATGGCACATAATTTCTCAAAGTGAAAATTCGTTTTAATAGTTTGCAACTAATCGTTAAAAATTGTGCAGAGAAGGCAGCCTACCGTGGTGACAGAAGAGTCTATACAGGATTGCTAAGAAACTGACTTGAAAGACTCTTACAACTGAACATCCTGTGAGAGATACCAATGGATCCGCTCTAGCCAAGGAGGGACATCAACTACGGAGGTGGAGAGAGTATTTTTTCGAAGTCCTAAATAACACCTTTGGACCGTCGAATATCTCTTAACCCGAGCCTGGTCATCCGCCATCCGACTGGCCAGTATCAACAGCAGAACTCCGATAAAATTGGCGGATAAATCGATGGACCTCGGTAACGCACTAGGGATTGATTGAATACCAGTGAAACTACTTAAGGAGGATCTCATTGCTGCGGCTAGTATTATTGTTGAATCCTCAACCTTAAATGAAAACAGAAATTAAAAACGTTTTCATTAACAGAATTTATGTTACCTATTCCAATTTCTACTTAAAATATGTCCTGACTTCATCCCTCAGCTGTCCAGTTTCCTGTATATTAATAAAATTAATTAAAAGTTTTAAAAATACTCTAACCAAAACAGCATCTTCACAATAGTTGAAATAGTTACCATACATATATTACTTCTCAATCAACCGACAATCAAAGCAGAATCTTCTCAAGCGATCAAAAATCTTTTCGATCAAACCGAAGAATGCTTACACGAACTTCGGACTTCGGGTTTCCACAGACTCGTGGGACGCCATTTTAGTGTACACTATTGTACAAAAACTTCCCCAAAAGCACATAGCCAAAGGGAACAAGAACAAGGGAACAAAACTACTTTTACCTCATATTCAGAGTTAACAAGTTCGTTTCCGAACTCTAGAGGCACTCCGAGGGTGCAAAAGCAGTAAACATCAGAACGCATATACAAGTGGAAAACATACTCACACACTTCTCAACAAACTTATTACATACATTAAATACAAACAAAATCATTTTGTCTATCACTGCTCCCATAGTAAGGATTACAATTTGCTCAACAACATCAGTTGCGCAAAAGACATCACACATTTCTACATTTAGAGCATTAGACTCTACATTCAAACTCTAGAGAAACAATCTCTAAATCAACTACTAAACCACAGGAGAAAACAATATTTAACGCAGATGCTCCAGCCGAAGCATTTTTCTCCACAAATTTCAAACGAGTATTGTTGTCAACAGCACTAATTCAAGTGCAAGGGTCAAGGGGAGAATCACAAGTTTTGAGAGCATTACTCGATTCAGGCTCTAAGGTTTTCTTTATCACATGGAAGCCGCGTGACAATGGCTTAATCTGAGGAAAACCAACACTGATTTGGAAATAACAGGGCTAGGAAAAACTCCGACTGCCCCTGCTACCTCTCAAGTGACAGTTCTACTAAATTCACTGCAAACGAAGTTCCCAACATCAGCCTTCGCATTGGTACTAAAGACAATTACGGAAGTCATGCCTCCGCAGCAAATCAATATTTCAAATTGGACACAAATATCTAATATAAAATCAGCAGACCAAAATTTCTGCACACCAGGTGCTATAGACGTATTACTTGGGGCATAAACGCCCACATTATTGAAAGCGAAGTAATATGAGGAACTAATGGAAATCCAACAGCAAAAAATACTAAACTGGGTTGGATATTAATGGGACAGATTAACGATGTCACCAAACCTAATTGTGAAACACTTACTATACAAGTAAATTAAATTTTGGGAGCAAGAAGAAATTTGAACCAAAATTATTCACCCAGACGACCATTGATGGAAAGTACGAGGTAATGCTTCCATTGCGAGAGTCAACAGGACCAACCTTAGGACAGTCAAGGCACATAGCGCTACAACAATTTCTTGAACTAGAGAAGCGGCTGGAAAAATATGAAGAACTAGCAGAGCAGTACAAAAAATTTATAAACGAGTACATTCAACTAAAACATATGGAGGAAATTTCAGAGAAACAAGTACATCACAACTTAGTCTCAAAAGAGGTCGCTCATTACTATTTCCCACATCACGCTGTTTTAAATGAGAGCACCACTACCAAACTACGAGTAGTTTTTAATGCCTCTGCAAAAACAAGCAATGGAAAAGCACTCAGCGAACAACAATTGGTTGAAACGACTATTCAATCGACACTATGAGCACTCTTACTAAGATGGCGGACATACCGATACGCATTTACCGTCAACATTGAAAATATGTACAGAATGATACATATGCATCCTAACCATAGAAAATATCATCGAATATTACGGCGGAATAACCCAAATGAAGAGATCAAAGAATACGAATTGACAACTGTCACATTTGGGACGGCCTCTCCGCCCTATTTAGCCATTAGAACAATTCACCAACTCGCTCAGCATGAAAAACAAAAATAACCATTGGCGGCACATAGACTTACCAGACTTCTGTGTGGACGACTTATTAACAGAATGACTTGATAAGCGTACTAAAAACAGCTGGATTTAATCTTCGCAAGTGGACTGCTAATAATACTCAATTAATAGAAAGTGTTCCCTACGCACACAGAGAAATAAAATAAGTATTAACATTATCTGAAAACGAGTCTATTAAAACATTAGGAATTCAATGGCACCCACTGACAGATGAGTTAAGCTTTGCTGTCAAACTTCCAGAATGAAGATTTCCTCACACTAAACGGACTGTTTTATCAGACACAGCATCTTTGTTCGATCCACTAGCATGGGTAACCCCATGTATTATCACGGCGAAAATATTTATAAAAAGGTTATGGTTGTGGACACTTGATTGGGATGAAGCTATTCCAGAAAACTTGACAGCTGAATGGGATAACTTCAAGTGTCAATTACCAGAACTGAGAAAGATAAAAATTAAAAGGTGGATCAAATATCCTCCGTCACTGGAGACAATGCAAATATATGGCTTATGTGACGCTTCCACTCAAGAATTTGCAGCTGTCATCTATAAACAATCCAGCAGATTGTGCGTCATGAGGTTTCCAACCCAAACAATTACCAGATTTTGACATTTGGTGGAACGGTCCAACATGGCTTAAAAATAACGAGTGGATAAGTGACAAATGCAATGTCATGAATACCAACCTAGAAGAACGAAAAATTAACAATTTTACAAACACTATTGTGTGTTTCCTCACTTACTAAATACATTTTCATCCTTCACAAAACTAATTCGAGTAACTGCCTGGGATGATTGGCGACGGCCTCCAAGCGTGCATGACGCTCCCATCATGCCGGCTCATCCGGGCAATGTGCGTTGCATAGCAGACAGTCGCCGTCCTGTTCCCTTTTCCCAGCTATCCCATCCCTGATCCGGGGAGAAAACCTCTCAAACCTACCAAGCTAAGGTGGAAATGTCATCGTGCCGAGGGCTGCATGGCAGCGGGTAGTAAAAAGCGCTGTCGCAAACGATCTCCTTGGGGCACCAGGCGCACCCCATTGTGTTTAGCCCTGCCGCTGACGAGGGGGCTCTGTCAGAGGTCGATCACCCTTTCCCGCCATACTCGTGGGACCAAAATATGGACAAAAATACAAATAATGACACAAAACAAAAAAAAATAACAACGAGTCAGCAGAGGACGGGGGACGCGCAAGTGGCACCCACTCTGACGCTGCACGTCAGTTACCGAAGCCAGCCAAGTCTGGCGAGGAAGAAGCGGTGAAGGCTGTCGCGGAGGGCGTTGCTAAGCTCAACGTCAGACGCGTACGACCTTCAGGTGCGACGCGCAGGAGGCTAGCGCGGGAGAGAAAGGCAGCAGAGGTTGCGGGCGGTACACCTGCCCCTCCTCAGCAGCCTAAATCCGCCGGTGGGCAGGCGGAGAAGAAACCAGTGGCCGGTGGGAGTGGCGACAATACACGCTTCCGCCCTAAGCTGGCGAATACATTCGGCTCTCTCTTGGGCACTGGGCTTCCTGGCAAGGTACGGGAGACCAACGACGCTGGAGCTGGACCATCGAGGACGGCGGTGGTAAAACGCAACCGTTCTGATGGGGACTCTCCGGGGGTACAGGCCACGAAGAAAAAGAAGACGGGTAGAGCAGGGACACAGCCACTCTACAGGGACCTGCTTGCAGGGATACCTATGGTTGTGATACCTGCTGAGTATCCAAAGAACAGGCTAACGGATGAGCAGATAGAGGCTCTGAGGGAAGCACTCGACCAGGCCATAGATGACACTACGGCCGAGGAGACTGCCCCACAATTCTGGGGATCCCGAGTAACAGGGGGCTCATTGAGGCTAACCTGTGCTACGGCGGACACCAGAGGCTGCTTGGTGCGAGTGATACCCAAACTGACACCTTGGGAAGGGGCCTCCCTTAAGGCTATTGAGGAGAAGGACCTACCCAAGTTGTACAGGGTAGTAGTGTGGATACCCAAGAACAACGGGGATCCGGCAGCGGTCCTGGGAAAGCTCGAGAAGCAGAACCAGCCGATTCCAGCAACCTCTTGTAGAGTATTGGGCCGTAAAGCAGAACAAGGCGGACAGACGCTGGCACTCTCCATTGACGAAGGGTCCATGCGGATATTAAAAGAGCGGCAGATGCGACTCTTCTTTAGCATCACCTCTGTGCTGTTTAAGGCGGCCGGTGGGGGAGCGAAAGAGGAGGACACTGTTGCTCCAAAACAACCAGATGAAGGTGGTCCAAGCAAACCTACAACACAGTAGGGCTGCCTCGGCAGTTCTCTGTAGGCTGCTGGCCACTCAAGCTGTAGATCTGGCCCTCATCCAGGAACCTTGGGTAAGTTTCGGCCAGATTTCGGGACTGCGACAGGCTGGTTTTTGGAATCATTTATGATACCAAGGACAGCAGGCCGCGGACCTGTATTGTATATAATAAAGAAAAAACTAACTGTTTGCCGTCCACAGACTTATGTACAAGGGACCTTACAGCTGCCAGAGTGGAGGTATGTGCGGGGGGACGTAGATGCTGGGTGCTAATCTGCTCTGCGTACTTCCCATACGACTCCACTGAACCACCACCGACGAGAGAACTAAGGGAACTCATCGGGTCGGCAAACGCGGCGCACATGCTAATTGGATGCGACGCGAACTCACACCACATTAACTGGGGGAGCAGCGGCAATAACAGAAGAGGTGAGTACCTTATTGATTATTTGCTAACTACTAACCTAGTTATACTAAACCGTGGATCTAACCCTACCTTTGACAATGGCCGTCGGAGGGAGGTAATTGACATCACTCTCTCCAGTAGCTACATATCAGAACTGGTTAGTGACTGGAGAGTATCTGACGAGCCATCATGCTCCGACCACAAACACATTCTATTCAGAGTTGGAGAATGTGTCAATGAAATAAAGGAATACCTGAACCCAAGGAGCACAAACTGGGTTACCTATAAAGAGGAACTGGTTGTTAGACTTTATGGGTTCATGGGCTCGATTAAGTCTACGCAAGACGTCGAACTTGCGGCAGACCTCGTTAACGATGCCATACAGGCAGCCTTCAGGGGAAGTTGTCCGGTGTCAGTAAGGTCCCAGAACAGGAACGTCCCTTGGTGGACAAGGGAACTTGCGAGACTAAGGGCTATTACCAGGAGGCTGTTCAATAGGGCGAAAAGAGGCGGGTGCTGGGAAGAATATAGACAATCCCTAACTGCCTACAACCGAGAACTGCGCCGATCCAAAAGATGCAGCTGGCAAAAGTTCTGCCAAAACGTTGAGGGCGCTCGCGAGTCTGCGAGACTGCATAAAGCCCTTATGAAAACTACGTCGGGCGACCTGGGCACACTCCAGAAACCGGACGGAACATACAGCCAAACCAGGGAAGAAACACTAGAGATTCTACTGCAGTCTCACTTTCCTGGTTCAAGGGTGGAAGAACCGAACGAGGCAGACAGGCCCAGCCTAACTGACCACCTAGAAAGGAGGGCGACCAAGGCGGACTGGAGGGTTGCCAGCTCGGTTTTTACATGTAAAGCCATCAAGGATGCTATTTCATCCTTTGAACCATCAAGTCCCCTGGTACGGATGGTGTGTACCCTGTGCTCCTACAGGAGGGCTGTGATGTTCTTGCGCCGGTGCTGTGCAGAATATACAGGGCGTCCTTTGCACTAGGATACATACCATCTATCTGGAGGACTGTGAAAATAGCCTTTATTCCAAAGCAAGGCCGTGTAGATTACACACTCGCTAAAGCGTACAGGCCTATTAGTCTAACATCGTTCATGTTAAAGACGATGGAAAAAGTTGCTGATCGGGCGATCAGGGAGAGGTATCTTCTACACTCACCACTTCATGCCCGGCAGCACGCCTACCAAACCGGAAAATCTACTACAACTGCACTCCATGACTTAACACTCAAGCTGGAGGGAGCGGTTTATAGCAAGGGAACTGCGATTGCAGCCTTCTTGGATATAGAAGCTTTTGATAACACATCATTCGATGTGATCACTCGGGCCCTAAGAAGGAGAGGCCTTGGGACGACCTTCTGTCGATGGATAGATGTGCTGCTCAGGTCTCGAGATCTTACCTTGAGTCTCCTCGATAGGACGATAAGGGGCTGCGTCACAAGAGGGTGTCCGCAGGGTGGGGTGCTGTCACCCCTCCTATGGTGCCTTGTGATCGATGAGCTACTTGTACGCCTTGATGAGCGAGGTTTCTTCGCGCAGGGCTATGCAGATGATATTGTTGTTGTGGCATCCAGTGATATGGGAAACAACATTACGACACAACTCCAGGGGGCTCTAGATGTAGTTGCAACCTGGTGCAATGAGGTTGACCTCAAAGTCAACCCTGACAAAACAGTCGTTGTTCCGTTCACTAGGAAGAGGAACACGACGAGTCTTACTGAACCGACCTTCTTGGGCACTGCGCTACCATTCAAGGATCAGGTGAAGTACTCAGGGGTGATCCTGGATTCCAAGTTATACTGGAACCTGCACCTTGATATAACTGTGGAAAAAGCTCGGAAGTCCTTTTGGGCATGCCGTAGAGCCTGCGGGACCACCTGGGGACTTAAACCCAGAACAATGCTCTGGATCTACACATCGGTAATAAGGCCCATGATAACTTATGGAGCAATTACATGGTGGCACAGAGCAAAACTTAATGTGATAAGGACTAAGTTTAGCAGACTGCAACGTATGGCCTGCCTATGCATCACTGGAGCCATGCGCACCTCGCCGACGGCTGCACTCGAAACCATGCTAAACATTAAACCTCTACATATAGAGGTTGAAAGCCTGGCTATGTGTGCGGCCTACAAACTAGAGGGAGCCGGTCTCCTTGGGGAAAACATAGGTAAAGGCCACACGACAATAAGGGAGATTCTTGAAGCCACACCTGAGTTGGCCATGCTAACTGATCAGATGCCGGCAAGACTCTCACCATTTCAACCACCCCTAATACGGGTGGAAAAGCGTGAGACCTGGACGCTTCCAGCTGTCCGTCCAGGGGAGCTAGTATGGTATACGGATGGATACAAGACTGAATCAGGTGTTGGGGCAGGGGTCTGGAGCGACTCTCCTCGATTCAGTTTATCACTGGCCCTGGGAATGTATACCACGGTATTCCAGGCTGAGATCTTCGCCATACTGGCATGCACCTACGAGAACCTAAGAAGAGCCTATAAAAACAAAAGGATCTCAATTTTCTCGGATAGTCAAGCTGCAATCAAAGCAATTGCTTCATCTACCACCAGATCAAATCTGGTGTGGGAATGCCAAAGGAGCCTAGACGCACTGTGTAGAACTAATCAAGTAAGCTTGATCTGGATACCGGGACATCAGGGCTACACAGGAAATGAGAAAGCAGACGAACTTGCTAGGAAGGGGTCTAACACCCCTTTTATAGGGCCGGAGCCGGTCTGTGGAATACCTCTCTGCACGGCCAAAAGGCTAATAGAAAACCGCGCAAATGAGGGACATAGGCTGTATTGGAACAGTATTGAGGGGCACGCTCACTCAAGAAGCCTTATGCCCTCACCGTCGCCGGGTAGATCCAGGGAGCTCCTCAAGCTGAGCAGGTCGGCTGTTAGAACCCTGGCAGGCCTACTAACCGGCCACTGTCAGCTAAGGAAGCACCTGGTGAGGATAGGCAGAGCCATCGACCCCACCTGCAGACTCTGTCTGGAGGAGGATGAGACCCCATTACATGTGCTATGTGAATGCCCTGCAGTAGCCAGGAGCAGATTTAGCCTATTCGGGAAACCAACCCTGGTACCGAGCGGGCTGAAGGACTGCCCACTGCGGGAGCTGTTGAACTTCTTCGGAGGGACCGGCTTACTATAAGGAGTTGAGAGGGTTAGCACAATAGGCCCTAGTGGCCGCGGCGCTTGAGAACCTCGCACCTCTAAATTTAATCAATCAATCAATCAAAAACTGCCTATTGTTTACGTTTTATTTTTAATGCTCGTTCAGAAAAGGAAAAACGGTTGTCAAATCCTTACTGTCAAAGAATTATAAAACGCTGAAACAGAAATAATAATAATATTACAAAAAACTAGTTTTTCTCAAGAGTACAAAAATCTAAAGGAAAATAAATCTATTTCAAGCAAAAGTCCGAACAAACCCTAAGCCTACTAAACAGATAAGATGTGATTTGTCAACTCCTAGAGTCAACCAATCATTACCATTTGAGCAAACTGGAGTTGACTTTGCCGGTCCAATCGACATCAAAACGTCAAGACTTCGCAACGCTAAAATTACAAAATGCTATATATATATATATATATATATATATATATATATATATATATATATATATATATATATATATATATATATATACACATAAGTATTGGGACACTTGCTTTTTTTTCACATTTTCAACTTTGTGGGTATATAAAATTTTTTATAATATTTATAAAAGAAAATTTCGTCTTAGCAATAATTATTTTATTTGTTTTGTTTAAAATTCTTCTCACAGATACAAGAATTCAAATACATAACAACAAAATAACGAAAATAATACATATTCATTGGAAAAATAGAAAAAATTAATTAAATTTACTGTAGATTTCTTTATGTTCAGCATTTCGTTTCATTACGTTTTTGTTTTACAACATCTTTAATTTGGAGTGGCATTGATTTAACAAGTCTTAATCTCCCTCTGCACAATCCTCGGCGGTAAAAGAATTCCAAATTTCCTTTATTTTCTCACGAAGAACAGTTTTAGTCCTCCTGGATGGATCCGCCCCAAGTCTTTTCTTAATAACTCCCCATAAATTCTCTATTATGGAAAGATCTGGACTATTAGCGGGCCACTCCATTGTTGGTACTCCATTGACCTGCAACCAGGCTTTACTGGATTTTGAAGTATGGCTTGGTGCTCCATCCTGTTGAAAAACGAACTCCCTTCAGGCGACTGAAGGAGAGATATTGATGGCAACACAATTTGGTATTTTTTCGGAGTTAATTGCACCATCAATAAAATGAAGAGACCCAACTCCATATCCGGACATGCAGCCCCAAAACCATTACAGAAGTAGGAAATTTGACAGGGTGCTTCAAGCATTCTGTCAGGTATACTTCGGACTTTTTCCGTATAAAATGATTACGGTTGTCTTTCTGCTAGTGTGCATTTATTTTATTTTTTTGTTATTTATTTAAATTTTTTGTAACTGTGAAACGGATTTCGAAACAAAAAAACGTAATTATTACCACAACGAAATTTACTTTAATAATTAAACACTTTTTTATATACCCACAAAGTTGAAAATGTAAAAAAAATGCAAGTGTCCCAATACTTTTGTGACTGGGTAGTATATATATATATATATATATATATATATATATATATATATATATATATATATAAGAAAGCACACGCAGTTTCAGTGGGGACCGGCTCAGCAAGAAACTCTCAATATACTTAAGAGTATATTATGTAATGAGCCTGTGCTGAAACTTTTCCATCCAGATTTACGAACAGAGTTGCATACGGATGCTAGCAGAATCGGGTACGGCTCAGTACTTTTACAAGAACACCATAATGATAACAAACTTCATCCAGTTTTTTATTTGAGCTTTACAACTTCGGAAACTAAACGGAATTATTCCAGTTATGATCTTGAGGAGTTGGCGATTATGAAATCATTGAAAAGACTGCGTACGTATTTGTTAGGGCGACAGTTTTGAATTTTTACCGACTGTAAAGCATTCCAATTGACAATGGCGAAAAAGGAACCCAGTAGCCGAATAGCTAGGTGGGCCTTAATGTTAGAGGAGTTCGACTGCACTGTACATCATCGATCTGGTTCAGCTATGCGTCATGTTGACGCCCTAAGTAGAAACCCCAGCGTTTATATAGTTGAGGATGGAGTTTTACATCAAATTCGGAAGATACAAGCAGAAGATGATACTTGCCGTGCTCTTACAGTACTTTCTAATAGCCACGGATATGAAGGCTATGTGGTAAGGAATAATGTGCTATACAAGTTCACCGATGGAAATTATCTTTAAGTAATGCCAAGAAGTATGCAAAAGAGTATCATTCGTAATATCCATGAGTAAGGTCACCTCAACGCTAAGAGATTAGAACATAAAATTTAACAAGATTACTACGTGCCAAATTTAACAAAACAAGTACATACAGTATTATCTAATTGCGTTCCATGTATCCTGACTACACGGAAATTGGGGAAAATTGAAGGAATATTAAACCCAATAGAAAAGTTAGAAGTTCCTCTACACACTTTTCACTTAGATCATCTAGGACCATTCCCTTTGACAGCTAAGAGTTACGAATTCTTATTCGTAGTTATAGATGCGTTCACTAAATTCAGTTAGATTTATGCAGTTAAGACAACGAACGCAGAAGAGGTAGTTCAAAAACTTGATCTTCAAAGCGAAGTTTTCGGTAATCCACATCGCGTAATAACCGACAGAGGAGCAGCATTTACTTCTAACATGTTGAAAACATATTGCGAAGCAAACAAAATATTACATCACCTTATTACTACGGGTGTCCCAAGGGGAAATGGTCAAGTGGAACGCTCAATCAAACTATCATAGGATTGTTGACTAGGTTATCTGTAAAGTTAAGCCGTAAAGTGAAGTTAAGCAATCAAATTTTTCTATCAATACTAAATTTTACTTTGTTAAGCATCAATAATTAATATTTAAATAACGGTTTAAGAGTTCAAAATACGTTATTTAAATATTAACTAAGTGATGCTAAACAAAGTAAAATTTAGTATTGATAGAAAAATTTGATTGCTTAACTTTACTTTAGCTTAACTTCACTTAACGGCGGCTTTACGGGAACTGTTCGCTCTGAATTTGGTACAGATGGTGCAGCTTCTCTATCAGAGGAACCGTTGTTTTCGGTGTGAGAATGTAAGTGACTTTTGTTTTTAGCGCGATGAACTTTAGAGGTGCATGTCTCTCCTACATCCGGCCATCCTGGTTTTCATCTGGCTCAGACGAATCGTCGCTTTCTAATCTTGTCCAAGGCTTCATTTGATCGGCTGAAGAACTAGTAACGCCTGAACCTTCGCAATTACCAATTTTATGCAGATCATACCTATCATTTCCTTTCACTTTTATGACTTCGTATGGTCCCATAAATTTTGGATGTATTGGCTGGAACTGTGTTCGCTTGATCGCTACTAATTCATGGATCCGATAACTCGTGGCTGGTTTTCTACGTCTCAAGGAATATCTGCGGTTCTTAAGTTGTAGCTTTTCTATCTCCTTCTTCGCTTCTCCTCTCATATCTTCTCTGTTGCCTTCGAATTCTTCAATAATTTCGCTTTCCAGGATTGCTGATAGATCTGCGTCTTCTGGAAACATCTTTGTACCAATCAACAGCTCGAAAGGTGTCTTTCCGGTAGCTCTAGTTTTTGTTGAATTAACGAACCTTTGTAGCTGAGAAACATGTTTTATTTAGTCAACAATCCTATGATAGTTTGATTGAGGCGTTCCACTTGATCATTTAACCTTGGGACACCCGTAGTAATAAGGTGATGTAATATTTTGTTTGCTTCGCAATATGTTTTGAACATGTTAGAAATAAATGCTGCTCCTCTGTCGGTTATTACGCGATGTAGATTACCGAAAACTTCGCTTTGAAGATGAAGTTTTCGAACTATTTCTTCTGCGTTCGTTGTCTTAACTGGATAAATCCAACTGAATTTAGTGAACGCATCTATAACTACGAATAAGAATTTGTAGCTCTTAGCTGTCGAAGTCAATGGTCCTAGATGATCTAAGTGAAAAGTGTGTAGAGGAACTTCTAACTTTTCTATTGGGTTTAATACTCCTTCACTTTTCCCCAATTTCCGTGTAGCCAGGATACATGGAACGCAATTAGACAATACTGTATGTACTTGTTTTGTTAAATTTGGCACGTAGTAATCTTGTTAAATTTTATGTTCTAATCTCTTAGCGTTAGATAATTTCCATCAGTGAATTTGTATAGCACATTATTCCTTACCACATAGTCTCCATATCCCTGGCTATTAGAAAGTACTGTAAGAGCACGGCAAGTATCATCTTCTGCTTGTATCTTCCGAATTTGATGTAAAACTCCATCCTCAACTATATAAACGCTGGGGTTTCTACTTAGGGCGTCAACATGACGCATAGCTGAACCAGATCGATGATGTACAGTGCAGTCGAACTCCTCTAACATTAAGGCCCACCTAGCTATTCGGCTACTGGGTTCCTTTTTCGCCATTGTCAATTGGAATGCTTTACAGTCGGTAAAAATTCTAAACTGTCGTCCTAACAAATACGTACGCAGTCTTTTCAATGATTTCATAATCGCCAACACCTCAAGATCATAACTTGAATAATTCCGTTTAGTTTCCGAAGTTGTAAAGCTCAAATAAAAAACTGGATGAAGTTTGTTATCATTATGGTGTTCTTGTAAAAGTACTGAGCCGTACCCGATTCTGCTAGCATCCGTATGCAACTCTGTTCGTAAATCTGGATGGAAAAGTTTCAGCACAGGCTCATTACATAATATACTCTTAAGTATATTGAGAGTTTCTTGCTGAGCCGGTCCCCACTGAAACTGCGTGTGCTTCCTTAACATGTCGGATAGCGGTTTGGCAATAATTGAATAGTTCAATATGAATTTTCGGAAAAAGCCAATAAGGCCAAGGAAACTTTGAACTTGTTTGGATGATCTCGGAACTGGAAAATACCTCACTCGTATTCCTGATACTTTGGGAAACAACGCGCATCTTTTAGATCTATTTCTAACATCGCATCCAGAAAAATACTCGGTTTCGGTGACGTCTCCGTTGGGTAATTCGGACCATTGTCTAATCTCCGCCCAATTCTCCATCTCCTCTCTGACAACCACTAACCTAAACTCCACCAAAAGATTAGTGTGGCATTATAAAAATGCTGAGTGGGCGGGACTTAATAAATATCTCAGAGAGCTGGATTGGTCTGATTGCTTTTCTATGAAGGACGTTAACAGAAGCACCGATTATACCTTGAACATCCTATGGTTTGGAATGCATCGCTTTATTCCTCATATCTTCAAGAACATCAAACAAACTAACACCAATTGGTTCAATAATGACTGTTTCGCAGCCATTAAAAAGAATGACTGTTTCGCCCTTTAGAGGAATTGAGACGTATCTATAAAGATGCGCGGAATATTTGCAATTCAGCAATTAGCCGGGCTAAGTTCAATTTTGACCAGAGCATCAGACGGAAGGTATTTTCTACTCAAGAGGGTAGTAAGGCCTTCTGGTCTCTAGTAAAAACCGTAAAGAACAATTTCAACTGTTCGTCAACACCACCACTCATTTATAATGGGAATGTTTTTACTGACTCATTGGACAAGGCCAACCTGTTTGCTGCTAATTTTGCTGCTCACTCGTACTTGCCACCTTCATCGCAGCCACTTCCATCTCCATCACAGTGCACTAGTAGGCAAAAGCCGCTACACTTTTGCACTCGGGAAGTTTTTAGAGTACTTTCGAAACTCGACGTGTCCAAAGCTACTGGTCCTGATGGTTTCTCGCCCCTTGTTTTTAAATGCTGCGCCTCTGCTTTGGCTAAACCTCACCTGTCATATTCAACAGGAATGTTTCCAAGTGTATGGAAACTTGCTCATGTCCAGCCGATACTTAAAAAAGGAGAGGCATGCGACCCCTCTAACTACAGACCAATTGCACTAACCTCGATCATATCCAAAGTTTTTGAATAACTCATCAACTCTCAGTTGTTGAAATATCTAGAAAATAACCATCTTATTAACGATTGCCAGTACGGTTTCCGCGCTGGCCGCTCAACCGGAGACTTACTAACGGCTCTAACGGAGCGTTGGAATCATTGTCTCCATAATTTCGGTGAATCCGAAATCGTCGCTCTTGATATTTCAAAGGCTTTTGATAGAGTCTGGCATGCTGCCCTTTTAGCCAAACTTCAAACATTTGGTCTGCACCCTACCCTAGTTAAATAGATAGAGAGCTTTTTGTCAGGCCGTTCAATCCGTGTAGTAATTGACGGAGTTACATCTGCATCCTACGAAATAAATGCCGGTGTACCTTGTTATGATCTCCCCTCGTATATACGAGAGTTAATCATAAGTGAAGACGACGTCCCAAGGGTCTGCTAAGCGGTGAAGGTGGCTGTGTGCTGCTTTACTTGCTGTCTTACGTGACGTGTCCCCGAGTTGTGAATGCATAGTTTCCTGGTGCTCGCTGCTTTTGAAATAAGTGGTTGGCGGATGCTTCCCTTTTCTAATCGGCTTTTCTTTATGGCGGTTTCGGTGGGCTACCTGTAAAAATTCGCTGGGTACCTATTGAAACTTCCATTACGTGATGCCGAAGTCAACGCTTTTTTTGGGAAAATCACACGCCTGGCTCTTTTTCAGTTTTATTTTAAATAAAATCACCTTTTCTTTTACTTCATTAAGTTTACTGCTAATAAACTGTTCACTTATTTCGTACAGGAGCAAAAAAGAGAGAGAAGCTATCTATGACATTCCTTTTATAACATTATTAAATAAATTTAAAATTTTAAGGATTTAAGTAGCTGAATGCAAATAGAAAAAATTTGGCTATTTAATTTTGATAGACTTAGTTTCGGTTATACCAAGAGGAAGATTTTGAGGATTTGTGCGCATTATTCGAAACCTTCAGCGATGAAAGAGTGAAGAGGGGAGGTGCAGATCCTTGCCGAGGATGATAAGGTAGTGGATAGGGGTTTAAGGTATAGCCGTACATCCAAAGAAAAAATTGTAAATTCACGGGGCAGGAAAATTTTAGAGCTTATATCTGATCACGGATTAGTAGCGGGTATGGGTTTAAGGCATAGCCGTACATCCAAAGATAAAATTATAAATTCACGGGGCAGGAACATTTTAGAGCTAATATCTGATCACGGATTAGTAATTTTGAATGGGTGCGTAGAAGGGGATTCGGCAGGGGAGTATACATTTGTGGGGAAAACAGGGGCCCAGTTATCGATTACGCAGCAATATTCATAGAAAGTTTAAGACGCGTGGTAGATTTCGAAATTAAGATGGAAAACTATTCTGACCATATGCCCATTTATCTTACAATCCTCGCTGATGGAAATTCCATGGCGGAGAAGAAATTAGCACTACTTCCCAGATTGAACTGGAAGAGACAAAATGTGGAAAAGTACAGGTACGATAAAGAAAGGCCTATAATATCGGGAGTGGAGTCGGGAAGTGAAAGGCTAACGAGCATAAATGATTTATTGGCTATAATTCTCGCCAACAGTAACACATCAGATGGAAACCAACATGCTTTCAAATGCGAATGGTTCGACAGTAAGTGCCTTAGGGCTCGCAAGCTATCATTTAGGTGCCAAATTTTTTTTCGAAGATCCTATTCAAGTTTACCCAGAGTGGAATTTCAAAAAATTGAACGGAAAGGAGTGGTGGACAAACGTGAGGGAAATAAGGGGAACAGCCGCATTTTGGGTGGATTAATCTCTACTGGTCAGTTTTAATCCTATTTCAGGAATCAGAATCCGCCTGTCACAGGAAGGCCAATTCAGTATGCCGAACTATATGTAGAAACACCAATACTGGATAACCCATTCAGATGGGATCAAATCGCAGAAGTTATACGGGCGGCCAAGGATAATAAGGCTCCCGGATTTGACAGGATCCCTTTTGAGTTTTTAAAAAACGTTCCTGCAGTATTTTTGGAACAACTGACGGCGACTTTTAATGCTAGTTACACTGAGGGTCAAGTCCCCATAACTTTCGGAGGGCAATTATTTTTCCCATTTATGAAAAAAGCGACATTAATTTAGTTGAAAGCTATAGAGGGTTATCATTTTTAGATACAACTGTTAAAGTCTTTGTATCCTGTCTATTTAAAAGGCTATCTGAATGGGAAAGGCGAAACCATGTTCTCGTGAAGTACCAAGCGGGATTCAGGTCAGGATACGGTACGGTTGATAACATTTTCAATTTGGCCAGCTTAATACACTTGACCTGGAGTAATAATATTAGAAAAGTAGATTGCTTCTTCGTCGATTTTCGAGCAGCATTTGATATCATCAATAGGGAGGCACTGTTCTACAAGCTGCAAAATTTGGGTGTCTCTTCAAAGTTTGTAAGAGTACTGAGAAGTCTTTATTCTGGCACTAGGGCGGCGGTATGGAATGAAGAAGAGATCTCAGATTGGTTTGACACGGAGTGTGGTCTTAAACAGGGATGTCCAGGTAGTCCCACTCTTTTTTCGTTCTACATCAACGATATCCATGATGCTGTTGGGGGAGGGATCGCCATCGAAGGGATAGTGGCGCGGGTACTACAGTATGCGGATGATTTGGTACTCTTGGCACATAATCCAAGAACTTTGCAGGAAATGATTAATAATCTAAGCAAGTACTGCAAAACGTGGAGCCTGCAGATAAAACTCTTTTAATGCGAAGTCATGATCTTTCAGAAGGGGGGAAGAAGGAATGGTGACGAATGCTGATACCTTGACAGGAAGGCTCTTGAGTTTTTGGCTCGTACCGCTATCTGAGAATCACATTGACGCCTCGACTTTGCTTCGGGAAGCATCTGGGTGAAATATTGAATGTAGCCAAGTAAGTGCTCAATTAACGCTACCTGGAAACAGGTCTTACAAAATAGGTATATGCCGCTTTCAGCAAAGGTAGAAATATTTAACGCTTTTTCCAGATCGATACTTTGGTATGCGAGCCAGGTATGGGGTTTCAAATACTATAAGGAGGTTAAAAAACTCCAAAGATTTTTCTGAAGCAACTCTTTGGGCTCCCACAAACAACCCCCAATTATATGCTGTCGATTGAAACGGGGCTGCCAGGCGTCTCTAAGTTTACATTTAGGTGCCATTTTAATTATATCCAGAGGGTGCTAGGAATGCCGCCAGATAAAATACTGACAAAAAAACTTTGGAAAAAGGGGTATTCTGGTGCAAAAGATGGAATGAGTGTTCTGATATCTTTGAGATCCCCCTTGACTTCGGCAATCTTCGACAATATCTGCGCACTATCTCCGAGAAGGAAGCACAATCTCTTTGGGAGCGAAAACTTTAAAAAGGGTGGCAAAGCAGGAGACACAGCGTATATAAAGTCCTACAATATTGTAATGGGTCTTTTGTTCTAAAGCCTCAATAGAGGGGTTGCCGGGAGATCTGGGGTCGTCCAAGGTTCTTAACTTATTGGAAAGACTCATTTACAAAATAAATATAAAATTCTTTTATTCCGGGTTTCTTTCTTTTCGGCTGACATTCAATTGTTGCTTAGTTCTTACTTTTGTGGTACATCTAATACTACGGAAAGTAGGTGAATAGAGAGCGGGTATGTTCGACACTTGAAATGAGAGAGAGAGATGCGATGTGGTACGGACGGCGGTTCTTTCGTCAGTAGATGATGAGGTTGGGTTCGTCGTATTCTTTATGTATGAGGATTCGGATAGATTGACAGGCTAACACCACGGCCAATCTAGCGGAACTACTACTACTACCGATACACAACGACCAACAGGCTAACACCACAGAAGGTCGATAAGGATGGGTAGATTGACAGGCTAACATCACGGCCAATCTAGCGGAAGTATAACTACGGTTACGCACGACCAACAGGCTAACATCACAGAAGGTCGATAAGGATGGGTAGATTGACATTCTAACACCACGGCCAATCTAGCGGAAGTACTATTACAACGGATAAGCAAAGTATACTGACCAACAGGCTAACACCACGGAAGGTCAGTATGAGAGGAATAGATTGACAGGCTAACACCACGGCCAATCTAGCGAAACTAATATTACTACGGAAAAGCAAAGTATACTGACCAACAGGCTAACACCACGGAAGGTCAGTATGAGAAAAATGGATTGACAGGCTAACACCACGGCCAATCTAGTGGAACTAATATTACTACGGATAAGCAAAGTATACTGACCAACAGGCTAATTCCACGGAAGGTCAGTATGAGAGGAATAGATTGACAGGCTAACACCACGGCCCATCTAGCGGAAATACTATTACTACGGATAAGCAAAACTACCTACTGCTAACTACGGTACGGTTGACTTTTGTAAGTCAATTATAAACCACGAGGGATTACTTGTGCTTGGAGCTTGGGTCCTACTTATAATGCCGCAGCACTATTAGATGTGAACCTGCCCACTTTCATGGTACTTCTGCCCGATTTCTCTACTGTGATGCCCGCTTTTATACTTTTGACGAGGCCCAGAATTATTCCCCACCACTGAGTTTCAGATTCTTTATGTGAATCCACTTGAGACAACGGAGATGCATACACCCAACTGATTATGGGTTGCTGTGCCAAGAACTTAATATGACAGCGCCGCTAGTGGGAATAATTCTGCTTTAATATTTGTGGATTATGACATGGGCGACGGCGTAAATTTATGTACGGAGGAAAATGCTTCGTTACAATATGATATGGGTGAAAACGCATACATAACAAATAACAACACTACTGAGATGATCAGATATATTTTCAAAAGTAGAGGAGGCCTATTCTAGCTAAATGGAAACCCTTGGAGAAGAACTGGTAGTCCGTTATGCTTCATATCCAACCGGCATGAGGAAGAGGACATCTGGCCATCTGCCCGATTCTGTCAGAGAGAAAGATTGAAAAGCACTACATTTATATACAAAGTCGGCTTTAAGATACAGATCTTACTTGATTGAAAATTATAATGCTTAATGGTATGGATTTCTTACAGCTCAAGCCAGCCCAGGGATGATTCATGTTTCATTTATCTTAATTACAATAGTTTACGTGTTGTTATTATCGTGAATGAATTTTAATTATTCTTATAGTATTGCACGCAAAATGTTGACTTAGTGAATATTTACTAAGGCGTAGTAGATTTGAAGCTTTATACCAACCCAGACAGACGACTATTTCATTGTCTTAGTTTATTTGATAGATATTTTCATTACGCTTATTGTTTGTTTGGACTCCGAAATATATCATAAATAAGCAGCCCGAAAAAAAATCCACGTTTCTATTTTAACTGCATAATTATTATCCAAATATACGAGTCATAAAAGTTCACACTTTCGACTTATAAGTATGTACAGCAATGGTTGTTTTCCAAAAGTTTGTTGTTGTTTAATATTGTCACTCAGAAATTAGTTTGAGAAACTTTCAAATCCTTACTAGGCCTCTAGAATGTCCGCAACCAACGATCTCATTTGTTAGAGTATAAAAGCAGAGACCCGATTCGAAGAAATTAGGGAATAGTGGAACACGGATAGAAAGATATGCGCGTCTATGATGGCTCGCGAAATTGAAATTGAAAGCATAAAAAATGTAAAAATTTGGAAGCCCATTAACAAATATAAATTACTTATAATTTTGAAAAAAGCAACACAGGAATGTTTTAAGTCACATTTTTTTTTCGTTCACGACAATATAACTAGCCAGCCACTACATATATAATATATATATATATATATATATATATATATATATATATATATATATATATATATATATATATATATATATATATATATAATTGTAATATCTAGGCGGCCAAATGACAGATCTATTTCTTTACATGATTCAGTTTATGAATATCGTTTTCAAAACACATTTCTTTGAGATCAATTTGATACAAATTCTAAAAAAAACAATCATTAGTCACCGATCTACAAAGTGATCCATTTTCTGCATTAGACGACAATATCAGTAATACAGGCTCCATTTTGAGGGTGAAACAAATTGCAAATTTGAGTGACAATTTGAGTTTTTACTAGGGGACATAAAGTAATGACTTTCATATAAATATATGCTAGAAAAGTCCATGAGAACACGTTTAGATTAATAGTCGACTGTGGAAACAGATAAATTCACAGTTATTGGTTTAATTAAATTTTAAACTATTGTAAAATATAAGCATACTTACCTTGAATTTGACCGAAGTATTCAGGTGACTTTTGAAGAACTACACGTTGACACGATCTCTTGAGATTCAAATTTTTGGCTTTAGAAGTTGATGGAGTTGTGCAGCTTGATGATTCTAACAAAAGTTGTTGAACTTGTAAAATATCAACATACTCATCCAAGCCTAATGATGTACTTAGCCGACTGATACTACTTGTGGTTGTTAGATCCTGGGAAGGCGGTGGTAATGGCAGATGGTAACAAAAGCTCGTCGATGGATGGTTTCCTGAATCTGATACAAGGCTTAGACTACTATAAGTACTACATTGTGGATGTTGTTCTGTGTTGTCCAAAATTTCTTTGTGATGCGAAGACGTCGATGAGGAAGGAGATGATTGCTGTTGAGCTTGACGATGGTGGTAGTATGGCTGATCACTTCTTCGATGCATTGCTAACAACATTTTTCAAAAAGCAATTTTTTCAGAATAATTTGTTGAACAACATTCTCTTCTCCATTGTTTGTGTAAGAGGAAAATAAAGGATTTCAACTTCGTCGTTATAATGAACTAAATTGTCTTAATTATGCTGACATGTGCTTACAGAAAAACAGTAAATCTTTCAGCAAAAGCCTTGTGATTTCTTATATACCTGAAAAATATAAGTAAATAATTATATAGATATGATTATATATAGCTATCAAATTTTTTTTATAATTATATTTGAATAAATGAATGGATAAACAAATTGAATTATTTAATAGGCTTTCATCCATTTTCACTATTCAACTTCGTCGTGTTTTTGCACCGCCCGCGTCAGGTAATAAATTTCAAAATCCGCAGAGACGGGATTTTGTCTAGCCCGCAGAGATGAAAAAGCAAAACATTTAAGTTCTGTCATTCCGCTCTTATTCCAGCCAAACCCATGCTAAACACATGTCATTTTCGCTTTTGCTTCACATCAAAAAACGACAAAAAGCCATATTTACACAAATTTAAAGATACGTTCACAAAATATACCAACACCAATTGATAACCAATATTATTATTGAAAAAGAAAATTTCGAATTCGAATTCAGAAACCAAGACTTCCCTAGCGATATGGTTATTCTTTTCCTTTACATCAATATCTATTTCAAAAAATCTCAACGATAGATGCTCAGATATAGCGCGCACAAAATTCGCCCACTTACACAGCTGAAATGTATATCCTACACCTGTATATCCAATATGATTAAAAGTGATTAAGGGCATTTTTATGAATATACTTTGAAGTAAATGTTTTAGTAAATTTTAATAAAACAAAGAAAGAAATATATAGAAATTACAAGTTCTGCCATTAAGGTCCTCTAAAAAATTGGTCCACCTGGCGGGATGAAAATCTCACCTGAATTTTAAAATTTACACATTTTCTTAATCTGTATGGCTGTCTCTATAGTTAAGCGAAGCGATTTTTTTTGTTTTGCACAAAATTGTGGTAAATTTAAGTTGAGCGTACGATTTTTTTAATTAAAGTTTTCTTTAATTATGACGCAGATTTGAAAAAAGAATGAATATAATCGAATTTTTAGTATTGTAGTTCTTTGTCCCGTCAGTTCGAAAGAAGGAATTTCGAGAAAAATGCGGTGAAAACTTTATTTTCCTTGATAATGGTTTCCCCTTAATGGTAATTGTAGGCTACGTACAAAAAAGAAAGCTTTTCTCCGCATTGTAAATCTACGAAAGTATAGAAAGTCCAAGCCGACTTTCGTATAACTAAGGGGCTTGTTAATTTTTAATACGAATTTTGAAGAAATTATATGGTACTATACCCTACAGCCATTACATTTTCTGTCACCATCCATCACTATGTAGTCGTTACTTAAATTTTTACCATGCACTTACTATTGTACATAGAAAGAGGTCTTAAAAACTGCGATGCTCTAACATTGAAAAGGTACGCTGGTAAACGTTATTCTAAATAAATTCTACTGAAATAAATCTTATATTAAAGTTCTGGCATGAATGCAATAACGACAGTTCTCTCGTCCGCTGCATTTACTTTCTGTCTCGCTCATTCACTAAGCTAATACATGGAAAAGGAAGGTACCTAGATCAATAAAGTGTAGCACAGTTGAAGGCGTTGGCGCAGAACCGCCAACAAACCTTGGTTAGAAGCCAAACCTTAGTTAGAGGCCAAACCTTGGTTAAAGGCCATCCAAGACAGATGACTTAATCAGCGAAGAAATGTTCTAGGAGAATAAAAAAAGCTGGTTTACTCATCATTTGGTTGTTGTTTTAGTGCAATTTGATTTGGTTATTTCAGCAGGTAGCAAACAAATCGGTAAGTTTAATTTCATATATCCGCACGAGTTCGTAAGGGGTTTAAATTATAGGTGAGTTTTCTTGTTCAGTGCAACAATTAGTAAAGTTACGAAAGTACTGTTATGCTAGCTAGCTAGCCTCGAAAAGTGGTGAATACTATATCATTATTTCTATAAAAGTGCCGCTATCTGCACCGCTCAGGTTACACGAGACACGCTGGAGACTCTAAGGTGCAATCTATGAGTTTTTGAGGTTCCTCTTAGGTGCGCGTATCACTAAGTCCAAAAAAAGCAAAGAATAACTCCCTCCTTAGAATCTTTTTATAACATGTATAAATGAACCACCGTTCATCCGGTTGCATACCTAAGTACCTACATGTGTATATATGTATGTATGTATTCATGAGAATGAGAGATAACAATTTTACATAAGGATTAACTTTAACCGACGTTTGACGAGTACGGCCCTAAATATTACTAATGAAAAAAAAATTATTTTAAAATAAAGAACACGACGCGGCCGCTCTCGTCTCGTATGTATGATGAGTGTTGCCATGCCAGCTACGTACCTGCGTATTCATATGTGCGTAAGTAAGAATGTAAATGTAAATAACCGCGCTTGGGTTTTGAGGAAAACTGTAGCTGAAGCTGAAGAAGTAGTACCGGAAAAGAAAAAAAGGAAGACTACCTACAAAAAGAAATGAGATGCCATCAAAAACATAACCTGAAAAAAAAACCAAGTCTCGCAACTCAGTTCTTCTATCGTAAAAAGTGGTGAGATCCATGTAATACCAAGTCGGTCAATTTATTCAGTCCCTACTTAAGGGTCCTTCTGTCTGAAGTTATTACGTAATTGGCTAACCTAACAACATCTTATAGTGACCATATCAATATTAAAAATCTTTTATGTTTTAAATAAATAGATTGACTTGGCAATCGCACTAAACAATCTAATTTAATATAATATTATTTGTGAGATACATTGTGTTTTTAATAAAAAAAAATAAAAAAAGATAAATTCTCTATCTAAACATAAAAGATTTTTAATATTGATATGGTCACTATAAGAATTTGTTAGGTTAGCCAATTACGTAACAACTTAAGACAGAAGGACCCTTAAGTAGAGACTGAATAAATTGACCGACTTGGTATTACATGGATCTCACAACTTTTTACGATAGAAGAACTGAGTTGCAAGACTTGGTTTTTTTTACAGGTTATGTTTTTGATGGCATAAACTTTTCTTGAACACTGCTCAGTTTCAAAACAATCGGAGGAGCCACACTCTTGGTTGATTTCAGACGAAATGTACCTGGACCAGGAAGCGGTGTAAAACCAATTACATGCATAAGAGACTTAACTATTTTGTTGATATCTTCTTTTGGTGCAACAGGTATTCCAGACATGATTAAATCAGAATTTAGATATTTACGTTCCAATGAGTCTAGTTTGTTTTCAAGTTCGATATTTTTCTTCTTGAGGTCAATTGTCGAAGATTTGCAGTCACTGATGTCTACTTGAATACTACTCACTGCATCAGCAATTTTCTCCACCATCGATCATGCAGGGCGCCAGGGCGCTTATTTTATTATCCAACTTTATTATTTAATCTTGAAGTGTGCTCGTTTTATTGTTTAGAGTTTTTTTATTGCGGTTTCACTCTCTTTAATAATTGCTGCAACACTTTTCAGTGATAATGCCGAGTCCGAAGAACTGTTAGCTCGAGTATTTATTTTATTGTTAGGCATTTTTATAACACAATGTTTCAACAAATAATAAACTCAAAAGTATAATAAACCTTGTATTTATGGAACCAAACTCTTGATAAATAATTTCGATGAACGAATTTTCAATACAATTTAACTTTTACGGAGCAGATTAAATTAGGTGTTACTCGCCCAACATCACACACAGGATTTAAGGATATTACGCTGAAATTGTCATAGGCTGATTTGGTGATATCCAAGATCGTGTGACATTTCTTTATTTGTGGTGGTGAGCAGCTAGCTCAATATATTAATATTAAGATTAGTAGTTCGCGTTCTGGTACTCATAATTACGAATGTGGAGGAGAAATTTGCTACTGTTACTCAGTTTTTTCAAAGTCAACTTTCTGATGCAGTTGGTAGTTTCAAAACTTCATTGGTGGAACTTGAGCAGAAACTGCTCAAAATAGTTGATGATGTTTTCAGTGAACTTACTGAAAAAATTCGTAAAATAGAGTCCGGCTTGAATTTTCTAGACAATGCATTCCTAACAGCTGTACGAAACACCCTACACCAACGCAAAAACAATGCACAAAAATAAATCTACACGAACTTTACATAAATGAGTGTTTAACTGCAAATAATTATCGTATTCTCCGGTCAGCACTAACATATAAACAAGCGGGAAATATAGCATCTGTCTTCACTAAGTCTGGATATGTTAATATCAACCGAAAGCCGATCCGAAAGAATATTATCTATTGATGCTATACAGATTTGATTGAAGGTGTGTGAATTATTAATTTGCTCTTATACAGGGTGTTTCAGATCTGACATGCTAAAATGAGTGGGGTGATAGATCTCAACTAGACGAACAAAAATTGTATGGCAGGCGGAGTGCAATTTCAACCGTTTGGAAGTTACAGTGTGATTCATAAATTTCAGTTTTTCATTATATGCACATTAGTCTTTTATTTTTATCTCTTGATCTACCCAACGCAGCCACATCAAACAAACGCTAAAAAACAACTATCCTATTAACCTTTCCAAAAATTTCAACACTACTGATCTAACTCCTATCCTATCTAATACCTATCATAGTTGAAAAACAAATAAATAAGTACGGGTGTTTTTAAGCAAAAGATGGTAGAATTTAAATTTGAGGAATACGCGGATATTATTTACATTTATGATGTAGTAGCCGGAAAAGAGAGGCTGTACTGGAATATCAAAGAAGATCGGAGAATAAGCGAGCACCCCAAAGGGTGGTATTTACACGGACTTTCCGAAAGTTAAGAGAAACAGGAACTTCACCCGATAGGGAGACACGACCCGAAACTTCGGGAACTTCTGCCGACGTCGAGCACCAAATAATCACCATCGTGAGGCAGGACCATGAGACGGGCACAAAACGAGTCGCAAGGCGATAAGGAATATCGTCATCTAAGGTTTGGAGAGTTATTCATCGAGGGGGATTACGTCCATATCACCATCACCCAGCACAAGGACTACTGGAAGGAGATTCCGCTAGAAGACTGGAATTTGGCTTCTGGAACGCGACATATACGACAGAGCGTTTCTGGACCGAATTACGTGGACAAATGAATGTCATTTCACCAAGAATGAACATCCATAACCTCCACACCTGGTCGAACACTCACCCACACAGGACAAAGGTGACCTCATTCCAGCAGATATTCAGTGTCAATGTTTGCGCTGGTATCATCGGCAACCATATGGTAGGACCATTCATTTTGCCACAAGTTCTTAATAGTAAAATTTATGCGGACTGTTTGGACAATACACTGCCAGATCTATTAGAGGAGAACCTTATGGATAATCTTAGGGGAATGTTTCACCAACACGCTGGAGTACCAGCGCATACGGCTAACATTTTGAAGGAAATACTAACCTCTGAATTGGACGAGGTGCACCGATTTCTTGGCCTGCTAGATCTCCAGACCTTACTCCATTGGACTTTTTCTTATGGGGAACAATGAAGGATGAAGTTTATTCAAGCCTAGTTAACAATAGGGAGGATTTAGTTAGCCGAATTGGGAATGCAGCGAGGAAAATGCGGAAGAAGCTGGCTGCAATACGCCCTAAAGAAGGACTTAGAAGGATATTGTTGGCATGCATCCAAAGTGGTGGTGGACATTGTGAGCGGCTTTTGTTACTTATCACGATTAATTGTAATTATTTTTAAATTCAATAAAGAGCATTTTAGAATTAATTTGAGTTTAAATTCTTTAATTTGTTGATTTTTATATTACTCTCTGATATTTTTCCTACGTGGACATGTTGCACCTTTTTCGAAAGGTAATAAGATGGACAATCTAATAAAAATAAAAAAGAGGTGTACTAATTACATGAATTTCGGAGAAAATTTGGAAAAATGCTGAATTTTAGGTAATTGCGAAAATTTTTTTTCACTTTTAAAAGTGACTTTACGTGCAATGGTAAGAGTTAGGTCAAGAGTGTTTAAATTTTGGGAGAGGTCATTAGGATAGTTGTTTATTAGCGTTTGTTTGATGTGGCTGTGTTGGGTAAATCAAAAGATAAAAATAAAAGAGTAATGTGCATAGCATGAAAAACTGAAATTTATGAATAACCCTGTAACTCCCAAACGGTTGAGATTGCCCTCCCCCTGCGACAATTTTTTGTAGTTCTAGTTAAGATCTATCACCCCACTCATTTTGGCACGTTAGAACTGAAACACCCTGTATAATGCCGCGGTTTAAAATAAAGATAAATCCTCAGCTAGTTTTAAGTTTATATTATAAATTTTAATTTTCATTAATTATGAGTTTTATGTGTAACTCTTTAAAATCAGCTTGTCCTAGGGCATACTTTTTTATTAAAATTAATCTAGTTTTTGCAGTTCAATATCATCTACATATACGAATATCTTTTTTTATTTCAATTGATATTATTATTATTATAATTTACTTTTGGAAACATATTTGACTTACTTACATATATGAATCTTTTCGATGAATAATGTAAATGGTTTGGACGAAGAAAATGGCGTACGTATATTGGTATCTGTTTTAAATGCTCAGCGTTTCGGATTAGGAGTTTATCATATTAATGCGAAAAGCTTGTTTCATAAAATAGACGAAATACGTGACATTTTCCATACTACAGATACGCATATTATTCTGATTAGTGAAATGTGGTTGAGGTCTTATGTTAGTGATCAACTAGTATACTATATACCAGGTTATAAACTCTTCCGTAAGTATAGACTTTCACGACGCGGTGGAGGTGTTTCCATCTATGTCAAAAATAAAAATAAATATTCTGGAAGCAGAATATAAAATTTGCGAATTAAGCCTTGGTATAATAAAATGTTTAGTGGGTTGTGTTTATAAACCTCCTAACTCGAACATTAATAATCTGTTAAGTGATCTGAATCATCTTGCGCCACAGAGACATTATCATTGGTGGTGATTTTAATATTAATTGTTTGGGTTCTTCGGGTGATGTAAATAATATGAATATTGCATTATCATCTTTGGGGCTGCATCGTATAAATTCTGAGCCTACCCGCTTCTCTGATTACTCCTCTTCATTATTAGATATCTTTGTATCAGCTGATTAAGCTAAAATACTTTTTAATAATCAAATATCACTTACAAATTTATCCGACCATGATATGATTATGCTAATATATGATATAAAATTCGATACCTCGCTTGAGTAATATAGGTTTTCCTACTATAACTATAAGGCAGTAGATTTGAAGAGTCTACAGTATAATGCTGGGCCAGTTCCTTGGGATGTGGATGTGTATAGGATGCATGATACTGACGATCAGGTTGGATTTATCAATAACGAAATCCTACGACTACATGATGAATATGTACCGCTTGTAACAAGAACTGTGTTGATCATGTCCACCCATGGTTTACGGAAAAAATTCGACGACTAGTTAATATGCTTAAAATAGAGCTCATTCAAAGTGGAAACGATATAGAATCTCGATGTTGTGGGTTGAGTACCGGGATCTAAAAAATAAGACGACCTGCGCCATAAAACAAGCTAAACGTATATATTTTTCTTCTTTTATAAATCATGGATTAACAACTGGAAAGTTGTGGAAAAATTTAAGAAATATTGGCATTGTTCCTTAAAAGAGAATCACGAAATCGACCCTGAAGAATTTAATAAGGATTTTCTGGCACATGTTACATTTTCGAATGGTATGAGTCTTGAGCATCTTTCATACATCTGTAATTCTAGGCCATATTTCTGTTATGAATAATTCAGCTTTTTAAGAGCATCAAGTGCCGAAGTACTTGATGCTGTAAGAAGCTTAAAATTAAACTCAACAGGCTATGATGCAGTAAACCCTAGGTTTGTCAAAAAGATATTACCATACCTCATTTCTCCACTTACTCATTTTCTTCAACACATGCTTTATGATGCATACCTTTCCATCTCCTTGGAAGCATTCCATTGTTATTCCCCTTCCAAACAATTTTTCTGAATTTAGACCTATAAGTATCCTCAGTTATACCCAAGTAACACGACAGCGAAGAATTAAGTTCGTTGAATGTTCATTCATTTTAGACGATGATGACACATGGGTAGTTTGACAGTTGCCAAATGAAGTTGTTGATTTAGTTATCTAATATATTACTTCAATTATTAAATACGTACAAAGTGACACAACAAAGGAAAAAATTACTAAAATTTCTGATTTTAAAGGAAAAAACGAATATTGGATAATATCGCTAAAATGGAATTTTCAACTTTTTTGCTATTGTTTTTCTTCTTTACAGGTATTTTAAAAGCAAAACCAACACTCGTTACGCTGTAAATAGGTTTCAAAATGGAAAACAACAGTTAATTCCAGTTTCTCAACTTCATTTTCTGAAGAATTAAGTTCTCAGAAGCTCATTGAATTAAGTTTGGAATCAAGTTTGGAATGAAGTTCTGACCTTCAGGAATGTTCATTAATGGTGACACATGGATTATGTATGATCATTCATCAAAGGATTAAAATTCTTCGCTGTCGTGTATGTTGGGTATTACTTGTCAACAATAATGGAAAAAATCATAGCTAGTCAGATGGTCCATTATATATCGTGTCACGAATTACTTAACTCTGGGCAATCTGGAGACCGAGCTACACATAGCTGCACTACAGCATTGCTGAAGATTATTGAGGATATACGTGTTGAAATGGATAAGGATAATTTCTCCATTTGAAACTTACTAGATTTTTTCGAAAGCTTTCGACACAGTAGACCACTGGATTCTCTGCAAAAAACTTGTCAATAATTTTAACTTTTCATATTGTGCAACGAAATTAATCATAAACTACTTAAGGGATAGTTACCAATCAGTCAAAAGTAATAGAATAATATCTACACCATTACAAGTGAACACTGGTGTTCCGCCAGGCTCCATTCTTGGACCTCTACTATTCTCTCTATTCATTAATGATATATTAACTTGCGTTAGTCATTGCAAATTACATGTTTATGCAGATGATGCGCAGTTATACCTATCTAGTCCCATATGACTTAAAAGCTATAAATCAGTGGACAACCAATAACAGATTACGTTTAAATCCTGATGAATCCAAATGTCTTGCAATATATAAATATATATGGAATCACAAGTACATAATGTACGAAATAACACATGACCCGAGCAAATTTTCAAAAAATTTTAATAACTTGGAATTGCAAAAAATTCCGAACTAAACCGTTCAACTCGAGCGAAGTAAGAAAATATTAAAATATTTCTTAACGCGATTGGCGTTTCTAATAAAGAAAAGCTAAATTCTTTTGGCTCTTCGTCAACAGCAGCACCAAAGGGTTAGCTTTTCTTTAGCTGCTGGACGCCTTCGAAAAAACCGAACACTAGATGTAAATCCAACAAAAATTTTTAAATAAAAACACCGATCTAGACTGCTGTATCAGATTATGATCACTACACTGTCGCACCGATATTTCGGTAAACTATTTATCACAAGTACATAATGTACGAAATAACACATGACCTGAGCAAATTTTCAAAAAGTTTTAATAACTTGGAATTGCAAAAAGTTCGGAATTTTTTGCAATTCCAAGTTATTAAAAATTCTTGAAAATTTGGTCGGGTCATGGATATCTAAGTTCTTAAATAATGCAGAAGCTACTGTTTCAGCACTAATGTTTTCGATGGGGATTGCCTCTGGCCAGCGAGTAGATGATTTTTAGACAGTATTTGAAACCTATTGAATTTGGTGTAGGGCCTATTAAATCTTACTGTTTCGTGTTGAAAATCAGCGATGGGAGAATTAACATGTCTCGAGATTTTAGCTCTTTCACATGGTAAGCAGCTTCTGTTCCATTCTTTAACATCTCTCTTAAGTTTAATTGATGCTTTTATCCCTGTATGGCTTAAGTTGCGGATAATTGAAAATATTTCCTTTGGAAATTTGATGGGTATATATGGACGAATTTTTTTGGTTGAGACATCGCAAACAATTTCTTTTTCTGAATTGGCTAATTTTACTTTAACCATTTAATAATAAGCCATATGATTGCCAATCAATTTTGCATTTTTGTTGCACAACCACTCCGATGCCATAATCCGAAGCGTCGACCACTAAAGCTAATGGCGCGTCAGTAGAATAAAATGCTAATAATGTAGCTTTGCATAATTGAGTTTTGGTTTCCTCGAATGCATTTATTGCTTCTTTTGACCGGATAATTTTTTTCTTCCCATATTTTTTGTCACCCTTTAAGAATTTTTTTAATGGTGTTTGTATCATTGCGTAATTTTTCAAAAAAAAAATTGATCATACCTAAATAACGTCGTAATTCTTTTACTGTCTCACGAAGTTTCATAGAGTTGATTATTTCAACGCGCTGTGATAAAGGTTTGACCTTAACTTGAAACTGAATGTCCAAAGAATTTCACTTCTTCAGTCATAAAATTGCATTTGTCTAAGTTGATACCAAATTTAACAAAGATTTGATTTAGATTGTCTAGGTGTTCAATATCAGATTTAGAAGCTATTAATATGTCGTTGAGGTAAACGTAACAAAAGGGTAAATCGCGCAATACTGCGTGAATAAATCTTTGAAAAGTTTGAGCAGCATTAAATAAATCATCCGTGTAAATTCAAAAAGACCGAAAGGTGTACAAATCGCTGTTTTGAGAAAATTCTCAATTTCAGAAAAAGAGAAAATTCTCAATTTCTGAATAACCTTTATCAAATCAATTGTTGAAAGATTTTACTTCCTTCCAATTGATTTGCGAAGTCCTGAATATGTGGAATTGGATATCTATCAGTAGTTGTTTTAGCATTAAGTCTTCTGTAATCGCCACAAGATCTCCATTCACCGTACACCCTTGTTCTAACAAAAATTGGAATTAATAACCTTTATCAAATCAATTGTTGAAAGATTTTACTTCCTTCCAATTGATTTGCGAAGTCCTGAATATGTGGAATTGGATATCTATCAGTAGTTGTTTTAGCATTAAGTCTTCTGTAATCGCCACAAGATCTCCATTCACCGTACACCCTTGTTCTAACAAAAATTGGAATTAATTTTTAGCTGCCATAAGTTTAGCCTGTGAAATTACTTTCGGTTGCAACTCATTTGAATTTTTGAAGTAATTTATATACCTTGAAATTTAGAGATGGACCAGTATAGATTGCTAACGATTCCGAGGGACCATTAACTGCTTTAGCGTTTGACCATAATGAAGTAAAGGGGATCGATAAGTAAGTAAGTAAATCTGCACTAATTAGTGGAATTTTATCATTGCAATGATAAAATTCCACTGAAAGTTTCTACGTAAACCTAAATTCAAAGTTAATAATTTCGTTCCATAAGTATGTATGATTGTTGAATTGGCTGCTAACAGTTTAAGCATGTTAAAGCTACTGATTTTTGATAAGTCAGATTCCCCCGTCGTCAATGGAGGCTGACCTATTTGTTTGTTGACTTTTTAACACCGTATGTGCAAGGCTGAGTACATTTATTGGCTTTAACGCCCAATTTACAATGGTACCAGAATATTTCTCTATCTTTTCTTCTTCTCTATTTTTTGAAAAGTTTCGATTTCTCGAATGGCTTCATGAATTGGACCTTGAATAATTTTTAGCTGAAGGCCGAAATGATGAACGAGAAATCCTTGTTCTTAAAGTTCACTAACTTGAAATGATGAATGAGAAATCCTTTTAACTTGTTTTAAAATTTCACTGACCTGATTTTGAAGTGTTGTTATTACCGAATTACTTGGATACCCCAGTATTAAAGTTATTTAAGAAACCAAACTGGGAATATAAAGCGAAAATATTATTATTTTTTATATAATTCGCACGATAAATTGAAACTTTTGCAGTAAGTACCAGGCTCCGAACTGGCAAAAAAGGACTTTCGATCTGACCTTCCTACCATCCAAATAACTTCAATCTACCTTCCAATTACCCCCTTCCAACCTTTTTTCTTATACCGTTCAACTTTCCTCTCGTCGAATGAAAGCTAGGCCATATGCACCGGCCACGAGTCGAGTCCTTTTCCTCCCGAACCAATTCCTGTAGTTAGACTTCCTGTAGGTTAAGGGCAGGGAATATCATAGAGCGTAGTCAGGTACTTTAGTGTTAAGTAAGGGCAACTTAATTGATCGGGCCCAGTATGCGCGTAAAGCGGAACGATCTAAGGGACGTAGCTACCTAGATAAAAGCAGTTTAAGGGCAATCTATTTGCTCGGGCCCAGTACGCGTGTTGAGCGGAACGGTCTAAGGGATTCAGTTATTTAGTATAAGCAGTTCAAGGACAATTCGTTGCTGGGGCCCAGCACGCGAGGTGAGCGGACCGGTCAAGGAACATAGTTACTGAGAAATAAGTCCGTAGAAGTAATATCCTACTAGTATTGTTAGTTATAAGACTGAATTGAGTAAAGAATAAGAAACTGAATTGTTAGAGAGTAAGGATAGTAAATTAAGTGTTACTAAGAACCGGACTTTCTGAGTAACTCCTTTAGTCCCAAGCCAAATTCTCTCTCTCACTGCATTGATAGACCCTGTGGCCTTTCTTCACTGCAACTACCCAGGCAATTGATTTTGTGACTTTCCCACTACCGCACTGATAGAAAAATCGCATTGCGTTGGCCGCCGAGTAACCGCACCAGGGAAGTACGTCACAAATTTGGCTCCCAAGCAGGGACTTAACGGAATACGGATGTAGAGAAAGGAGCCAAGAGAGAGAGAGAGAAAGGAGTTAAAGGCGGGGAATAATAATAGCCGAACAAATGGGAAGTCCCGAGAGAGAAAATGGGTCCGAAGGGCAAGACACTGGCCCAAAAGAGGACTGCATCAGTGGGGGATACCGCCCCAGAGCAGATTGCAGCCAGCGACTCAAGCCCACCGAGGGAAGGTACATCGGATACAATCGATGGGAGACAAACGAACAGTATGTCCACAGAATCATCAGAGAGTGAGGTAATAACCGAGGTGGAGGGCAACCCGAAAAAGAAGGTGAAGGTCTAACCCCCAGAACACTACCGGAACCGTGGAGGACATGAGGAGGAGATTGACGAATTGGCTGCGTGGTATCCCACCGCAGCCAACCGGAGACCCAGTCGAAGTGGAAGCTGTAGAGCCACCGTCACAGAGAAGACGGACTGACGTGATTGAGATGCGCGTAAATGGAATGTACATTTTGATGGAACCGGAGACGCTATAGCATTCCCTGAGATGGTACATGAGTTTGTGGATGGTTATGGACTCGACCAGGCAGATCTGTTGGTCGCTGCAACATAATTACTAAGGGGAAGAGCTCTTCTTTGGTATCGTTATAACCCTTCCCTCATCGACATTCACCAGAGAGTTCAAGGCTTTCTTCTTCCCCTATCAAAAGCAGACCGCTAACCCCAAAACACGACTGCAGACCAAACGCCATAATTGTAGTGTAGCAATACAATCGCCAGAACTGCTGTTGGAAATTCTGCCGACTTGTTCACACGCGCGGTTAATGCAAAAAACCATTCCGTATATTCTGCTCATATTGCGGCACTACGGGAACATTGACTAAGGATTGTACCTGCCGACGGGCGAGAGCGCATGTAGAGCCCTCTCGCCCAATTCCAAGCAATCCTCCTACCAGAAGAACCGAGAGACGCACACTACAGCAATAGAAACCGAACCGGGAGAATTAATAGTACCAGAACCTAATACCGTCACCGACAATACCTGTCCAGCTAAGACCGTACCAATCACTTCGAAAGCGCCAATAACGCACTACCGACCGACACCAGAACCAAATATCCTCACCGTCAATACTAGTACAGTAAAAACCGCACTCCGAAAGTACCAGCAACGCACTAGCGACCGGTACCAGAACCATTACCGTCACCGTCAATACCAATCCGCGGAAAACGGTACTAGTTATTCCAAAAGTGCCAGCAACGCACTACCGATCGATACCAGAACCGAATACCGTCACCGTCAATACCAGTCCAGTTACTCCAAAAGTACCATCAATGCATTGCCGACCGACACCAGAACCGGTGATCGGCACCAGAACTGGTGCTAGTCTTGGAAAACCCGTATCAGCCACTCTGAAAGTGCCATCAATGCACCACCGACCGACACGAGAATCGAAAACCGCCATCGTCGGTACGCGTCTAGAAAAAGCCGTACCAGATATCCCGAGAGGGTCATCAGCACAGGCTTTTTCGGTGCTCTCACAAATATCTTACATTTCTGATTCTCGGTCTTTTCACAATCTGTTGCAACGCTGGATCCTGAGATTGAGGTTATTTACACTTCCCGCCCGCTGTCGGATTCTGCGTGGTGTTATTTGTTGGTGCTTATTGTCGGATTCTTCATCTTACCAATATGTTCCGATGCTGCTGGTGCGGTGATGCTGATGATAGCTAATGTATTCTAGGGCCTGTGCTCGCAGACTCGACGTAATTGAGCAGACCTTGAAGGATTTATATTCGTTGGCTCCACCCGACCTTTCTGGTTTCGCCACTGAGCATCTCGTCAATCTCGAGTAAAATATTGCGAGGACCTGAGATGGCCTTTCTGCCTGCACAAGGGCTCTATCTGAGCATTCCTCCAGGTTGGACTCTATTGTCTCGAGCTTAGCAAAATTCGCGCCCGCATACACTCGGGCTGATGTCGCTGCTGGCACTGATGTGCTGCTATCCTGTTCCATCCCTTTCATGCAGGCTGCTTCTGGTTTGACACCTAGGACTGTCCATGGTTGGTCCTTCACCAAGACTGACATTCCCTCTTTACGACGAGAGACTGTTCTTCCTTGAGTAGTAGCTATATGGGGTGTCTGGCTCAGTAGAGAAATGTGCAAAGAAGAAGAAGAAGTAAAAAAAACGAGTTGGAGCAATTTGCACCATTTGTATAAATGTATATGGAGAAATTTCGTGCTTGCACCATTTGTAAGTTCACTTTACTGATAAGAGTTTTGTTTTGGTTCTGCCTGTTAAGTAAATAATTGGGCAGAGATAAGAGTTCGGTAGATTTTCCTTTTTGAGATATTTAATGGGTGCAATGAACTTTAAGTTGTTGACAAATAACTTAAAGTAATTTTAATAAATATGCATGGAGAAAGCATGTGACAATAAGGAAAATAATTAACTTCTTAGAGGTAATGGGAATTTTTGTTTCTGTAAGGTGTTATGGACCAGGAACTGATAAGAGTTTGCAGTGAAAATAAATGACTGAGTTGATATTAGTGATATGACGCTTGCTGGCAATAACTATGTCTGCAGATGATTTCGTGAGTGATGGATGCGATGAACTTGGCTGTGAAAATAAGGACAATAATTAACTTCTTGGAGGTAATGGGAATTGCCTTGTCCTTGTCCTTGGTCGAAATAAAAGAATTTTAATATGAATGTTGAGATAAAAGGAAAAATGGGTCGGCTCAAATCGAGTAATTTTAATACATACTGAACTACTTTGCGATAAGAGTTTTGTTTTGGTTCTGTCTCTGGAGTAAAAGATAAGAGTTCGGTACGTAAAAGGAAAAAAGCCGGGGTTGACTTAAATCGAGTAATTTATGTACGAAGAAATTAATTGATTGAGCTACTTTACTGATAATAGTTTTGTTCTGGGTGTAATGTGTCAATTTGAGATAGTTCATGATAAGCGTACCGGGGTTTGCTCAAATTGAGTAATTTTAATAGATTTGTAGGGAGAAATTAACTTCAGTAGCTACTTTGCGAGAAGAGTTTTGGTTTTGTTTCTGTCAGTGAAGCCGAACTTTTATCACTGCGAATTATATCGTAGTGATAAAAGTTCAGTAGATTTTCCTTTTTGAGGTATTTAATGATTGTTGACAAATAACTTCAAGTAATTTTAGTAAATATGTATGAAGAAAGCGATTGATAGCAGTTAATTTTGGTTCTGAACTAAGAAATGATAAGGGTTGGTAGCTAAAATAAATACGGGATGTTTTACATTTTCATTTCATATTAGTTTTGGTCTATAAAATGATTTTCCTGTCTATGCACGATCACAAATTAACACACTATCGAACGACAATAACTAAAACAAATTAGCACTGTAAAAAGTCAGAATTGAATTTGAATTTTATAACAAATAAGTTATTGTCGTTCGATAGTGTGTTAATTTGTGATCGTCCATAGACAGGAAAATAATTTTATAGACCAAAATTTCAATTCTATCAGTTATTACAGTGTTAATTTGTGTTTCCAAAATAGTTAATTATTAATAATTAGAGTGCATAGAAATGAAAATCATTTTATAGACCAAAATGTTACGCATAAATAAATTTTTGCAAAATAATTCACCCGAAAGTTTTCCTTGAAAAGGCATATAAAAACGAAGCACGAAGGCTTTTTGTGTGAGAGATGTGGCGAAAATTTTAGTAGTCTAAACAATTTTAATCAACATTTAAACGCATCTCATCTGTTGGACTCAAATAATCCAAGTGCTGAAATAAAAAAGCAAGTAAGTCTGAAAACAACAATAATTGATTTAAAATATATACTGGAAGCGGGTCCTTCCACATCTAATTCAGGGCAAATCTTTTCTGAAAAATGTAATATAAGTTGCAGCACAGAGGAGTGGACATAGCATTTGCGAACATATCAGCTTAAATCAAATGCCGCAGTACCTATAAATGTTGTTTTAAAAGTTGTGAAAAGTTCTATGAATGAACGTGTCGAAACAATAATTTATGAAAATAAAAATTTAGAATTATTGAATCCACAAGAATTTTTCAATACTGCAAAAAGTTTAATATTAGATGCTCTTAATGACTTATTCATAAAACATGAGTCTTAAAGTTTAATTTTGAGCTCTTTTTCGAATATATTTAAATGATTAAAGATAATGAGGACGATAATGAGTATGATCTTGTGTCTTCAGTAAAATCATTTACTTCGAAAATGCAAGTGATTTTGTACAAAAAAGAATATTTACATGCATTTGAAATGATGATAAATACCATTTTAACAAAAATGGATGAGTTCCAGGAAAGAGGTAGTGGTTGGAGTTTGTTGACAATCTGCCAATGACAATCTGCCCCTGAAAGGATCAAAATATTTAGCCTTACCTAAAGATATAGCACAAAAATATGCTTGTGTTAATGTTCATAATAAAGACGTATTTTGTTTTAAGTGGGCTGTAATTGCAGCTTTGTATCCAGTAAAAAAAAACATAAACCGACCGCAATCATACGAAATTAGCGATATAGCAGAAAGTATAATAATTATAATAATATCAAGTTGGAATTTGGAGATTTAAAATTTCCTATCAAGATTACTGATGTTAAGAAGTTTGAGAAAATGAATTCCTTTTTAAGTATCACGATTTTCGGCTGTGAAAAAATACCTGGTGCCGCTCATAAAATTGTTGGACCTTACTAATATCAAGCGAAAGGAGACGTGTCCATATTAATTTGTTACTACTTCAAAATAGGGAAGATAGCCATTTTGTGTGGATTAAAGATATTTCAAGGTATTAATATGAATTTTTTATTTGATCGACTTTTTAATTATAAATTTCCTATTACAGACTTATAAGAAATCAACTTACATCTTCGAAGAATATAATTTATATGTGTGACACATGCCTTCAACACTTTTATTCTACAGAGGCTTTAAATGTCCACAATGAAGAATGCTGTAAAATCATCACCTAATTCCAACTTCTGAGAGATCATCTTTACAATTCATCAACTTGCAATGCCAACTTGAAGTTCCATTTGTCATTTATGCACAATTTGAATGCATACTCCAAGAAGTTGCAACGTGTGTACCAAATCCGTCATACTCATCCACAATTACACTTCAGGAGCATGTGCAGTGTGCTTTTTCATATAACATTAAATGTTCGTTCAACGATTAATTTGAAAAATTCAGAATTTATAAAGGTAATGATTCCCCAAGACAATTTATTTTAAATTTAGTTGAAGATATTAAGGAATTATATTATATATATATATCCAAACCTAAGAAAATGAATTCACTGAGTAGTGAAGAAATTGAAAAGCAAAATTTAAGTAAAAGTTGCCACATTTGCAATTTTGAATAAGTGTGATAACAGAGTTGCAGATCACTGTCATTTAACTGCCAAATACAGGGGCCCCGCACATAGAGGCTGTTATTTAAAGTATCGTGTTCCAAAGTTTTTTCCGATATTATTCCAGAATTTTTCTGGCTGTGATTGCCATCTTTTTATTAAAGCCCTTTCAGAAATAGAAGAAGAAATAACTATAATTCCATTAAATAAGGAGTTTTATATTTCATTATCGAAACGAATTGTTCTTGAAGAAAATCATACTATAGAGCTTAAATTTCTTGACTCTAGTAAATTCATGCAGTCAAGCTTAGAATCGTTAGCAAAAAACTTAAGTGCTTCCGATTTTCATTCAGTTAAATCTGTATTTAAAGATGAAAAATCGTTTAGTTTAATGATGCGTAAATGAGTATTTCCTTACGATTATATTAATTGTTGACAACGTTAAGAAGAAACTAACCTTCCCTCTCAAAGCCAATTTAATAATAAACTAACAAATAATAAGTGTAGCAATGATGATTATTGTCATGCTAAAAAGAACTGGGAACTTTTTAAATGTAAAAATATGTGGGATTATTTGACTCTATATCTCCAAACCGATGAATTACTTTTGAAAGACGTTTTTCAAAATTTCAGAAAAATTTACCAAACTATTTATGGACTAAATCCTTTTCAGTATTATACAGCACCTGTAGAAAATGTAAGCAATACCGCATCGGAACTCTCATCGATGAAAGTAAGTCATAATGCCTACTTTCTGAGATGGCCTAGGAGGGATCGATAATGCCTACCCTTTTCATTACCTGGTAATGGGCGAATTCAGCAATGGACGGGAACTTTTGTAACCACTGATGAAAAGAAGCGTTCATTTCAATATTTAATTTTCGTATACTTCTAACCAAAAAACCTCCTCTCCACTTCCCTTGAAGATTATAAAAGTTAAAATACCGGGTCTTTTATTTAATTATTTATATAATTTTTATATATTTATTTAACTCAAACAATTATGAATATATCGGATTGAATTCATTCACGGATTTAAAGGTATAATATGTTTTATTAAAAAAAAAAGATTTCCATCTAATAACGAAATAATTAGCATCTAAAACAATGTTATTAAACATTTTTAATTACTCGCCGCAGATTACACTTACACCACTTTTATTCATTTTTTAAAAAACAATATAATAATTAAATTAAAAACCTTTTTTACAATACTCACAATATTAACACTTTTTTTAAATATATTATAAGCTTTGTACACTATGACAATCACGCTGTAAGGGACGTATTGACTAAATGCACCCTCAGTTTTTAAGCTGACTAATGCACATAAAACCTGCGTCGGCGGGAATAGATTTTCGGAATAATTAGTCACGCTTTACATGCTGACTTTATGCATGACTCTAGGCTCAACCCTCATCTATGCTTATTGTGAAAATTTTCTTATAGGAATTCATCGAAGCAAAATGGAATCTGTACTCACTTTTCCTACTGGGATGTACAACTTCTTCAAGCGGGGCATTCGAGGTGGTATTGTTCAATGTTGCCATAGACACAGCTTAGCAAATAATAAATATATGAATAATTTTGATGCGACTAAGCCATCAAATTATTTAATATATGTGGACGCAAACAATTTATATGGCTGGGCTATGTCACAACAATTACCTCATTCAGATTTTAAGTGGATTGAGGATACAAATATTGATATTTTAAATGTTGAAAGTGATTCGGATTTGGGGTACATTTTAGAAGTTAATTTAGAATATCCGACTTCAATACATGATAACCACAATAACTTTCCCTTTTGTGTTGAAATCAAGAAAGGCCCTAACTCTAAACTCGTTAAATTAATTACTGATTTAAATAATAAATTTTGATACATAATACATTATAAAAACTTACAACAATGCTTAAAGAAGGGATTAATACTTGTATTTATACATAGAGTTTTACAATTTAAGCAATCTTGTTGGCTTAAAAGATACATCGACTTAAATACTTTCCATCGTTCAATAGCTAAAAATGAATTTGAGAAGAATTATTTTTAAATTATTAAATAATGCTGTTTTCGGAAAAACTATGGAGAACGTAGATAAAAGAAAGGATGTCAAAATTGTATCCCAATGGGAAAGTTGTGGAAGGCGTTTAGATGCTCGGGTATTAATTGCTAAACGAAATTTTCATAGTTTAACTCAATTTGCAGATGATATGATTGCTATTCAGTTAAGCCGAGTTCAAACATGTTACAATAAACCTATTTATTTAGGATTTAGTATACTTGAGTTATCTAAGTGGCAAATGTAGGACTTTCATTATAATTACATTAATGATTAAAGTATAATCAAAAATGTTATCCTAAACTATATGAATACTGATTCATTTATATATACGATTCAAACAGATGATTTTTATAAAGACATTTTATATGATGTAGATGAATATTTCGAAACTTCTGGATACGCTCCCGATAACATTTATAACATACCCTTAAAAATAAAAAAGTAGTATTGCTTTTTAAAGATGAAGCAAATTTAAAAATAGTTACAGAATTTTGGACTTAGAGCTAGAATGTACTCGATTGATATTGCAAATACTCAAGAAATCAAAAAGGCTTAAGAAATAAAAAGAACTTTTTTAAATAATTACATTAACCGATTTCTCGGACATTGTTTAGTGGAATATATTTCTACACATTTTGAAGTAAACACTTTATTATTAATTCCACAAAATTTATATGTTCAAGAAATTTTTTTTTAAAGATCTTATAAATGAGCCTACGCGTTTCGCCTTGCAAGGGCATCATCAGGCTTAGACTGACTAACACTATATAAATAAATTAACACAAATTGAGAAAAGCGCGGCACACACAAACAAATACATCCATATAAGCTTACGTAGTTAAAACGAGTGCTACATTTTTATTTAATCTGGATTCAGTAAGGGACTTCTATTCGCAAAATCCATTTGGTCATTTAATAGAGTATGTCCTTCTCTCATATTCATATATATATATATATATATATATATATATATATATATATATATATATAGATATATATATATTCATATTGCACATGTGTCCTGTAAATTTGATATGTTTTGAGAGTTCCGAAGTCGGATTATTTATTTTTGTCAAATTAACATGTTCAGTAAATCGGGTTTTCAGCTACCTTTTTGTCTTTCCTATGTATGTTCTCGGACAGTCTGCACAATTGATTTTATATACCCCACTCTTTTCCGAGATGTCCGTCCTTTTACTGATTTTATTATTAGAGAGCATGTTTTTAAATTATTATTATTGAAGAAGGCTGGATTTATATTTCTCTTTCTTAAAGGCTCTTTCAGTTGTTCTGAAATCTCGCCAAAATAAATTAAATAACATAGGTTGTTTGTATAAGAAGGAAATTTTATATGAAAATACGGTAGTTTTTACATCTAAAGCGCATAATTTATTAACGCAAAATATTAATAAAATAACGTTGAGCTATTTAGATGATAAGAGATATATTCGAAGAGCTGGTATTAGTACATATGCCTGAGGTCATTATAAATAAAAAGAAATGGACATAGACGAGGAAAATTAATAAAACATTATAAATTAACAAGAAAGGTACTTTTGTTTACATAAATTCGTTAAAATTATTTTGTAAAAAATTTCTCAAGAGATAAACATTTTCTTGGGCGCATTTAGCCTTATGAACTAAACATGAAACGATGAGATGAGATGTAAAACTCCTCCAACTTTCGTTATAGGTATAGGTATAGGCATATTTACATACTTCCTTTTTCTTTTGAATACATCTTTAGTAGCAGCAAGCGCAAGCGTTATAGCTTCATTTAAAGAATTTGGTTTTTTCGTCTTTAAATTATTTCTTGCTTCACGAACTCCTTTTTGAAGTGAAAGTTTTGGTTTATTACTTTTAGCGTGAGTTTTATTTCTTTTTAACCCCATTTCAAATTGAACTTGATATATTATATATGTAGCGTTTATACGCTAAGGGATGCGTCTGCTGACCTCACTCGTTGCCAAGCTTTCTCTGTTAACAAGCGATCTGCTACAGAATTTATTAATCCACCCCCTGTTCGACTTTTCCGGTGTCGATGACGAATTTGAGATTTTGTATATTCTATCATTCAAGCAAATGAAATGATTCTTAACAAACGTCCGCACAGGTACATAATCAATTTAAGAGGAGAAGTTTGCTTAATCAATAGGTAAGCTTATATGATGAAGTTCACCAAACAGAAAGATTCTCTTTCAATCAAAAATCTTAATATAGAATCTAGAAATTCAAGTATAAGACATAGCTCCCTATAACTAAATAGCATAAGAGCAATTTTCGTTGAGCCATTGAATTGCGGTAAGGCTAATGTTATGATTGGTCTCATTGAACATCCAAATGGTCTTAAATTTAAGAATATTTATATTTACTCAAAGTCATTATATCAACCTAAATATAAGCATCTACAGCAGATATTAAGTCCTATAGCTGGATTAGGCTACTACGCATTTTTAGATAACTGCGAGGTTATTCCACCAGACGAAGCTAAACCAAACTCAATTTTTATTTTTGATGATGTTGCATGCGAAACAATATACGATCATATCTTTGCATGGGTATACACAACAACATTGATAGCTTTTATCTATGTCAGACTTATACTCATATACCAAAACACTTAATAAGAGACAATTCTAATCTTCTTATTTTATTCAAACAAGATCAAATGAATCTTAGACACATTTAAAACGATCATGGGAATAAAGACATGTCATTTGAAAATTTCCGTTATATTTGCGTTGAATGCTGGCAGGATAAATATGGATTTTTCGTGTTAGATAAAGACAGCCCCGTGGATAAGGAACGTTTTCGTTAAGGCTTCGATACATCCCAAGCGGGGTCGACGTTCATCAAAACTGGCCCGGCGATCTGTCGATGCATGGCTCTCAGCCATCGGCCAAGATTAGATATTCTATTGAGTAATTACTTGGCCAGTAGTGGATCCTTATGGTAATTATCTTAACATTGCGATAGTTAAGAGAGGATCACTCCTACATTGCCCAGCTAATTAACTTTAAGGCTATTACCAAGTTTATATTTGGACTTTGTGTTGAACATTAGTGGTGCCAAATTTATAGTTATCTATAAAATTTGAGAATTAAGTGCAGCGAAAATAACTCGAATTTTCCAAGAAGAAAAACTTTTTTTCAGGTTAGTGTAGTAGTTCAAATGTTCAATAATAAACTATGTTGATACTTAGTTTGCATCATGAGTAGGAAATTTTTTCGCACGTTTTTGTCGGGTGCAAAAATATGTCTATATAGTTTGCAAGTTGCACTTTACATATTTTAGTATGAGAAATCCAATTATGAAAGAAACAAATTTACAGTAATACGACAACTACAAAATTTAAACGAAATATTTTTTTCATAATGAATGGCTTGGCGTTATCATCCGGCCGTCAACCGTCAACCGGGCCAATAATGTTGCCAATTAGCGGCCGATGTTAGACGACTGACACATATTCACTGCCTAATAATGGCCCGATTATAAAACCCCGCTTGGGATATGTTTCTCTATAAATGCTCAGTTCAAATAACTGTGAAAGTTAACAGATACCAGTTCAACATTGTTCAGATATCTGTCCAAAGCGGTTTAAATATCAGTTCAAAGCTGTTCACAGATCACAGATGTGGAATCGGTTACCAAGTGACGTGCAGCGCACGGTTTCAAGCAGAATTTTTAGTAGATCCATAGCGCAGGCCAATATTTTCTGAGTGATGACGCATATCGGGGGTTGTTTCGCTTTTTGTTTTTCTTTTTTCTCGATCTTTGCTCTTTGTTTTTTGCTTTCTCACTACTTCTTTTACTTCTTTTTTTGCTATATTGTAGTTAACGTAATTTTGTTCTCAATTCATGAGGTTATAGCGTTTGCATTTATATTTATTTTTATTTTTGTGTAATCTATAAATTTGTAGTAGCCATCAATATTAATTAATTCAACCATCTTACTTTGTACACTTTAAGATAATTAATGTATCTTTGTACTCTTGAATAAAGCATTATTATGATTATGATCAGCTTATAGCAGTCGATAGACATACCAAAGCAGTTGACATAGCAGTTTGATATCGGATGGGGAAAAGTTCAAAGTTCCAAAGCATCAGGAAGAGGTTCATTAGAATTAGTCAAAAATTAGTTTAAAAAAAAAAGTTGAACCGACTTCACAAAAAGCGCTAAAAAGCATAAAATAATTTTTAATTTTATATCTATTACGACATTTTGAAGTCGGTGCAAATCAAACAAACCAAACAACAACACAAATATTTAATCGGCATTTCTTATGATCCCGTAAGCTGAAACGTTCAGGTAGTATTATGTATTATTTTCAATTGTGGTTTTGTAGTTGTTTTATTTGTTTAATTTGCACCGACTTCAAAATGTCGTAATAGATATAAAATTAAAAATTATTTTATGCTTTTTAGCACTTTTTGTGAAGTCGGTTCAACTTTTTTTTAAAAACTATTTTATTTTTCACTTTTTAGTGTCTTCTACTCTATACAACGAAGAAAGAACCATCCAAATCGGTCAACGCGTTAAAAGTTAATATTAACCCCTACCTCACCCCCATTCCAGTAAACTTTTTTTCTTATGGTATCAATCAAGGAACATACTCTACCGAACATAAAAGGAATCTTCGAAATCGGTCCACGCGTTACGAAGTTACTACCTCTCCCCCTCTCCCACCACCACCATAGGAGCAAATTATTCTCCTATTAGCAATGGGGGATCACACTCTATACAACAGCAAAAGAACCATCTAAATCGAACTACGCGTTACAAAGTTAGGTTCCACCCCCTTCTCCCACCTCCACCCCAGCAACATTTGTTTTCCCGTAGTATCAACCAAGGATCATATTCTAGCCAATAAAAAAAGAATTATCCAAATCGGTCCACGCGTTACGAAGTTAGACTACCCCTCCCCCCACCCAGACCTTTCAACATAGGACCAAATTATGCTCCTATTAGCAATAGGGGATCATACTCTATATAACAGAAAAAGAACCATCGCAATCGGACCACGCGTTACAAAGTTAGGCTCCCTCCCCACCACCATCCCCCCAAAATTTTTTTCACCTGGTATCAACCACGGAACATACCCTACCCAGCAGAAAAAGAATTATTCAAATCGGTCCACGCGTTACAAAGTTAGACGATCCCTCCCCCCTCCCCCCACCCTAGGCCAAATTTTTTTTCTCCTATTAGCAATGGGGGATCATACTCTTTACAACAAAAAAAGAATCATCCATATCGGACCACGCGTTACAAAGATAGGTTTCACCCCCCACCCCCACCCTACCAAACATTTTTTTGACATGGTACCAATCAGTGAACATACTCTACCCAACAAAAAAAGAATCATCAAAATCGGTTGACGCGTTACGAAGTTATGCCCGGTCAGGCATAACAAAAAAAAAAAAATATACGCGTGGAACTTAGAACCTCTTTGTTTTTGGGAAGTCGGTTAATGAAAAATCAGCTTCAAAGCAGAAAGAAGGAATCGATGAAAGAACTTATCAAAGTTAGAAATGCTATAAAAACGACATTTCATACTTTGAGATCCGGACGAGTCGAGACTGAAGCTCACCTTATGGAAACAGTCAAACCTATTACAAAACCCCTTCAAGACCTAATAACTAAAGTAAAATATGAGCCACATGATGACATCAAATCTGAATACAAAGACCATCTTAACGATGATACAAAATCAACCCCTAAAATAAAATTTCCTAAAACCGAGCTGACAAGTACACCAATAACACATGCTGGTTATTCTTTTATGCCTAAAGATGACTTTGCAACGCCTACTGAATTAAGAACTTTGCTAAGCGAACCAGAGTCCCCTCAGTATTCACCAAACGTTTTAGCTGATCAATATTTTCAGCTATATATGAAAAAAAACACAAAAATTGATTATATTTATGGGTTTCGTTTGGTTAATGGAGGATGGAAAATCGTAAATTCAAATATATTTGTAAAGAAAGATCATTTCAATATTATGGAGTAGCCGTATAAAGTAACGCTGGGGATATGCGAACTATTGTTTACAAAAAGACCTGCAAAGACTTCATATACTGAAGACGACTTGACCAATTATCAGACCATAATAAACGACACTAACGTTCATAAACGAGAATATCGAGATAATGGTCAAATAAGAGGCAGTAAAGCCTACAAATATAAAGAAATAATAAGTAAAATAATATACCATGAAGGTAAAGGTTTTATGCTTATACCTAAACGTAATATTGACTATGTATATTGGAATGATCCTAATGAGCTAATCAATAGACTTCGACTTTTAATAAGTTCACAAAATGTCGGGCATAATAATCATAATAACGAAATCGTGTAAATTATTGAAGAGTTAAAGGAAGCTAACATTATTTTATAAATAATATATTTTTTAACTTTTATTTCAACGATGAGTGTTGATAAGTTTGGTCGCTTTTCCAAGAAAGGATCATTGGGACCTACTGGTGAACGCGGGTCTAGAGGGAGGAATACAGATTTACGATGTAAATAGCAAGAATATTAAGAATCTTAAAAATCCTACAGAAAATGAAGATGCAGCATATAAAATATATGTTGATAATTCTATTGACAAATGTCTAAGTTTAAGTAAATCCTACACAAATTCAAAAGTACAGACAGGCAGTATCGTCTTGGAGGCTGAATTAAAGAGTATATTTAATATATTAAAGGCAACAAGTGAAAAAGACACAATAGCAAACCAATTGTATACATAAAAATCCATTACTGATTTTGATGAAAAAATAATAAATTATATTGATCATAAATTGAACGAAATTAACGTAACATTGAAAAAATTTATAAATCACTTATAGTTGAATCAGAGAAAGAAACTAATAATATTTTTTTATGTATATATGGCTCTTTATTTGACTCAACGTTATAAAGCGTAAAAATCCTACAAAAACTAGCTACCCTAAAAATCACACAAACATTAAGAGGAAATAGTAATGAAGATCAAAAAGCACATAACACAAAATGACTCAATATACTACGTTACTGTAAATAGGTTAAATAAAAAGGACTCTAAAATTTGAAGGCAAAAACCTGTAAAAAAGAAACTACAAAGAAATTTTGAAATGCCTCCAAGCGAGTGCCAGCTCTAAGAAAAGTTCAGACAATTTTTAAAAAGAATCCGAAACAAAACCTGGAGCTTAACCTAAAACGAACGAACAAAAGGAACCGAAACCGAGAACATGATTGTCTGAGTGTTCCCAGAGGGTAGACGCAGCACCGGGCGATGTTTCTACATCGGGAACCACTGCTCCGCAGCAAATGCCCTCTCCGTAGAGCCGTTCACAACTTTTCTAGTACTCCGGGAGCACTCATCCAAACATGTTCTAAACGAACGCACACAAATTTCGAACCGATTAGAGTCCCGCAGGACCAGTCTGCAGAGTCATTGAAGTCTGCAAACTGCTTCCATCATCCTCCAGTAGAATCGTAGAACTATTCCAACGTGAGAGGGTTGCCAGGTGCAGTTGAATGTGTCGGCCTTCGTTGCCATGAACTCTAGACGTATTCGCCTCTTTAATCTGGCAGTGAAGTGGTTCTTAAGTGCATGTGTGTGAAACTGTGGGTTAGTGGGCTGTTGCCCAGGCTCGATCCGCATGCAGTACAGATGAATTGTCGATTTAGCAAGTGTTACAATAAAGCTTATCAAGCAATTCACCTGGTTACATGTACTTGGCCGCAGTAAAAACGACGTTCTTATAATACTGAATGTCGGGCAGATATGCTGTCACATATCGTGAACAAGATTATTAATGTCGCACAAGGTCGGGCATGTGAGGTATCTGTGGAACAGGGTTCCTTCACCACCACAAACCGTGCTGGCTCTTTGAATTCGTCGATCGATATGTGAGAGCTGGTTTGGATGCACAAATCTGTGATGAAGCAGTTTGAATGCCACATCAGAGTCTCTGTAATTGGACGGATAACTGTAGTTGACTCTGCTGGTCCCCATTACTCCCAAGTCTACCCCAAGATGTGCGCGCCTTCTATTAACCCCTAAGGTCAATTGGTTACGAAAGCGTTTATCACCTCAGTGCTAGGTTCCTTAGAAGACAGACGACTAAAACGCTCTCGTGCTGTATCCACCAATTCTTTTAATTGTGTTGTGTGGGGGTGTATAAGTGTGTTCCCAGAAGCATCAGTGAACACCGAATCTACTAACTCAGGGTTCAACCTGATCGGAATTGCTGAGAAATCCCCGTACCCAAGTTCATTCCATCGCAAATGAAATGTTGGTCTTATTCTGCCCCAGGTTGTAATCGTGGAGATCATATCCTGGGACCAGTCATGCGGATATGGTGCACGGACCGAGAGCGGATAGTAGTGCTCCCTTGCGCCGCAACCCCCCCCCCCCCCCCCCCCATAGAACTTACCCACAGCTGCGAAATAAAGTTATCTCTTTGAAAGAACACTCTTTGGAATGCCCGTACCTGCAGACAACGAAATTTCACGACCATGTACGTAAGACCCAATCCTCCCTCCACTACTGGGCGGCAGAGCGTGCTTTCAGCGAGCCATCGTCTTCCCCCCAGATGGCGTCAAAGACCTACGCCTGTAAAAGTTTCACGAAGGCTTCTTCGAAGCACTCCTATTTTAACAGGTGCACGATGGACGAGGTAATCAAATAATTGACAACGACTGCACGTCCTTTCAGCGAAAGTGGGCGCAGTCTAGTCCCCCACGAATTCACAGCTCCAAAGAGTTTCTTCAGAGCCATGTGGCTATTAGATGTTTTACCATCGAGCCCCACATATACACCTAAATATTTCAGGCAAGTATTCGTCCTTTGTATGCCGAGGGGAGAATCTGAACGATTCCGCCACCTCCCACATCATAAGCCTTGCCTTTTGCTTAGGTTAACCCTAGCGCCCGCTAATCGCTCATATTGTTTGAAAGCCCTACGCGCGACTAGAAATGCATCATCTTTCGTAACGAAAGTAGACAGGTCGTCCGCATACGCTAGAACAAGTGGCCTTATAGTAGTGTATGGTAAGTGAATTGAATATTGTCTCAACGATTGACGAAGATTTACTAACAGCGGCTCCAGTTAAAAGTCATAAGGCATTCCTCACAACGGGCATCTCTGCCTGATACCCCGACCAAACGGAATAGGAGATAATATATGCCCATTATGCTTTATGAGAATCACTCAATCTCTATACAGACCACTGATGATCTCAATCCTTCTGAACGGAAGCCCAAATTTATCAAGCACTCATGCGAGACGCTATCAAACATCTTTTCTTGATCCAAAGAGATCATGGCCATTTTCGAACCAGTTTTTTCGTGGTAGGCGAAAATATGCTTTGCTACGGCGATGTTGTCGTCGATACTACGACATGGAATGCAGTAGGACTGTGACGGGTGTATTACTGAGGCAATCACTGAGCAAAGTTGAGTTCCCACTGTTTTGCAAACTATTTTGTAGTCGACATTACACAGAGTAACTGTAGTAGTTGCGAATATAATTCGTAAGTTCCACTCCGTATAGGATCTGGCCGGATTCGGCAAGAATCGAGTCTACTTCACAAGAAGCGGTACGACGTCGAGTTGTCTGGAAGAAGTACTCGGTCGGAGACTCGCCCTCTCGCAACCAGCGCGACTGGTTTTGAAGCACAAACTCCAAGCTATACTTGTAGTTTTGTGCTGTCAGTAGCTCTTTAAGTCTAAGAGTAACTCTGTATACGCGGGCAGAAGCGTACCAATCCAGGTGACTTCGATAAATGAGCGCATCTGAAGCTTTCCAACATCTCACCAATGGCTAAGGTTTGAATAAATATTCTTGTTATCACGCCATTTTTGCAAAAACTGAATGAATTCTTCGATCAACTGCTCTGAATTCAACAAGTTATTGTTGAAAATCCAGTAAGCAGTTCGCTTTTCGACCAAAGTGCTAGTCGCCACAACAAGAAGGTGATCACTTAATGAAAACACTTTATGAGTGACACTAACGAAAAAGTTACAAAGGCTAGACGAGACATAAAGTCTGTCTATCCTCGAACCCGAAAAGCTACCCTGGACATTTCGGGAAACCCTTGTGTATGACCTAGACGTTGGATTAAGCCAACGGTAGACATCCACAAGGTTGCTATGTCTGACTAGGCTCGATAATCGCGCGGCGATCACCGAGTTGAATTCAACTCTAAAACGACGATCGATTGAAGAATCTAGTGTGCAGTTGAAGTCACCACCAAGGATAACCTCACCATCGAAGTTCGTAATATGCGACAGGATTGAGTCCAACACCTGTCTTGCAGTATCCTGGTCATGCGGCAGGTATACGTATACTACCATGAGCGTTTTGGCCCCTAAGACGAAATCCAAGGAAGACGCGAAACCTGGGAAGATGTCTGTGTATACAGAAGATATCAGTGTAAATCTGTGGGACACAGCAATTGCCACACCGGAACCTCTACGGGGTGTTTCTGTTGCAAAAACTGAGTAACCTGTGAAGTTTGAGCTGAACTACTGACGGAACGCTCGTGCCGCCGTGTCTTGTCCCCTAAAAAACTTGAAATTCGGTTGCGAAAGCGGGATTTTTGGTTGCAAATTTTCAAATTGCTGATGCCATCTTCGCCGGGGTCAGGGGCTTTTATGCTCTATTTAAAAGCATGGTCTGGTGAGTCCGTTCCATTTGTATCTTGATCTTCTATTTGCATCCAGCATTCAATGTAGTACAATCGTGCTTCATTGAATGCGGTTAACGGGTCTCCACTGCTGAGCATTTGTCTGCCTTCGTCGAGATCAAAGTTGAGCACAGCAGGCATAACACTGCTGCTGGCATTGTTCTCACAGAGGCGGCTTTGCTTCGCTTTTGTGGATCCCGTTCATCAGTCCTTGTGTTTGTGTACGTTTTCGATTTGTTTTGTTTTGGGCGAATTAAGACCGGGAGTATGCAAAATTTTTTATTTAATTTTTGCAACATTCGTGGCTTGAAAAGTAACTATTTTTCGGTTTACTGCCACTTGATCGCGGAAAATCCGGCTGTTTTTGCACTAAACGAAACTGATATTAATCAGTATCACATCCCTGGTTATCACTTAGTGACGCTCCTCTCCCCTCAGAGGGGTATCGCTGTTTATATTAGAAATTATGTGCCATTCTCCCATCTCTCTCAATTCTCTTCTACTAATCCAGAATTTAATTATATCTGGATTAGATTTAAACTCTATCGGCACATTATTCACTTCTGCTTTTTATACCGCAGCCCGAATATGTCTGACACTGACACTGTGTGTTCCTTTGATAAGTTTTCCACCGATATTGATAAGATTTTGGAAATATCCCCCTCTTCTGAAATCGTTCTTGCTGGCGATTTCAACGTCCACAACACACAGTGGCTCAGGCATTCTTCTACCACAAGCCCGTCTGGAAGACACGTCGAGTTATTTAGTGAGTCTTTTAATTTACAGCAACTGGTTGAGTTTCTGACTCGTGTTCCTGATACTTCGGGGCACAACGCGCATCTTTTAGATCTATTTCTGACGTCGCATCCAGAAAAATACTCGGTTTCGGTAACTGCTCCCTTGGGTAATTCGGACCATTGTCTTATCTCCGCCCACTTCTCCATCTCCTCTCTGACAACCACTAGCCTAAATTCCACCAAAAGATAAGTGTGGCATTATAAAAATGCTGGATTGGTCGGATTGCTTTTCTGTGAGAGATGTTAACAAATGCACCGATTATATCTTAAACATCCTTTGGTTTGGAATGCATCGCTTAATTCCTCATTGCTTCAAGAACAGTAAACCAACTAACACCAATTGGTTCAATAATGACTATTTCGCAGCCATTAAAAATAAGGCACATAAATTGTGCCCTTCAGAGGAATTGAGACGTTGAGAGTTGAGATGCGCGGAATACTTGCAATTCAGCAATTAGTTCAATTTCGACCAGAACATCAGACGGAAGGTATTTTCTACCCAAAAGGGTAGTAAGGGCTTCTGGTCTCTAGTAAAAACCGTAAAGAACAATTTCACCTGTTCGTCAACACCACCACTCATTTACAATGGGAATGTTCTTACTGACTCATTGGACAAGGCCAACCTATTTGCTGCTAATTTTTCTGCTAATTCGTACTTACCACCTCCATCGCAGCCACTCCCATCTCTATCACAGTGTACTAGTAGGCAAAAGCCGCTACACTTTCGCACTCGGGAAGTTTTAATAGTACTTTCACAACTCGACATGTCCAAAGCTACTGGCCCTGATGGTTTCTCGCCCCTAGTTTTAAAATGCTGCGCCTCTGCTTTGGATAAACCTCTGCGCAAACTTTTTCACCTGTCATATTCAACAGGAATGTTTCCAAGTGTATGGAAACTTGCTCATGTCCAGCCGATACATAAAAAAGGAGAGGCATGCGACCCCTCTAACTAAAGACCAATTCCACTAACCTCGATCATATCTAAAGTTTTTGAAACACTCATCAACTCTCAGTTGTTGAAATATCTAGAAAATAATAAAAAAAAAAATTATAAACGGAACGTTGGAATCATTGTGTTCACAATTTTGGTGAGTCCGAAATCGTCGCTCTTGGTTTTTCAAAGGCTTTTGATAGAGTCTGGCATGCTGCCCTTTTAGCCAAACTTCAAACATTTGGTCTGCACCCTACCATCGTTAAATGGATAGAGAGTTTTTTGTCAGGCCGTTCAATTCGTGTAGTAATTGACGGAGGTACATCTGATTCCTACGAAATCAATGCCGGTGCACCTCAGGGTTCAGTTCTTTCACCAACATTATTTCTTCTTTTTATTAATGATCTCTTATCCCTTACTCTCAATGCTATTCATAGTTTCGCCGACGACAGCACCCTTGATTTCGCGTACTCATTTGATTCTGTAACGAATTCACGTGGAAGTGCTACAGAAGTCAATCGGGAACGCATATTTAGATCATTAAACAACGACATTTCTCTGGTCATTGCTTGGGGCAGAGCAAATCGTGTTACGTTTAATGCATCTAAAACTCAATGCTGTTTAGTCTCCCTTAAAAAGCGCCCAGTTCACCCCCAACCCATTTCAGTCGACGGATTGAATATACCAAATTCGCCCTCCCTAAATATCTTGGGTACCGAGATATCCAGCAATCTTAGCTGGACTGATAATATATTTGCAATCGCTAAAAGTGCGATGAAATGTTTGGGTCTTCTACAGAGATGTAAGAAATATTTCACCCCACCTGACTTAGCGCTGATCTACAAGTCCCACATTAGGCCTAGACTTGAATATAATTCCCATATTTGGGCAGGGGCCGGACACACCGCACTGTCCGCGTTAGACAAAGTCCAGCGTAAAGCTGTTAAGCTTATTGGCGATCCCTCAATCTCTGAGGGTCTTGACTCTCTAGAGCATCGACGGAATGGCGGCCGTCTCTCACTCTTCTATCGTTATTTCCATGGCCATTATTCTAATAAAGCCTAATTTCTTGTAGACACATGACAACGCGTGACACAAGATCTACAAATCGCTCCCACCCCTATACTCTCCAGGTCAAATTTGGACGTACCGTTAAATTTCGGGAATCTTTTCTAAGCAGAACAACACGAATGTGGAACAGTTTACCATCTTCTGTTTTTCCCTCGTCTTATGAGCCTGAAACTTTCAAACGAGGCGTACATTGACACCTCCTTCACTCAAACTCCTAACTCATTTCCCACATCCTTAATTCCTTTCCTGCCAAGGCTGTGCTTAAGCATCATAGGGCATCCCCTGAGCTTTGGTATCATCATATATAAAAAAAAACCTTGTGTAGATTAGAATTTTGTTCTAGACCCGTAAATGTGGCTTGTGTAAAATTTGTCTCCTGTATAAGTGCAATGTCCGTGTTCCGTTGTCTTATGTCTTCGAAAATACTGTGTAGTCTAGAGGGTTCTCTCAAGCCTGTTATCCTACACATTCAAGAAATCGCAAGAACTCAGACAATGCCTGTACGACTCTAATGATGAAAGTCCATGTCCAGTTGGAGATCGTCAAGGATTCCCGAGACTATGTTGAGGAGGCGATCGCACACCTCGACACCTCATTATCGGCACCTCATTATACTTGGCTTTTTTTTGGCCACTGCCATAAGCAGTTTCAGTTGGGGCAGGATCTTGGCTGGATCTCCAAGCTCACGCCAGAGAATGGTCAGGATCCTGTCAGAACTCTTCTTGTAGTGAAGGCTATCGAGGAGAGAGCGCAGCTTCTCCTTCGGTACCTCCATCAAAGCAGAATCCACTTCAAAGCGGCTACTAATCGATATGGAACTTCCGGCCGTCTCGAGGCAACCTCTACGTCCGAGAGAACTTCAGTGACATCCATTGGGGTCACTTATGGTACACTCGTAGTGCTCATTGCCTTCTTTGGTGGTGGCATCACCTTTTGGTCAGGCTTTCCCTTCGTCTTACTCTTCATCCTCTTTTTCTTCTTCTTCTGACTACCACTGGTAACCTCCTCGTCCGAAGTGTCTGTTTTTTCCCCTGTTGGAGTGGCACCGCTTACAGCCGGCGTCGGATTTGCCTCAGGGAGTGGCTCCTCAGACACCAGTTGCAGGTTGCTCCTCCTCATGCTGGGGCAAATGTTTCTTCCACTGTGACCTCAGCCACTTTCCTGAGCCTCCTAGGACACTCCGTGATGCAGTGCCCTGCCTGATGGCAATCATGGCATTTCGCTTCAGTGGTCACCAACACTCCAGCAGACGCCATCTGGAAGCACACAACCCTGGTTCATAGTAATGTGTGCTTCACGGCTTAAACTCAAGATGCCACGGCCGATTCCCTCGTCCCCAATTCTAAGTAGTTCTGCCCGGACCTTGCCATGGATCTTTCCGAACCCTTCCTAAGAAGGCCTCAAGATCCTCAGATCTGGCCCGGAGGGGGGCCCGAGAAAAGCAGACTTTCGTCGGCTTCACTGAGACCGGGAAAGGTTGGAGGTGCCTACCACCCACGTCGATACATTCAAGCATCAGCTTGGTGGCTGCGTCGATTGTGGTGGTATAGACCTGCACCATTCCGCGGCCAACCAGTCCCAAGGAGAAAATATTCTCCAGCGGGACCACCAGTGACAATGCTTTAAGGTATGTACTTTGTGTGCACCCTCGAAGGTGCTTAAAGTGCATATGATACCGTTCTTCCTGCCACTGACAGTCAAAAAGACCTTGAAGCCCCGCGACTGTCTTAGGGCGAGACTTTCCAAAGTCAGCTGGAGGCTGACGTGGAGTCACATAACTACCATGAATAATTATAATAGAACTTTTCTTAGAGCTACCACTCACTAATAATAATAATAATCCCGCAGGGGTACTTCCATGAATTCACGGGCTTGACAACCCCGCGGTAAATCCAGGGAGAGTATGTTCTTATATTGGGCTGCTCCCTGGTCGGCCTCTTTTCTCCATGTTAGGGGAAGCCATTTTGCTAAACCTGGCAGTAGGTACAAAACGCAGCCCGTTTTTCAATGGAGAACAATGAAAAAATTGCCTCGGATTGGGATGCGCTGAGGAGTCGGATTGACTCAGACGCACCAAAACTCAGTCCTCCGTGTTAGACAGTGGAGCGAGTGGCACTGTCTTACGGGTTGATAGGCCGTCCACAAGAACGTCCCCGGACCCTGCTCAAAGTGTTTGGTAGCAAATCCATTGTTGCCAGCGACCACCAGACCGTAATGCGCATGAAATGAACTCCTGAAGTGAATACCTTCATCATGTGAATGGATAACGAATTTAGAAACAGACGTGACTGCATATCGACAGGAATTACATAGAGCATTCATGACGGAATATCCCAATACAAACGATACAGAGCAGGATAACGAATTTGGAAACAGACGTGACTGCATATCGACAGGAATACTACAGGATAACGAATTTAGAAACAGACGTGACTGCATATCGACAGGAATACTCCAATACAATCGTCACAGAGCAGGAAAACGAATTTAGAAACAGACGTGACTGCATATCGACAGGAATTACATAGAGCATTCATGACGGAATACCCCAATATAAACGTCACAGAGCAGAGAATTGCCGACCAAAGACGAGTTATAGTTAGGAACAACCTACTTGCACCAAATATTAAGGATCAAGTGGCTAGAGATCTGCAGCATAACAACAGATCACACATAGCACCAAACACCAACATAACCCCGTATCATAACACATCGCAAAACCACACCACGTCACCACACTCCCACACAATATCCCACCACCACATCACGTCATAACTTCGCCCATATCCACACAATCACACAAAGACAACACCCCACCCATACTCAATAGCTCTGACCTCGTTGTTAGGAATAAGGTCAAACAAGCATAACATCTTGAATACGGAAGTTCTGCTAGAGTACTTAATACATGACAGACCGTTTACCAAAATGCATACGGTGATATATTGTGCTGATGTCGCGGCTATCAGATGCAATGGTTCAAAGACGCGCAATCCAACTGATAACAACAACACGACGCTGAAAATCCGGCTTGGGAGAAACGACTGGAGAGGCGAATCGATGGGTTCCGTTTTGATCTCGGCCAACTTATCCAGTATGACCAGGGAAACAGAAGTAAGAGGGTAGTTAAAAAAGTTCACACAATTTCATAAAAACAAAAACTACACACAAACAGAGACACAATAAATACAAACATTACAATGCACATAGATACACTAGTTCAAAAACTTTCGGCACTTTCCACTAGATTAACAAGATACAGAAAATTTACAGATAGAAAAACACAGAACACACAATTCAGTCGCAATGAAAATAACTTTTATAAATCACTTACACACAATCAAAATTCAAATATTAGCCCGGCAAGTGAACTACCCTCCGAAAGAGATATGGTCAACTTCTGGCCATCTATTTGGTCGAAAGAAGTCCAGCATAACCTCAATGCTGAGTGGATTGAAGCAGAAATGCAACACGTTCAAGACATACCCAACATGCTAGAACCACAGATATCGATGGAGATACTAAGGGATGTCATACAAAATACCCATAATTCGAAAGCACCAGGCACAGACAATATTCAAAATTACTGGTTCAAGAAGTTTACATCTATACATATACACCTCTTACGCTACATTAATAATTTTTCCAATAACCCGGAAACCCTCCCGAAATTTTTAACGAAGGGAATCACGTACATGCTACCAAAAGGCACCACAAATCCATCCAAATACAGACCGATCACTTGAATACAGAAATTGTATAAGATTATGACTTCTTGCACCAGTAAACTAATCCACAAACACACAGAACAAAATAATATATTGTCTGAGCAGCAAAAGGGAAGCCGACAAGGGTCATTGGGTTGTAAAGAACAACTGCTCATAGACTTTGTGATCCTGCGACAAACAAAAACTGCTCGCCGCATGCAGCATATATCGATTATAAGAAGGCGTATGACTCTGTCCAGCACTCTTGGCTGGTCGATATACTGAATGTATACAAAATAAATCCAACACTCATTCACTTTCTACAACACTCAATGAAATACTGGAACGCAAAAATAAACATAAAAACACCAAACCAAGAGATTACAACACCCCCGATACCAATCAGGCGATATATTCCAGGGAGACTCTTGGAGTCCGCTATGGTTTTGTCTCACTCTGAATCCACTTTCACGTGACTGGGATGCCACCGGTTATGGGTATAATATACGACACGACAGGGAAAATATTCATAAAATCACGCACCTCACGTCAAACTATACGCTTCCTGAAAACATCAAACTATACGCTTCCTGAAAACCTTATCTCCAACAGCTGCTGCAGACTACTGGATTTTTCGAATAACATCCGGATGGAGTTCGGAGTTGACAAATGTAGGACGCTTCATGTGACGAAGGGAAAACATAAACTTCTGAGATTCGATCTCCCATCCGGGGACACTATTGAACCCATGGGGAAAGCCGAATTCTACAAGTATCTTGGATTCGAACAATCACGTGATATACCTCACACGGACATAAAGGGACCGCTAGATAACAAATATACAGAACGCTTGAACAGTCTTCTGAAAACTAGCCTTAATGGGAAAAATCTCATTAAGACTATAAACACGTATGCAAAACTAGTCCTTACTTATTTCTTTGGGGTAATTAAACGGATACAGACAGAACGGGAACGATGTTGACAAGGTACAGGGCACACCATCCTAACTCCTGTATAGAACGACTAACGCTACAGAGGTGCGAGGGCGGTCACGGCTTGATAGACCTAAAGTCACTGCATTATAAACAAAAGAAGTCTATCAGAGAATACTTTTATAGCAACGAAGATAGCTCTCCACTGCATGCAACAAACAAACCCCACTTGATTTGCACAACAAAATGCTGGAAAATACGCTAAACATAGCCACACCCACAGATAAACAGCAAGCATGGTTACAGAAGTCTCTACATAAAAGACATTATGCTGACCTGAGCCAAAATCATGTCGACAAAGATGCGTCGAACGCTTGGCTAAGTCGCGGTGATTTATTCTATGAGACGGAGGGATTCATGCTTGCTATAGAAGACAAAGTCCTTAGCACGAGGAATTATAGGAAACACATAATTAAGGATGCGACATTTCAGGACGACACGTGCAGACGTTGTCATTTAGCTTCTGAAACAATAGAACATATAATATATACAAATATACACCAGACAGTGTTCTTGAAAACTCCACTCATAAAATATATTATGATCGGTCAATAATAACTATTCGGACAATACACCACAATAGACCGGATATTACTCTCATAGATAAACATAGCAAAACAACATATTTAATTCACATTGCAGTACCCCACACCAACAATGTGCAGTACACTTTTAGGGAGTAGATTACGAAATACACAGATTTGGCACATGAGATGCAGCGAATGTGGAAAATGGACAAAGTGACTATAGTGCCAATCATCTTGTCTTCTACAGCCGTTGTACCGAAAGCACTAATCACAAATATACAAGCACTAAAGTTACATAAAAACACTACACACACCCTACAGAAAGCGGTTGTTCTTAACACCAGCCGAAAGGTTCGCAAATTCCTGAACTACGGACAGGACGCCACAGACAATACATAAGTACAGAACGAATGCATGACAAATACCCGAAGTCTTGGCATTACGCCCGACGTAGGGGAAAACTACCGCCGCGCCGGCCAGAGGCCGAGATGACACGCGTCAAAACCGGATATAATGTTTATTCTAATTTCAGAAATGAACAGATTTATACAATTATACTTAAGAAAATCAAATCTATTCAACAAAAAGTTCAAAAATAATTTAACCTTACTATTTACCATGTAAACCTAAACAATGACTAAGGTCGTCTGTTGAGGTTGGCATTCCGAAAAACGAAAAGAAGAATATTTCACATATAACCAAAATATTAATTGTTAAATTCGTTTAATAAAAAGTCTCTGTACTTCATGGCAGCATTAACGTAATTAAAAAGGCTTTCCCAATCTTTTCCGTTTAAAATTTCAATGGTTTCTTCCAGTGTAAGACAACTTACTTCAAATGTTTGTTTACGAAATTCCGATAATGTAGGACAAATGGCGAGAAGATTATATATGTCCTCGTCCTCATCCAAGTTGCATTAAGAGCACAAGGTGCTTCCTTCGGTTCTCCAAAAACTCGCATTCAACTTAAAAAGACTTCCTCTGCATTTAAGAATTATGCGGATACGGGCTATGCTGTTACCATCGTTAAAATAATTGCACTCATTTAAACCATAATAAATTAATTGTAAAGGCCATGTCTTATACTTTGCCTCGCTTTCTCAACCTTATGTTCTAAAAGGAAATCTTATTCACGCTCAACCAAACTATCCACCAAGGATGATTTTAAGGAATTCGTATCCAATTCTATACAGTTTTTGTCCGCCATTTCTTCCTAGTATTCAAACCAGAATATCTTTTTCTCAAAAGCTATTGCGCTAAAACTTTCGGTAACCTATTATCTTTCATATTTATAGCTTTAATTACATATCGCATATGGTTTTTTTAAGTGTGTATGTAGACATCTTGTAACCCTGTTTCCAAGCCTATCATGCAATTAGGCGATTTTTGTTGAGACACCATAATTTAAAAGTTTGAAAAATAACGCATTTCTGTCCTCCGAGTCGAAGGTTGCCTAGAAATCAACAAAGAAGGCGTATATTTTCTTAACATCTTGCTTCCATCTTAATTTTATAATGTTTACTAGGTTAAAGATATTATCTAAGACGGAGTAACCAGCTCTGAACCCTGCTTCATATTCATTCAGAACTTTGTTACTAATCTGCCAATTACATAGTTTCTCGTAAATGACTACTACGAATATTTAAGCAATTGAGTTCATAAAAACAATTCCTCTGTAATTCTTGACTTGATTTAAGTTTCCTTTTTTGTGCAGAGGGAAGATAATGCCTTCCAGGAAACTGTTAGGAACCTTTCCATTCTCAAATATTCTGTTATAAACTAGCACCAGTTGTTCAACGAAAGAAGGAGCCGCGTTTTTGAAAAATTCATATAGAATTCGGTCTGGTCCCGGTGCTTTATTATTTTTAGCTTTACCAATAACTAGATTAACTTCTTCAATAGTAATTGGAGCATCCAGATCCGCGTCAGCAACATCGAGCTCCACATATAGTATGGGACAACTACTCATTCGCAAGGGCCCACTCATTACTTCATTCCACTTTCATTACTCTCTTACATTCACTTCATTACTCTCTTGTACAAGACTTAATCTCTTTAAAACTGAGCTGTAATATTTATCTCTTTGGATTTATAGAGGCCTTTATATGCTTTGTTAGACTCAATGTAGAGCTCACGTGTAAAGTGGGTATAATTTTTCCGCAATAGCGCAAGGTATTTAAATGAAAGTTTCCTGGCTTTTAGGCATTTATTATCAAACCATCTGTTCACGTATTTTGGGTTTTTGCCTTTTGCTGGCTTGTATGAACTGTCATGAATGATTTTAATTAGATCGTCTATCGAAACATAGCCTCCCTTCTTATTAAGTATAGAGTTCCTATCTTGGTTTTCCCACTTTAACTTTGGAAGTAACGACATATTCCTCTCTTCCAAGTCCATACAACCCTTCAACCCCGTGACAATTGGAAAGTGATCCGAGAATACTTTATCTTCAATCTTAAATTCAAGAAATAGTGACAATATTTCTGGCGACACATATGCTAAATCAATTACCGAGGCCCCTTGGCCCCCAATAAAGGTATATTCACCTTCCAAATCCCTCCTGCATCCGTTAAAAGTTCTAATAATTTTCGCCCAGTTTCATTATATACACTGTCTTTACATACACGTTCAGGCTTCATATTCGTGCCTTGTACAATTTCACCCAGTAGGATTTGTGAGTTTCCCAAGCGGGCGTTAAAATCACCTATTATTATCAGATTCTCAGGTTCACCTAATTCTATTATAGACTGCAGGTTATTAAAATCTCTTTCCCATTGACTTGGGCTTATCTAAATTATTACTAACACTTACTGATCTCAACAGACGAGCCTTACCATATTTTTCGTTTACAACATCTTTATATTTCCTTTTAATATCTTCAATAGTCAGAAATTTAGTTTTATATTAGTTATTTAATAGAGATAATCCATCGGCGCCTCTGGAAATGAGTTTCTCGTTCCTCAATGTGAATGTATTACCATTGATGAGCATTTTATCGTCCCTCACTTTGATATAAATTGTGTTATTATACGTTAACAGTGAATGTTTGATTTCGATCAACTTTTTACGATTTTTTCTGGCATTGAATGTGAGATCTTTGTTTATTGTTATATTCGTGCCCTTTAATGGATTTCTTTTGCCTGAGTAGCTGAATAGAGCGAACCTCGGTGACCTTGGTATCGCCGTCCAATTGCAAAACTTCATTGAGTAATTTTTGAACTGATTGGTCTGCGCTATCAGTTACTTGCAGGCCTCGAATTACAATATTTTCCTGTCGTGCTTGACGCTCCAAAGTATCAATACGGTCGACCAGCTAATTTTCGCGTTTTGTCATCAAAGTTACGGGCTCCTTAAGCGTTGCACATTCTTTTTTAAGGAGTTGCACTTCTTCAAAGATGGATTTTATATCCTGTTTTGTAGCTAAAGTTGCTATTTCTGCCTTAATTGTGTTCCGGAATGCGAGCTCCAGCTGCTCCAAGCAGATGCTACCTGCATTGGCCATTATTTCTTGTATTGCTTGTGAACTGTATGGTTTGTTTTGTTGCTTTTTCATTACTGGTGTAGACGCTTCTGGTGAGGAGGGATCTCTTTTTCGTTTTGTGTTATCTTTCATGAGTTTATTAATATGATTTGCAATACTTATTTTTCCGACTTTGGAGGTTATGTACCAGTGTCCAGTGATTATAAAAGATAGAAAATTGTTGTCTTAGGCGGTTCTAATTATGCTGTTGCTTCGGCGGAATCATATAATAGATTTAGCAACCAATGTTTTTACCTGGCAGAAAACCGTGTGCACATTAATAAACTTCCTGCATACAAATTTCGGTGGTGACTAGTTTCGAGCCTCCGATCTGTCAACTTGTTCAATCCGTCTCACACAAAATTTTATTTGCATAAACCCGCTCGAAAGAATTTCCAAAGAAGACGAGTAATCATTAAGAGTTTCGATGATCAATAGCATCAATAGGCTGATTTTGTAGAAATGAGTGCCTCCAGCAAAGTAAATAGCGGACACAAGTTTTTACTGACAATAATTGATACATTTTCCAAATATGCCTGGGCTATTCCTATAAAAAGGAAAACTGGAATTGAAATTACCGAAGCTATGAAAATCATTTTTAAAAAAGGTAGTATTCCAAAGAATTTTCAAACTGATGATGGGAAAGAATTCTTTAATAAACCTTTCAAAAATCATTTTTCAACATATAGCTCTTTAAAAGCTTCAATAGTTGAACGATTGATTAGGACATTGAAGAGCATGATGTGGAAGGACTTTAGCATGCGCGGCTCATACAGCTGGATTCATCTGATTAAAAACTTACTTTTGAAGTATAATAACAGAAAACATCGAACAATTAAGATGAGGCCAAGCGATGTTACAAAACAACATGAGAAAAGACAATGTTGGAGATTTTGTTCGTATAAGCAAATATAAAAATGTTTTTGAAAAGGGTTGTACACCAAACTGGACAACTAATATATTTAAAATAAGAAAAATTCAGATAACGAATCCAGAGACGTATCTCTTAGAAGACTACCAAAGGAAACCAATAATAGGAAGTTTTTATGAATTGGAGCTTCAAAAGGCGAAATATCCAGATCATTACTTAGTAGAAAAAGTCTTGAAAAAATCTGGAGACAAAGTTTATGTTAAATGGCTGGGATTTTCATTAAAACACAATTCTTGGATTAACAATGAAAATGTATTGTAATCATATTATATACATATATCTTTTATATTAGAACCTGCAGTTTTGATTTATTTAAATATTATTATATTTCAAATTATAGATTTCATTTCTATGCGGAGGACTTAAAATGTGATTTAAAATCAATGGGTCATCATCATCCATGTTTTAAATTCGTCGCTGGAATCGGAATCTATCTGAAGCATCAGTTTCCCAAGGTCCTTTGCGATCCCACGTTGGAATAATATATATCTTAGAATTGAAGTCAAATTAACCTGACCAAAACATCTTTCTTCTTCGCATTTTTTCAAATTCAACTACTTCAGTCTGCAATTACTTCAAATCTCTAGTATTTATGAGATAACCATTTGGAATGTTTGTTTCATCCCCCTGAGATTCAGTAACTCCACATCGCTTTTATAATTAGGATCAGCTTGCTTTATAATCTCTACTTCACCGATGCTTAGAATAAGCTCATGATATGTATTCATAGCATGAAATCTTCAGTGAGTGTATTACGTGATTGCTTTCATATGTAAATCGAATAGAAAGAGTGGTCTCATCATCGAATTCAAGTTTGAAATGTATGTAAAAAGCGTATTCGCTCTCAATAATTTCTGCAATTTCTATTTCTTTTTTTATAAGTTCCTGCCTGAATCCTTCAAAAGCTTCTTCAACGGATACAAATTTTCTTTTATTATTTAAGTCTGCAATTATTATTAAGGTAGTAGTAGAAATATATTGATCGTCAAGTTCTTTGAAGTAGACTCAAAATTGTTATGACGATCGCTAGTCTTCCTATAAGTTAGTAGCCGAAAAGATAATCCAATTTGCACATTGTCATTATTGGGTAGATTTACCGCAAAATCTATATTAATGATTCCAATTTCAGGAAGATTTAGATTTAATGGTATTTGTAAACTACTAGCGCCATGCAAGATGCATAGTACTACCAGTAAAATATTCGCTGAATATCTGTTTACTCTCCTCATCGTAATTTCTTTAATCTTAATACGTTGACATGATTTCAAGAACTAAATGTTTCCTTCTTTCTCTTATATCATATCTTTCTAGCTCCATTTTTATTTTCATATTTCATTTCCAATCATCCTCATCGCCAAATGGACAATTGCTAGGAAAATGATTTGTTGTCTTATATACCTAACTGTTGCATGTTGTAAGTCACCAAGCAGTACGATGTCGCCACCTGAAATTCAAAAAACAGCTCTTTAAGGTAGTTTCTTCTTATTTTAATATTAGAGGCCTCATAGGTATCACTTACCGTAGAGTTCTAGTTTAACATGTTGTCAAGGAGTAAAGCTGAACGGAAATTGAATCGCGGGAGGCACAGGTTCACCACTCCTCATTTGAAGTATAAGGCTTCTATTACCATCTTCAGGTGTCATATACAATTCAAGAAGTTTGTTAGCTTGAGGATTGGCGGACATAATTCTAAAAAAACTTCGCTCTTACTGTTTCTGTCCAAAACATCTTCCAAGATTCTCTAATGTACTGAAAACTTTGGATTAACATCATAAGAATTTATAAAGTTAATTTAAAAGACGCATTAAGAAAGAACTGTTAGGGTTTTCTTCTTAAGAGAAAGCTAACTAATCAAACTATGATAGATAGCCTGCAGTAGTCTCATTTAGGGGGGAAAGATTATGAATCCGGGGAATGAACGCTAAAGAAATAGGTGTGAGGGTAAAGTGGAATGAAACATATATTTTATAAAAATTATTTATTTATTTATTTATAAGTTTAAATAATATCCATTAGTTGGTGTTATTTTAGTGAACATTAAATTAAAATGGCTTCCACTTCTTGGTTTCCTTGCAACATTTCATTTCATTTCATTTATTCAGATTCATCACATAGATTACTACAACGAAAGTGAAAAACTTATAAACTTAATTACATACTAGAGCCGAAAAAACAAGCCAATGAAAGCGAACAAGGACCGCGATTCACACCATCCGCAACCTCGCGTCAATCAAGGCACTGTCTGAGCAGGTCCCTCAACTGCAGTCTGGAGAGATTTAAGTTGAAACTGGCAAAGTTTTGGTTGAAGAGGCGAGACACCGAAGTGATGGGCTCGTGCATCCCATACAGAGTACGATGGCTAGAGATGTGCAGGAAGTTGCGATTCCTCAAGGATCGTTGCGGGATAGAGATGTTGACGGCCGCCAGTAAATCAGGTGAATTTATTGTTCCCTGCAATAAATCAAACAAAAACAATAGTCTGGAGATGTTACGCCTCTTTTCAAGGGAGTCAAGAGAGATCAGCCCCAGGCGATCAGTATAGGAAGGAAGTGACCAGGGATCAATCCAGGGAAGTCCGCGAAAAGCAAACCTAAGGAATCTGCGCTGCACTGCCTCAACGCGGCTGATGTGAACGGCGAAATAGGGAGCCCATACGGGGCTAGCGTATTCCAAGACCGGTCTGACGAAGGTACAGTAAAGAAGCCAAGTTAAGTAGGGATCATCGAGTTCCTTAGACCATCTTTTAACGAAACCCAACATCGAATTGGCCCTACCAACAATCGAGTCCACATGATCCTCGAATGAAAGGCGAGAATTGAGGACCACACCTAGGTCCTTCATCTTATTAACCCTGCCCAAGGTAACGCCATCGACAGTGTAGTCAAAGAGGAAAGGGCATCTCTTACGGGAGAAGGTCATAACGGTGCACTTGTCGGCATTCAAAGGAAGGCGATTGCGCACACACCAGTCATGACACATAGCTAGGTCAGAGTGCAAGGTACTACAGTCTGTTTCGTGGGAGGCAATGCGAAAAATCTCAGCATCATCCGCATAGCACAGAATCTTACTGCTGGTCAGGACGAGCGAAACATCGTTAACGTATAGGATGAAGAGGAGTGGGCCAATGATACTGCCCTGTGGCACCCCCGAAGTGACAAGGATTTGATCAGAGAGAACACCCCGAAACTGGACACGCTGGGTGCGACCAGACAGGTAAGAGGACAGCCAGTTGATGAAACAGGAAGGAAACCCAAGAAGAGTCAACTTATAGACCAGGATACCATGGTCGATCCTATCGAAAGCCTTACTGAAATCTGTAAATACGCAGTCGACCTGTTTGCCCGCCTCGACGGCTGGTAAAGAATAATTGATGAATTCGAGGAGGTTGGTGGTCGTGGACCTCCCCCTGAGGAAACCATGCTGGAAGGACCCCATGAAAGGCTTGCAGTGAAATCGAAGACCGTCACCAACGAGAGACTCAAAAACTTTTGCGGTGTGGCTCAGGCTAGCGATCGGTCGGTAGTTAGAGACGTCGGACCTATTCCCTTTCTTATGGAGGGGAATCAACACAGAAGTCTTCCAAACAAAGGACGCTGGCAATGGATGAATGGCATTTCTTCAGAAAGGATGCGGGTAAACCGTCCGGACCACAAGTAAAGCCCTCCGCCAACTTAGATAAGTGTTCAGCAACGTGTGCATCGTCGAAAACTAAGTCATTAGGCTCAAGAGAGGTAGGCGGAAGCCGCTTCATGTGGATAAAATCAGGAGAGGGAATATCACAGAGAGAATCACATAGGGAGGTTCGGAAACAATCCGCGAAAAATTAGAAATTGTGGGAGCGTCGTCACTCTCGCAGCCACAGTACCTCAAAGAAGCAGGATAGGCGTCACATTTGCGCTTCGAGTTGATAAATTTCCAGAACTGTTTGGGCTCGCTACGCAACGTAGTTCTCATATTAGACAGGTACTCGGCATAGGAGTACTGCAGACGAGCAGAGAAACGGGCGCAAAGGTCAGAGTACGCCAAATAGTCTTCATGGCTTCCTGAGGTACAAAACCTTTTCCAAGCTTTACCCCTTAAAATCCTCAGATATCGTGAGGCACCATCAAACCAGGGACGAAAGAGATGAGGGGATCCGGGTGGTGAACAAGGGGGAATGTAGACAGTCAATACAAATAGGCTTCTGGCCGGAAATCTCAAGGCAACGCACAGAAGCTCAAGGTCACGGAAATCGGAAATGTCAACGACCGAGCACGAGATGCCCCCTGACCGCGCACAGGACGCCACCACCCACAGGAGGTCGGAAAGGTAGCGATCCCTCCGAAAAACCTGGAATTCGGGTCCAAAAAGCTCAGAGTCAGAGATCCCGGCGCAGAGCCAAGTCTCAGTCAGGCAAACAATATCGGCATCGGACGAACAGGAAGAGGAGAAGAGCAACGCGGTTTTAGATCTCAACCCGGTCACGTTGGCATATTGGAGGGAGATCCGGCTAGCAAGTTTTTTGGCAGCGAAGCCGGAGCCGATCGGGCTCTAGGGGTGAACTCGCGAACGATCGAATCTGACGGCCAAATATGCGGAGAGAGCGCGGCCGTAAAAGCATCCTCCGGAACAAACACCTTAAAACAGGCGTAGAACAGGCGAATGAGCAGCCGAGGGCACGGAGGCAGTCGAAAGTTCGGAGGCAGCCGAAGGCTCAGAGACAGCCGAGGTCTCGGAGACGACCGGAATAGCCGGGGAAACGGAAACAGCCAGGGGCTCGGAGACAACCGTGGCCTTCGAGATGGCCAAGGGCTCGGGGACAGTCGAGGGCTCGAAGACAGGCGGAGGGTCAGAAAGAAGCCCGATAGTTGAACAATCCAAATTTGCTAGAGGCCATGTTGAAGCCCCACAACGAGCGGAGACGGCCCTCACCTCGGCAGCAATAGAGGCGGTTAAATCTCCGTTGGCAGAAACAGATGCAGACCAAGTGGCGATATCGAGCCTTACCTGCTTGACATTACGGCGTATATCTTCGACCAGTGGCAACACCGGTGAGGAGCCCAAAGATGAAACCAGGCCAGGATCCACGCCAGCGACCGCAGTCTGAACATCGGCGAGCGAGTCAGAGATCAATGAGGCCTTCGAGGACAACTCATTTGAACGCTTGAGGAGGGCAGAAGAATTTGACTCCAGGACACCAGCAATGTTTAGCAGCTTGTCCACTTTAGATGTAATGATGACGGTATCTTCAGACAGGAGCTGCAGGTCACCCCAGCGGGAAGAGAAGGAGCCAACCTTGTCGGCAACCAAAGCCAGGTCATTAGAAAAGACCTCCATCATGCCCCTCACCAACCTAAGGACATGGCAGGGCTTGACATCTGAACACTCAGTGCAGGTGAAAGAAGATGACCTAGTTCCACGCTTCAGACATGTGGCATCGAAAGAGTGGCCACAAACACCGTGGCAGGCCAACCCATCACGGGCGATCTGCTTCGCACAAGCCCCGCAAACAGCCATGAGCAAAAAAGAAAAGAAAAGAAGCGAGTCAACGAATAAAATAGATATAGAACAACAAAGAGGGTCAAATCAAGCAATAAAAGAAAGTGGCACAAATACAAAGAAGAAGAAAATAAACAAAAACAAAAAATCAAACGAAGATAAGCAATAAAGTAAAAACAGAAAACTAAGTCAAGTGGTAAAAAGATAGTCAAGTAGAATAAGAAATAAGTCAATGAATAAAAATAAAATAAAATAAATAGGAAAACAACAGAGGGTCAAAACAAACAGAAAAAAAATAATAAAAATAATAAATAAAAATAAAACAATAATAGGCAATAAGAGCAAAAACAGTGACGAAGTCAAATAATACAAGTAAAAGTACGTCAATAAATAAAGAAAAAACAAAATTGATCGAAAAATGCACACAACTAATCTTCGATAACAAATAAATAAATAAGACAACGACAACCCAAGCAGCATTTTAAGTTCCAGCGACTGAGTTCAAGTATATTGGGACGAAAACTAAGTACCTGATACGTTACTGTGACCAAAATGAAAACTTTAACATAGATGGCCAACTTATACACGTTTTTGCAAGTAGCCACTTACAAGTTCCTTGTCGATAAAGTTCCTCGAGGTGTTCCAAATCGGTTTCTGTAACTTGTTTACGTTTACATCAAAGTTGCTGCCTGACCGACGAGGAATTATGAAGTTATAGTGACATCGTAGCTTCTACGATTTACCATGTTACAGTGGCGGAATTTCTAGTGGCGATTTTAGTAGCGATAACGCCTCTAATCCTTTCATTTGAAACGACATCGTTCCGTTTTGTAAAGAAAATCTTTATGGAGGCTAAAACTTCGATTTGGTTCCTTAAAGTCCAGAAAACCTTACAGTGTGCTACTTTGAATTACACGGTACGTTTTAGTTACTACATGAAAGCCTTTATTGACATGTTATTATCTTACTTATCAGTTTAACCACAGAACGTAGATTGAACGTAAAAATATCAATTTCCAAATAAAAAGAGAGCAATGATATGCAAGAAAAAGTTATACAGGTATTCCACCACTTTTTATAGAAAAGTAAAACCTGAGCTGTCTGAATCTGCAAGAAGAGAACAGAAAGAAGAAAGAAACGATATATTCCTAAGTGAGGTACAAATTATAGCAGAAAAAAGTTCAGGAGATAATATTTGTCCATCTGACCATGATGATTTTGACGAACCCATAAAAGGTTTAAGTTCGTTAAAAAAGGACTTATGGTTTGTTGAAGATTTGAGAGAGTAGGCTCTTCTTCTTCCTCGGTTGTTTGAATACTTCATAGCCCCAGTTATGAGGCGGGGACATTGAAGAAACGATAAATACAATAGAGTTCCACTTTGGTACAATAAAGTAGCACTTAGGAACTGTAAGGTTCCATACTAGGATGTTTAAAGTAACTGCTTCCTTAAGATAGCAATTCATGGTTCCAGCTACGAAATTTTTTGTATCTGGTACCTTGTAGTGACAATATTTGGTTATTGGGATAATAAGGTGGCATTTTTTCTTAGCTGACATTTTATATATGGAAAAATTCTATGTTCTTGTTATCTTCGCAAATATAAAAATTGAATCTCGGAGATTGTACTCCAAATGTACAAGAACTTGACGAGAATATTTAATGTATTGTCCTTGAAATATTTTGGCTATTCAAATTTGGACATTTGATCGAAATAATTTTTTAACTAAAAATTAATTTGAATCAGGCTATTCTTATATTTAAGACTTTTTAAAGCGCGTTGTACTTTTTCGAGGTACAAGCCCTACATGTGCGGAAAAAAAAATTTCGCACATACTTTTATAGTTATGGTAAACTTCAGTTAAATTATAATTTTCACAATATATATGTACCTCTGTATCATATTATGAAAGAAAACATTAAAATTGAAATTTTTTCTAACACATACCCAACTTGTATTTAATGATGTTATGGTATTTATTAAAGTATTTTAGAAAACCATAATCGCTATGTGATCTTTTAATGGTGGTAGTGTTGTCTGCTTTTTAAAAAGTTTTTGGAACGTTTTCGGGTCGATACTGGAACGTGCCGCTGTGGTATTGGAAACGTTCCCGCAATTCTGCTAGCCACGAAGCAAGCACGTAAATTGCCACCAAAAATCATTCCCCATTTTGCTACCGGGTACGTTGCAGGCATGTGCCAGCTGCGTTCCCGTACCATGTAACTGCCCCGAAATGGTTCCAAACACGTAACTAGCACGTAAATTGCTGCTGGGGAACAGAAGTAAAACAGAACGAAAATATGTCCAAAACAAAAAATCAAAGGCAAAGCGCGAAGGCTGCCAGCTACTGATAAATAGCAAAGAACATCAACGAGTAGGAGCAGAAATTGGAGTCTCAAACATATAATAAACAGGAAATCAACGATCAAAAAATAAATAAATAACTTAACGATCAAAATACAGAGCAAAATCGGAAATATGCACAACAGAAATTTGATCAAAAAATGCACACAACTGATCTTTGATAACAAATAAATAAATAAGACAACGAGACGTTAAACGCAGACAAACACCGTGAGGACAAAACACGAAACAGCAGTACCCGTGAGAGTGAATGAATTATAAATCGAATTCGCGCAATGACCCCAAGCGAATAATCGCTCTGCAAACGGAAAAATGCAAAGCAATAACACAAAAGTCCAGAGAGAATACAGACTAACTGTCACTAATTAACTAACAGAAAATGTAATACTGCAACAAGTAGGCAAAAACGACAGAGCTGCAGAATTAAATGTGTACAAGCAAGTGTTTTGGCACGACAAAGACACACACACCAACACAGTTTCAAACCAGAGCACCCGCTAGAGATTGCACCTTGAATTAGCACAACCCTTTAACCAACCATACAAATGATTAATTCACCATCCGCGAACACTATTAACGACACAAAGGAATAATTTAGAATGGGAACTTACCAAAAAGAAAATTAATCTCAAAAATTTCAAAAATTTCAACAAAAAATTTAAGCAGAGGCACAAAACACGTCCGATCACTATGGCAGTCGATTCTTCCATTGTTAAGTTCATCAATTGAGCGATCAGTAATTTTAGCGTTGAACCTCGGCGGTAAGAAAACGTGATAATTCTCCAGCTCCAAAGGATCCTAGGTCCATATTTAGTTGTTGCTCTTCCGCAGCTTATAATTTTATACTCCTGCGACTCTTCCATATTTTTAATTGCGAGTACAGGCTTAATTAAGATTTGTTGAATTTAGCTCTTCCAATATTTCAAATTCATCGATGACTGATTAATCAATAATCGGCTGCTGATACATATTTTAAAGCTTTAATTTTCAAAAGAGAGAGTAAAAAGTTATAAGAATTTTCAATTTCACTAAGAACACAAATATTAGGTAGCAAATTGGTTGGTTGACTTCACTATTAACACTGAAAGTTTAAGCAATAATATCTGATATTTATACTTGCACAGAAATACAATCGAACAACCCAAAATCGCCCTATAATCTTATCGTACCGAAGAACATCCGCAAATTTTGTTATTTTCATTAAAAACAATCCCCAAATATCGTTATATTTATAACATGCTAAAACATGCTTAAAAACTTTTTAAAACTGTCAATCAGAGAATTTTATTGCAAAGTGGTGAAATATAGAACAATGCTAGAACTTAAAGGTAAATTCATCCAAATAGCTCTCATAAATATCAAATATACAAAGAAGTATAACAAGTTCGTTGACCTCGTTATAAATTCATTTTTCATACGCTATCTTAAATTGACACATTTCACCGAAAAATAACTATTATCAGTAAAGTAACTCAAGCAATTAATTTCTTCATACAAATCTATTAAATTACCCGATTTAAGTCAATCTTATCTTTTGCTCCAGAGACAGAATCACAAACAAAACTCTTATCGCAAAGTAGTTCACGCTATTAAAATTACTCGATTTGAGCCGACCCATCTTTTCTTTTATCTCAACATTCATATTAAAATTCTTTTATTTCGACCAAGGGCTTGACTTAGACCAATTCCCATTACCTCCAAGAAGTTAATTATTTTCCTTATTTTCACAGCCAATGACTTCAAGTTCATCACACCCATCATTCACGAAAACATCTGCAGACATAGTTATTGCCAGCAAGCGTCATATCACTAGTAAAACTCACTCATTTATTTTCACTTAAAACTCTTATCAATTCCTGGTCCAGAACACCTTACAGAAACAAAAATTCCCATTACCTCTAAGAAGTTAGTTATTTTCCTTATTTTCACATGCTTTCTCCATGCATATTTATTAAAATTACTTGAAGTCTGTCAACAACTTAAACATCATTGCACTTATTTACTTCACAGGCAGAACCAAAACAAAACTCTTATCAGCAAAGTGAACTTACAAATGGTGCAAGCACGAAATTTCTCCATACAAACATATACAAATGGTGAAATTTGCTCCAACTCGTTCTTTTTATATGGACTTCTTTCATCTCCGTCATCTTCCGTCATCTCCGGTCGATGTACATCCATTTTTAATTCGTCCAGCTCAATTTGTTATATACCTCGCTGAAACCTGGCTTTGCGGTAAAATTCTTGACATGGAAATTTTTGATTCTGAATTCCAGGTTTTCCGCCGAGATCGGCACCTGTCCTGTAGTGGGCTGTCTTCCACTTCGATAGAGATTCCTGGTGCTGAGTCTTAAAAATATGTCTGCATCTCCTTACAGTCTCTTGACAAGATCATTTATATTATGACCGCCTATGTTTCACCTGCTTCACCGTCCTCAGTATATGAACTCTTGTCTTCAGCTGTGGAATCGCTTTCAGAGATCAGGTCTCCTTGCGATGACTTTTTGCTGCTGGGTGACTTCAATATGAAATCTATAACCTGGGAGTATTCCGCCGATGATGATTGCTTGCTGCCACATGTATCAATGGCCCCCCAACATCAGGGTGCTTTTCTGGAATCCATTTCTTTGTCTGGTCTCCGGCAATCGTGTGCTGTTGGCAATGCTTCTGGACGCTTGCTCGACTTGGTCTTCTCTACGGGTGACTGTGGAACAATGGTGAGGAGATGTCTCTTTCCTTTGCTTCCTAAATCGGACTTCCACCCTGCTCTTCATGTAGTCTTCTGCTCTTAACTTTGTTTGAATGTGCTTTCCAATTCTGATAGTTATTGTTACGACTTTAAAAGGGCTGATTACTCTGTAATGAATCAAATATCCCCTGGGACTGCCTTTTTCGTGAATGTGATATTGATTTTACTCTTTTTTACCTTGGCTTAATGTCTATAAAACATCTTAAGAATCTTAAAAACAAAGCTTGGAGGAGGTTCTGTCTCTCTCGTAGTGACGAAGATTATTCGTTCCTTTGCTTCCTAAATCGGACTTCCACCCTGCTCTTCATGTAGTCTTCTGCTCTTAACTTTGTTTGAATGTGCTTTCCAATTCTGATAGTTATTGTTTCGACTTTAAAAGGGCTGATTACTCTGTAATGAATCAAATATCCCCTGGGACTGCCTTTTTCGTGAATGTGATATTGATTTTACTCTTTTTTACCTTGGCTTAATGTCTAAAAAACATCTTAAGAATCTGAAAAACAAAGCTTGGAGGAGGTTCTGTCTCTCTCGTAGTGGCGAAGATTATCTTATATTTTCGGATCTGCGTAGTCGTTATACTTCTGAGTCCGAGCTTGCATATCGGAATTATCTTAATGAGGTTGGTCGATCCATTTGTGGTTATTCCAAAAAGTTTTGGAACTTTATTAATCTTAATCGTAAGAGTGACGGCTTCCCCTCTGTTATGCGCCTTGATGACCGGAGCATCGAGGACCCTTTGACTGCTGCCAACTTCTTTGCTAGTTTCTTTGGAGCTGCCTTCACACTAAATAACTGTGATATTAGTTTGGGAGATTTCAATTTTTTGATGAATTATCCCCCGATTTTCTTATCGGTTAAGGATCATTTAAAGGTCTATGTAGGGCTGATGGCCGCCACCCTAACCTAAGGATTTGTTTTTTGACGATGCTTCAGTTATGATGCATATTAGTTTTCCAATAGTTTTTCACCCGGTCCCTAATAATTGCATTTCCGCCATTGAAGCTGATCAACCGGTTCATTGTATTTATACCGATTTCAATAAAACCTGTAATCGCATTGACCACAAGTTGCTTGTTTTGAAGCTTACTTTGTTAGGTTTTCCATCTCTTTTCGTCCAATGGATTTCTTCTTATCTCTCTCACCGAACACAGCGTGTTCTGTTTCGCGGTTCCCTCTCTCGTGAAATTTCGGTCACTTCTGGGGTACCCCATGGCAGCCATTTGGGTCCGCTTCTGTTTATAATTTTTATTTTTATTAACAACATTTTAGACTATGCCTGTCCTGTTTGGTCTCCGTCCTATGCGGTTCATAGTGCTCATATTGAGACTGTTCAGCGCAGGTTCCTCAGATTTGCATTTAGTGGCCTTCCATGGAATAACCCCTTGATTCTCGCTGTGTATAAAGAAAGGCTGGGGCTGCTCTCTTTGGACTCGCTATAGGATAGGCGCAACAGATCTAGGACTTCCTTAATCTTCGATATCTTGCAGGGTTTCGTTGACTCACCTGAACTGTTCCTTTTCTTTCCTTTAGACATAATTACTTTCTCCAGGCTCCACTTCACCCCACTTACTACGCTTTGAATGAGCCATTGTCGTCAATATCTAGCCTTTTTAATTGCTTTTCCAACCGTCTCGATTTTAATCTTTCTAAGGCAAATGCGAAATATCAGCTCCGTTAAAGTCGCTTTAAGCTTGTAGGAGTTTTGTTATTATTACTCTATATTTTAATTTTGTTTGTTATTGTTATTTTTATTTTTGTTCTTGAGTTTTTAATCAGCCTGTGATGAAACTTTGGAAATAAATAAATAAATAAACCCCTCTTGGACCCTACACCGAGACGACACCGCTAATGGATACCGACACGATTCTAGACGGTAGACCCTTTGTGGAAGTACAGATAAACGATAAAATCGTGGACGCATTAGTAGAAACTGTTAGGTAGGGAATATCCCAGATTCTTCACCAAAATAAACGACTTGCGACGTTAGGCTAGCCGAGCGAAAGAGGATAGCTATAAGACAAGAGATTATAATACTCGTCCGTATACATGGCAGCAATTCTATGTACTACCATCCCTCGCCGAAGACGTGGTATTATGAATGGATATTCTGCGAAAAGGCAAACTACCGATACACCCGTTTGATTTCACCGCTTCAGACGACAAAGAGTCACACTTGAGCTACCTGCACGACCCGACCGCGCTAACGGACCAAAGGCTGCAAACATTTTTGGCCTTCCCGAGCTGAAATATGTAGGCCATATCATTATCAAAGAAGGTATACGAACGGAGCCAGATGGAGTTACTGCTATACGGGAATTGAAACGATCCGACAACTCCTCGGAACTGCGTTTTGATACCGGCGTTTCATACCGGACTTCTCCAGAATAGCCGCACCCCTAAATCGTTTGCTGAAAAAATAACAGAAATGGGAGTGGACAACAACACACGGCATTCAAGAACTTTAAGAAGCTCCTTACGGACGCACCACTGCTCGCCTACCCGGACTTTTCCAAAGAATTTGTACTCCACATCGATGCCAGTGGAGATGGATTAGGAATAGTACTGTCACAGAATCTGGAGGGAAACTAGTGAGTTATCGCATACGCCTATCGAACCTTGACTGAAACCGAGCGGCAATACTCCGCCGTACTTTGGGGCATACAGAAAATGAAACCGTATTTAGAGAAATACCGATTCTGGGTTATCACTGACCACCTGGCACTAAAATGGTTGAACTCTCCGCAAACTAGCGGGCTGGGCGCTAAGCCTACAGCAGTTTGACTTCATCGTACAGTATCGACGAGAAGTGATACGTAAAGTTGCCGATGCGCTCTCCCGCCAACCAGTGAACACCCCAGTGTGCAACGTCGGGCTGCCTAGCAACCCGATCACCTGCAACTGGAACCGACGGAAGTGGAGAGAAATAAGCAGTAACCCGTCACTGCAATCCGATTTAAAAATTGAGGCTAACCAGCTATACCGCGGAATGCAAGACCACCGGGACATGAACGGCCAAGGAGAGGCAACCGCTTGTAAACTATGCTAACCGACCGAACAGCGCAACGAAGCGCTATCACGCTGCTATAACCCACCAACCGCCAGACAACTTGGCATCGGCCCACTTCCACGAAGCAAAAAAAGGCTTTCAACGCATACTCGTTTTTCAAGGTAAATTTACAAAATGGATTGAAATACAACCACTCCTCCAAGCAACCGCCGCAGCCGTATTAAAGAGTTTCCGAGAGCGAATAGTTTATCGCCACGGTTGTCCCGCAACCCTGATTTCCGACAATGGAACCCAATGTACCAGTCACATATTCCGAGGAGAGCATCGGAAACTAGGCACCATATACTGGCTAACGCTGGCCTACACACCGCAAGCCAACTCGACCGGAAGAATTAACCAAGTCATTAGGACCAGAATCGCCCAATATACCGGAAACGGAAATCGCCAGTTGGACGCTCACTTAACAGCAATTATCTTCTGCCTCAACACTATCGTCCACCAATCCATCGTTTTCTCGCCAGCGTATCTCAATTACGCCAGAGAACTCACAGCGCCAGGAGATCTTCACCTACCCGAAGAAAACGATGAGGGACTGCTTGAGAAAGAGACAAAATTCGAGGAAATCTACACATTGGTATGAAAGATTATAAGCTAAACGTTCACCACACAGTAAAAACACTACAACTTGCGCCGACGAGATTGCAGACAACGAAAATGGGAGAATGCAGAATGTATAAAAGCCAGCCGCTGAAAGTCAGTCATCATCAGACAGTTAACGAATTCATGGAGCCAGAAACCAGTGATAAGCTCATAGTAGAAAGCGTCTGCGCCAGGAAGCCAGTGAGACCCTACGTCTCCCAACGGACAGACCCACAACCACACTACTGCACGCGATCTGGAAGACCGGCCAGCCCTCGCATCCACAAAAGAGGAAAGTAGATAGGCCTACTGGAGCCAGCTGATAGGGCCTCCAAGAGGTCCCAAGTAGGACCAACACTGCCGGTCGGCACGAAGAAACACGCGGGCCCATCGAAGACCTCGTCGAGCGATCCAGAACCCCTCGACCTCCACATCAAGCCGTGGACAACCGAGGGAACCCGACCGACACCACCACAGCCGCCGATCAACCAGAAGAAGGTGAAGCCCCCGCAACCGCCGACCGCTGCGAAGCCGAGCGAACAGAAAAGCCCAAAGATTCCGCAACTGCCAACCGGAGCCAAAGCCTCCGCAGCCGCAAACCGCTGCGAAGCCGACCAACTAGATGAGGTTCAAGCCCTCGCAGCGGAGGACCGACCAAAACGGACCGATGCCTCCACACCTGCCGACCAATACGAAGTTGACCGACCCGACGAGACCGAAACCTCTGCAGCTGCCAGCCGCTATCAAGCTGATTGACCAGATGTAACCGAAGAACTCGCAGCCGCTAACCGCCAAGAAGCCAACCAACTAGATAAAACCGAAGAATCCGCCGCCGCTGACCGTTACAAAGCTGAACGGCCTCCAACCGGAGATGTCAATGCCAAATGTCCACAGGAAATCAACCCAGCAGCTGTCCATCGTGACATCAGCACATCAGCACCCTGCTGTAACCGTAAAGGCGAAACCAACGCCCATTGCACCAACCGACGAGCATCCCGAGAACGAGCCTCCGTAGCCCCGGGAAACGAGGACCCGGACCTATGGATATTTTAGGCATCTAGTTTAAGGCCAAGAAGGCATTGTTTTTTTCCCTTTTTCTGTTCTTTTCTTTCTATTCTGTTGTTAAATTATTGAAGTGGTTTAAGTTTAAATATATATATATATATATATGTATATATATATATATATATATATATATATATATATATATATATATATATATATATATATATATCTATATATCTATATATCTATATATCTATATATATATATATATATATATATATATATATATTGAACGTAAATGGGGCTCTTCGGGCTCGAGGGATTAATTAAGACACTTATTTACAGTCACAAATGTTCACAATTTTATTAGTCTTCACTTAATTAGTTCTCCTCACAATTTCCTTTACACGTTTTCTTCACAATATAGCAACGTTTCACTTTTCTAATTATCAGTTATCACTTCACGCGTCAAAATATAACTATTTATATTACTTAGCTTAATTCTAGAAAGTGTAACTTATTCCAAGAATCTCGCAAACCTTCTGGAATACTTGAGATTCAAAGTTTCGTCCCTGGTCCCTGGTCCCTGAAGCTCATTGGGTACGCCAAATCTGTATTTCCAGTTTATTACTAACTCCTCTGCCACTATATTTGCTTCTTGATTTGATATCGCATATACTTCTGGCCATTTACTGAAATAATCCATTACCACTAAAATGTACCGGTTGCCCCGACCTTATTCTGGGAATGGCCCCGCAAGGTCAATCGCGATTGTCTCAAAAGGTGCTCCAACATTGTATTACTGCATCGCTCCTCTTGTTTTGATGTAAGATCCTTTGTTACGGGCACAAACAGTAAATTTTCGACACCAGTCCTCCACATCCTCCCGCATATGTAACCAGTAGAATCGTTCTCTTAATTTCCCCAAAGTTTTATTGACTTCAAGATGTCCTCCCGTTATGAAATTCTTCCAGTAAATCCTTTATCTTGTTCCTGGGAACAAATATCTGCATCCGGCATGATGACTCGTCGGGTGTTTCCCATTTACGTTTTAATATTCCATCTTCAACACAGAGCGAATTCCATTGCGCCCAGTAGCTCTTTAATGTTGTACTTCTGTCGGAAATATCTTTCAATTGGGACCTTTCGTCGTTAACCTTCCACGTCAAAATTGGAGATATGTTCCCGTCTTTTGGTTGTTCCGCTTGAAATTCTTCCTCGTTCCATCCTGTCAAGGGTACGACAGTTGTTCTTTTCACAATCACATGGTCGCATTTCTCTTCCAGACGGGAACAGTATTTACAATCAGGCTTACATGGTCGTCGTGAAAGTGCATCTGCATTTCCATTCGATCTACCCTTCCTATGGATAATTTCGAAGTCATAGGATTTCAGTCTTTCCAGCCATCTGGCCACCTGTCCTTCAGGATTTTTAAATTGCATCAACCACTTTAGAGCTGCATGATCAGTTCGGAGAGTGATCAGTTCAGTATGGAAATGCTTCGTTGCATCAACAATAGCCAGCAGTTCTTTCCTCGTAACACAGTAATTTCTTTCTTGTTTTGATAGAACTCGGCTATAGTATGCTACCACCTTTTCGTGCCCGTTTACTTCTTGTGACAGCACAGCGCCAATCTCAACATTACTTGCATCGTTATCCAATAAATGTCTCACCCGCCTTTTGATAAGTAAGTACAGGTGCATTGCAAATCGCCCATTTAAGTGCTTTAAAGCTGTTTTCTGCTTTTTCTGTCCAAACGAATGCCTTATCCTTCTCCGTTAGCTTGTGAAACTCTTTTGCTATATAAGAAAATATCTTCACAAAGCGTCTGTAATAAGTGGCTAGTCCAAGAAAGCTCCGTAGCTCGTGTTTATCTTTTGGAGGGGGCCAGTTCTCCACTGAAGTAATTTTTTCAGGATCGGTGCTAACACCTTCTGCTGATACCACATGTCCTAGGTATTTGACCTGGTCTGCAAAGAGCGTACACATTTAGGGCTTAGTTTTAGTTTGGCGGACTTCAGTTTCTGGAACACTTCTCTGCTGTCTTTTCCCTGTCATCTGGATCGATCTCGACTTGCCAATAGCCGCTTTTTAAGTGCAACGTTGAAAATCACTTGGATCCTGAAAAATGTGTCTAGGGTGTCGTCTATGCGGGGTAGTGGATAACTATCTTTCTTCGTGACATTATTTAGGCGACGGTAGTCGACACAGAACTGGTGACTTCCATGGACCTTTCGACTCTTCTATTAGACTTTGCTTACGCATTGTTTCAACCATTTCGTCTGCTTCTTCTCGCTTTGCAAGTGGTAATCTTCTTGGTGGCTGCTTGATAGGGTGGGCGTCTCCGGTGTCAATTTTATGTTGCACTTAATCAGTTTGTCCATAGTCTTCGTCCCGTAGTGCAAAAATATCGACAAAATTCTTCAAGCAACTTCTTTGCTTTAAGATATTCCCCTTGGCTCAGTTTATTAGACGGAAGTATCATGTTGGTTAGCTTTGTAACATCCTTCTTTGGCTGTCTAGTTTCCTCTACGTTTCAATATTCTGCTAACACAATCTCTTCGGCTGGTTCGTACCAAAACTTCTCTCTTTTCATCGATAGTTACTAAGCATTTTCCAATGGCGACATTTCCTATTTGTTCTGTTCGATCTAGTTCTACTAGATAGAATCGATAGCTCCCGGGATCACCAAGCACTTTTGCTCGTACTAAGGTTTCTAGACAGGGAGGGAGCTCAACGTCTTCATATACCACGATGTTCAGCTTCGAATAATAATTGGATCCCAGATCCATAGGAATCTCTCTGTTTTCTTATTTCAAGATTCCTCTTCCAATATCCAGTTGAATGTTGTATGTTCTCATGAAATCGAAGCCAAGTATGCACTCATCCGTTATATCTGCGACAAGAAATCTGTGTGAAAATCGGTTGTCGCCGAGGGATATAGTCATTAATATTTCCCCATACACTTCAACGGATTCTCCCATAGCGGTCCTCAAAATGTATCGCTTTTTGTTGCTAAGCCAGTGCTCTTTAGCATAATCGCACCGAAGAATAGACCTGGAAGCACCTGTGTCTAATGTGTACTTAGCTGCTATCGTTTTGCTGCAATTTCTTAATGTTGATGATGATTCCGGGGGCGTCGATTCCACTGACCAACTCCTGCCCCGCAGAGTTGGTCTTTACTCGTTTGCCTGTTGCGGACGTGGAGTTGGTATAGGGCTTAGAGCTCCATCGCTTTTTTGTTCCGCTCGCTCTCTTTCTCTGCATTTTTCACAGCCATACCCAGATGTTGTCATCTTGCTGTCTCGAGGAGAGATCGATCTTCGCCTCTTTCTGCAATCTGTTTGGAGATGACCTTCTTTGTTGCACGTCCAGCATTTAAAGCGAGTTCGCCTTTCCGATGTATTGACGCGACAGCAGGTATCTTCTCTTTCGGTTACTTCTCTTATGCGGACCGTACTTCTTGAGGCTTGTTTTGCTGCCTCATATGTCAGAGCGTAAGCCAGAAGATCAGCATTGGTGTCTTTTTCCAGCCAGCCGTACTGCTTGCTGCAGGTCACGATCTGCATCTTGTCTAAACGTGGGATAAGTCAAATGTGTCAGCCTTTCTATCCGCACATAACTGCTGCCACTGCTCTCCAGGCTTCTGTGTCCGACTCCGCAGCTGAAGACGGTAAACCTCTTGCATGTGCTGGTTCCCATACCGTAATTCTAAAGCTTGTATTAGAGACGTATAGCAATATGGGATAGTCTGTAACAATTTTGCTGCTCCACCTCTAAGTGCCAAGATAAGAGCTGTAGCTTTTTCTTCGTCACTCCAAAAGTTCATTGCTGCTGCCGTTTTGAACTGCAGTCTGTATGTTTGCCAGGGCGTTTGGCCGTCAAATGTTGGAGGATGCAGCCTTTTGTTCACAGTCACATCTGTAGATAAAGTCGATAAATGCCGTTTCTGGACGCTTTCTAGTTCAGTCCTGATTTCCTCGGAATTTTTTTTCGTTGACTCTTTCGCATTTAACTTGTTTAATATCTATTTGTCCAGAAATTTCTACTTCTTCCAATCTTTTCTCTATGTTTCCAATTTCGTATCAACAGCTGATTCTAAAGCCTCAGCCTGTTTCCTCACGGAAATTTCTATTTCAGCTTTCACATCTTCAACCGAAGCTTTAAGTTGCTCTACCGCTGACATCTGTTCTTCCATTGCTGATTTTAACTCATTTACGGAACCTTCTATCGCTGTTTTCTCTTCTTCCAATGATGACGTTAATTCGGCTGATATTGATGACTTATATTCTTCCATCGATGCCTTTAACTCAGTTATGGACGCTTCCATCACCGATTTCAACTCTGCCGTTGATGATTTCTGTTCAGGCATTGATGCATTTAGTTCGGCCGTCGACGATTTCTGTTCAGCCATTAATGCCTTTAATTCGTTTACGGACGCTTCTATTGATGTTTCTGTTCGTCCATTGCTGTCTTTAACTGCTCCTTGGAAGATTTCATTTCACACATCAGAGCATTGAGAAAATTTGTCATGCTTGGAATAATTGTTTCTTCTTCTTCTTCTAGCTCGTCTTCAAAAACGAAAGCCTTTGGATCCTTTCCTTCTTTTTCCATAGATTCTTGTAATAACGCTTCCAGGGCACATTTATTTCCAACTGTAGGTAGGGTACGTTTACTTAATTCCTTAGTTTTTCAATTTGCGACCCATATTTAGATTATTCACTGCACCATTTCACTTTAATTTCACAGTCGCACTTTTTTTTCAAGTTCACTTTTAGTATTTCTTAATTAATCCCACTTCTGACACCAATTGTAACGTAAATGGGGCTCTTCGGGCTCGATGGATTAATTAAGACACTTATTTACAGTCACAAATGTTCACAATTTTATTAGTCTTCACTTAATTAGTTCTCTTTATAATTTCCTTTACACGTTTTCTTCACAATATAGTAACGTTTCACTTTTCTAATTATCAGTTATCACTTCCCGGGTTAAAGTATAACTAACTTACTAGGCTTCTACTCAGCCCTATTTATACTACTTAGCTTAATTCTAGAAAGTTCAGCAACTTAGTTCTAGCAATTTTCGTTATTCATTTCCACCACACTAAGTAACCACAGGTTCGAGTCGGCCTTGACTTTATACGGCATCTGACGTTTTTCTGGTTTCCGAAATTCGGGACATGCGCATTGTACAACTTGATTTCGTTTTCATCACGTAGCCTATGCTATATATATGTATATATATATATATATATATATATATATATATATATATATATATATATATATATATATATTATATCGTTTTTCAACGATATCCCTTGGAAGATTGATAGGCTAACTAATGACTGCCCAGAATAACAAAATATACCTTAGTAAAAAAATCATTAGTTTTCGAGATAATCGCACTTTTATGAATTTCGAAAAAAATTTACAGTTTAGATCAGCTAAAAAAATGGTTATTTGAGGATTCTGATTTTTGTTAGGTCATTCTGAATAGCTATCCTATTGACCACAATACAGAACGAAAGCTAATAATGCCTTTAACCTTTGGAAAATAAACATTTTTACCCGATTCAATAGTTCATTTTTTTATTACTTGAGTTCGACTCTTCATACTGTAAAAAAAATGTACCACGCTAACCTGGTAAATTATAAAAAAAGTTTGCACATTTAATGTAGTTTTCGAAATGGTATAACAAGTGCCATGTATTACTTTAAAAAAAAAATTATATTGCTATTTTACTGCCAAAGCAACTCATTTTAAAATTTGGATTCTGCAGCTCCACCTCAATCAACCGAGAAAGTGGTTCCTACAAACTCGCATTCGTCCTTGGCGCAGCTTGCTCCAGATGTTGATGCTACTGTTGGTTCGGTCGTGCGTGCCCGATATGACGACGGGTACTGGTTTCATCATCAATGTCTCCCTACCAGTTTCATTCCAATCCACTTCCACCCCACCTACGGTCAACAAATTTGGCACCACCTGGACTGTATCGGAATGGGTACAGAAACTAAAAAGACTAGGCTGCAAATACTCATCTTCATCAATCGATCATACTTCATTCCTCCTTAAGGGCGCCCCTCATAATGCCAACGTTCCCTGGGTACATTACTTTTTTTCCGGAATTTTGCATTAATCCCCGTTAGCTGCTTGAAGTTACCCTCGGACGCAAGGAAATTCAGCAATTTCAAGATCTCCATCCCGAATAAGTATGTGTGGCGGGTCTACTAGGATATGTCGCATTTAAAATTACCGTCTACCAAAATGTCGCCAATGAAAATACCGCTAAACAAAATACCGCCATAAAATATTGCCGTCCGCTGAAATATCGCAGAAATGAAAAACCGATTTTCAGAATGTCGTAATTTAAAATGTCGCTTTCAAAATAAAGAACCATTTCGTCAATTGTTTTCGGCATTTATTAATATGCTTTTAATGTAAGCAACAAAATTTGCTTATTAACAAATTTTATCATCTTTATCCTTTAGTACTTTACCACACTCGCGCTGCAACTTGCCACCCCCTTGTATTACCGGTACTTACCTACTTCACTTATAACAACAAAATTTAATCATTTGCCTCTTATTAATTAGTATTTATTGTTGAAGAGATGGAAGAAATTGAAAGAGACAAAATCAATACTAGGAAAAAATGATAAAAATTGTGTAATATAACTATCAAAATAACTACATTGGAACCTGAAACGCTTATTTAATTAAACATCGACCGCTTTGCAGAATGGTTCCCTTGGGACTGCTAGCTTTAAAGACTGACAGTAATAACTGCGACTTATACTTTATACTCATTTACTTCAGATGCTATCTTATTTAGTTGAATATCAAGCAGCTAGAAAAACTGCAGTTGCGGCAGCAACAAATACAACTTTAACTTCGATTTTTACAGTACTGACAACATAATAATTCTGAATGGCCTGTAGGAAAATCCAAAAAAATTTATTGGTCTGTCATATTTTAGATTGGCGACATTTTCGCGACATTTTACACAAAGATCGGTTTTTTTGTTGTCGACTTTTTCCAGTGGCGAATTTATAATTCTCGATTAAAAATTTGGCGACATTTATTTTGGCGACATTTTTAGGTGTACCGATGTGTGGCTCATCAGTAATCCCTGAATTAAATACTAATAAACCAAGTCCCACTAACTATACGAGGTAATTCCAAACGACCTTCTCCTTTACCTAAATTTAGGATTCAGCCTAACAGTAAGAACCATAGCACTAGTAATAACATAATCTCTCACCACTCTTCCGCACCTCTCACCTTTAGCCCTTAACCTAGTGATCCAAACTCCAATCGGGACCGCCGCAATTATGAAAACGTACGTCTATTTCTAGCCTATCTATACCAACGTCATGTAAGGTATACATCAAGAAGGCCTGCCCACAGACCCAACAGTCTTACACCAACTTTTCACTAAGTACCATGAATCATTCAATATTCCTTCCCATAAGGTTTCAGAAGATCTATCCACCTATGCTGTGCACGTCAGTTCTCGCCGCTTTTTCCATCTCCAAAGAAGTCACAATAACTCCTTAAAATACTTTCGCTCCTAACTTCCCCCCCTCCCCCGCGCTTTCTCTATTGCGGACCTCCCCCCTAATGCACCAGCGGTCTCCGATCAAGCACCTCTCCACAGCAGCTTGCCATTCTATTACCAGAACGTAGGAGGACTTCGCACAAAAACATCCAATATATTTCTTAACTCCCACAAATTTCCGCACGATATCTTTGCCTTAAGTGAAACCAATCTAATACCAGGAATTCTCGACAACGAACTATTCCCTCCAAGCTATACCACCGTGTTGACGGTTGTGTAGGCACCAATGATCCACCAGGCCGGCGTCAGGAACTTTCTGGACAGACAATCCCTCAACATCTTCCAATTGACGTTGCTGTAGAGGCGTTTTATTCGGAAATAAACGCCTGCCTTACATAATCTCTTTCTCTCTTCTTCCTAGTAAAAACTGCTCCTCCTCCCCCGTTTGGTACGGCAAAGAATTACGCTCTCTCCGCAACAGGAGAAATAAACGTTGGCAAACTTTTCTTCTAACCCAGACTGAGTCTGACTATTCTTCCCACTTGTCTGCTTATACCTCTTTTTCTGAACGTTGTGATACCCTCTACCATGAGAACCTCTAACGGATGGAAACAAGCCTCATATCCGACCCCAAACGTTTTTAAAGCTTTAATAATTACAAGAAGAAGCTCGAGAATACCTCTACGTCTGATCCTCAGGTTATCGCCAATCTCTTTGCACACTTCTTCAGTAAATGTTTCAGCGACAATTTCCTACAACCTGACCTTAACTACTTTTCATTCTTGGAAAAATGCACGTCGTTTACATCTTTCGACCCTGAGCCCGAACTAATCGCCGCCAGTATTAACGGGCTTGAAGAAGACTTTCACCCAGGTCCGTCCATCGTTCTGAAAAAGTGTGCCATGCATCAATTATGGAAAGACTCGTATATTATTCCCATCTTCAAAAAAGGTTGCAAGAACTATGTGTCCAACTACAGACCCATTGCTAAATTATCATCCATACCTAAACTACTCGAAAAATTGGTCTATGATTCCATGTTCTTCCACTGTAAGTCTATCTTCTCCCTCTCCCAGCATGGCTTCCTCAAAGGAAGATCAACAACCACCAACCTTACCGAATTCGTCTCCAAAACACTATGTGCCCTGGAAAACGGTAAAGATGTTGATGTTATCGCCACCGATTTTAGTAAAGCTTTTGACAAGATCTCCCATAATGTTATCCCGTTCAAACTTGATCGCTTAGGCTTCCCCCATTGATTCATCTCCCGGATTCAATCCTACCTCAACAACCGTCAGTACAATGTTCTTTTCAACTCATTCATTTCTAACCGTATTGTAGCTCGTTCCGGTGTTCCTCAGGGCAGCCATTTATTTTCATCCTTACAATGAATGATGTTGATTGTGTCATCAAACACTCAGAGCTGTCCATTTATGCTGATGACATGAAAATAATCAAACATATCTCCTCCACAACCGACTCTCATCTTCTGCAAAAAGACCTCGATTCGTTCACCAGATGGTGCATGAAAAACTTTCTTGAGCTCAATGTCTCCAAATGCCAGTCTTTCTCTTATTCCTGCAAGCGTCTTACCACCACTCCGAGAATCTACATGTTAACCGACGAAACAGTCCCTATCGTTTCCTCTTTGTGAGACCTAGCAATAATCTGTGATAGCGAACTCAATTTCCGTTCTCATATCGATAGCATAATTAACAGAGGTAACTCCGCGCTAGGGTTTGTAAAGCGCTGGTCTAGAGAGTTCTACAATCCTTATGTTTCCAAATCTCTCTATATCTCCTTCGTTAGATCTTTCCTTGAATATGCCAGCCAGATATGATCACCTACGCAAACAACCCACATTAACAGAATTGAATCTGTCCAGCGTAGGTTCATTCGCTTTGCTCTACGTGATCTTCCGTGGGTAGACAGATTCAGCCTAAGCGATCAAGTTTGAACGGGATAACATTATGGGAGATCTTGTCAAAAGCTTTACTAAAATCGGTGGCGATAACATCAACATCTTTACCGTTTTCCAGGGCACATAGTGTTTTGGAGACGAATTCGGTAAGGTTGGTGGTTGTTGATCTTCCTTTGAGGAAGCCATGCTGGGAGAGGGAGAAGATAGACTTACAGTGGAGGAACATGGAATCATAGACCAATTTTTCGAGTAGTTTAGGTATGGATGATAATTTAGCAATGGGTCTGTAGTTGGACACATAGTTCTTGCAACCTTTTTTGAAGATGGGAATAATATACGAGTCTTTCCATAATTGATGCATGGCACACTTTATCAGAACGATGGACGGACCTGGGTGAAAGTCTTCTTCAAGCCCGTTAATACTGGCGGCGATTAGTTCGGGCTCAGGGTCGAAAGATGTAAACGACGTGCATTTTTCCAAGAATGAAAAGTAGTTAAACGTCGTGATGTTTCCGACATTCTCTTCATTCATCAGCTTTTAGCTGGTGCCGTGTAGACTGCCCTTCAATCCTGCAATCTTTACCCATCTATACCAATCCTCGCAAACTTTTTTTTTTGCGGGAGAGGTGAAAATCTTCCAAAAGACACCAGGCAGCCCGTGCCATCCGGTAGTGTGAGATTCTTACTCACTAAAAACACCTCTCTGGGGCGGGTCCCTTTTCGTCCCTCCCAGTCTCCCTTAATGGGGCAACTGATTATCCAGTTATCCCACTGTCGCCACTAATCTCGTTTTCCTGGGTAACTGCTAGATTCATAGCCTACCTGCATAAATCCATGTTTTCCTACCGTCTCCAGTGTTCCTTCTTGGTCCATGCGTTAGTTACATCACTTACCCTTTCACTGTCTACGACATTGAAGGGTTCAAGGCCGTAACACTTTAGTCCTGAGCCAGGACAAGGAACTCCCTCCGGATTAACCGCAGCTAACCCTACGGAAGGCAGATCTGCATAAATCCATGTTTTCACACCGTTTCCAGTGTTCCTTCTTGGTCCATGCGTTAATTACAACCTTCATCCCTTCTATGCCCACGGCATTGACGGGTTCAAGGCCGTAACGCTTTAGTCCTGAGCCAGGACAAGGAACCCCCTCCGGATTAACCGCAGCTAACCCTTTGGAAGGCAGATTTGCATCTTCTACTGGTGTGCGTATCGCGGAGATAGCCAACTCGTTAGAGTCTCCCGTCTCTGCACCGCCGCACCTGAGGAAGTGCTAGTTATTATTATGCCAATGGCACGCTCTTCCAGGACTGCTACAGCAGTTTCAGCCGGTGGGAGCAAGCCAGCCTCCATAGCCGCTACAGTTCCTTCGAAAGGTAATTCTCCCAAAGCTGCTACCGTTATGTTGTGGGTACCGTGGGTATAGCCATCCTGTTGGGGTCTCCCATACAATCCACCTCCGATACCACAGAAGCGCCCGAGGAAAACGCCATTCGCGACCCAATTACTCCTGGGTCCTGCAGAGGGGACGACGACACTGCAGACTCCCTTGGAGTTAGGGGGATTTTTCAAGAGGTTATCTCCTCCCGCATTAGTTATTTGGCTACATTCAAGGATGCATTGCCCGGTTGCTACCACTTGGAGGTGTAACTAACACTTGAGAATATCCAGATGAGGATCACCGTATCTCAGAAGGCTTCAACTCGTCCGTCCATTCTACAGCAACCTCCTCACAACCTTAGTTTCACTCCCCTTTTCCGACTCGACCGCCATCGCACGAACTACGGTCAACGCGAACCAATTACCAGGATGCTACGAAAAGTCAACGACCTTTCCTCCTTTGATTTCCATCTGAGTAAATCATCCCTTCACAAAGCCTTATATCTTGATCGCCTTTCTTAATTCTTCTTCCTCCCAGTTTGTATTTACCATAATCATAGCTCATATGTAGCTTACACTATTTGTTATGACTAAGTACTTATTATAGCTTGTAGTATTAGTATTATGTTGTAGCTTGTATTATTAATTTTATTTTTATAAATTTTTTTTTATTGTATTTTGTATAATAATGTTATAGCTTGTATTTAGCTTAAATAAATAAATAATACAATGGCATATAAATTTTCTGAAGAAACCCGTTAATCCTAAGAATTGCCTTACTTGATGAATCTTATTCGGTGTGGAAAACTTTCTGATGCATCTAGTTTTTTCGAGACCTGGTTTTATTCCATTATCATCTATTTCAAGACATAAATAAATAACATATTGAGATTTTAAAGAAATTACATTTTGATGGATTGAACGTGAGCTGATGCCTTCCTGCAACCTGCAACACTGTTTTTAGTCGATTCATTCCTTCAACAAAGTCCTTTGCGGGGACAAGAATATTATCTAAGTAAACCATTGTTTCTATCCTCCTTAATAGACCTAAAATTGCATTCATCATCCTCTGAAATATACTGGGCGCTATTGAGACTACAAATGACATACGGTTGAATTCATACTGGCCATCGGAATTAATAAACGATGATTCTTCTGCCGGTATCCGATAATATCCTGCCTTCACGTCCACTGCTGAGAAATACTTATATCCCTAGAGCTGCTCTACTTGATTTTCTATTCTTGGCAGTGGAAATTTGTCCGGTTTAATATTCTCGTTCAATTTTCTTTGTTCTCCGTTTTTCTCTTTCACTAGCAATACCGGAGATGCAAACACTGCAGAAGATTCACGTATTATATCACATTTTAGTAAATCGTCAACTATGTACCGCACTTTTTGTCTACCTGAGGGGGTCATTCGATAGGCTGTATAAGTAGCAGGTTTGTCGTCTAAAAGATGCATTTTGAATTCTGTTGTTGCTGTGCAACCAATATTATCCATCGTTGAAGAAGAGCAATACCTTTAATTATTTAACAGCGTAATCAATTTTTCTTTATCTTCAGGATGCAAGGTTTTCCCAATAGTCTTGAGCTAAGTCATTTCCAGGATAGTTCGAAGCATACTGGTCATTGTTTTCTCCTCGCGCAAATATGTGTTTAGTTTTAATAACGATTTCTTTCTCTGTTGATATTACTAGGAATGCAGTCTGCAGCTTTTCTCTGCATTGAGTCAAAGTAAAATTAATAAATGAAAAGGAAAAAACACTTGTTTTTTCTTCCACAAATTAGGAATGAGATGGATGTTTCGACCGGAGTGCAAGTGGTCATCATCAGCGTGGCGCTTGCACTCCTTACCACGGACATCCATGACGAAAAGTCAAAAACTCAACTCTTATAAATACTCAGTTTTAAATCTGAGTATGAATTATATGAAGAGGATTTTTAGTCCATCAATTTCATATAAAACCAAAAATGGTTAAAAATTTTTTTTTTTTTTTTGAAAGGTAACTTTCTGTTCACAAAATTTTTAACCATTTTTGGTTTTATATGAAATTGATGGACTAAAAATCCTCTTCATATAATTCATACTCAGATTTAAAACTGAGTATTTATAGGAGTTGAGTTTTTGACTTTTCGTCATGGATGTCCGTGTTAAGGAGTGCAAGCGCCACGCTGATGATGACCACTTGCACTCCGGTCGAAACATCCATCTCATTCCTAATTTGTGGAAGAAAAAACAAGTGTTTTTTCCTTTTCATTTTTGAACAAATGACTTCCACCAAGTGCTGCTGAAAGGTAACTTTCTGTTCACAAAATTTTTAACCATTTTTGGTTTTATATGAAATTGATGGACTAAAAATCCTCTTCATATAATTCATACTCAGATTTAAAACTGAGTATTTATAGGAGTTGAGTTTTTGACTTTTCGTCATGGATGTCCGTGGTAAGGAGTGCAAGCGCCACGCTGATGATGACCACTTGCACTCCGGTCGAAACATCCATCTCATTCCTAATTTGTGGAAGAAAAAACAAGTGTTTTTTCCTTTTCATTTTTGAACAAATGACTTCCACCAAGTGCTGCTGAAAGGTAACTTTCTGTTCACAAAATTTTTAACCATTTTTGGTTTTATATGAAATTGATGGACTAAAAATCCTCTTCATATAATTCATACTCAGATTTAAAACTGAGTATTTATAAGAGTTGAGTTTTTGACTTTTCGTCATGGATGTCCGTGGTAAGGAGTGCAAGCTCCACGCTGATGATGACCACTTGCACTCCGGTCGAAACATCCATCTCATTCCTAATTTGTGGAAGAAAAAACAAGTGTTTTTTCCTTTTCATTTTTGAACAAATGACTTCCACCAAGTGCTGCTGAAAGGTAACTTTCTGTTCATAAAATTAATACTAGGAAGGCTTTCTAACGAAGTCATATCAATTTACTTGTAGCAAAGTGTGCGGTTGCTATGTCCTCCGAACCGAGGATTTATCGTAATTCTTCTACTTTTATCAACCACTTTACTATACTTCGGGTGTTGCCGTCTGGATCAAAAGTTGGGATACATTCACTTCCCATTGAAGAATTTTTATATGTACACAATAGTTGTACAAGGTGTTGTACCTGAGAATTGGATGAATTGTGGAATTTTCACTGATAGAATCGCTTACCACTCCAGTTGGTAATAACTCACAGTTGTTAACACTTTCTTCGGACCACGCAGAAGCATGTTTTTTTTAAACTTGATCGTGAAACACAAGAACCTAATTAAACGCTATAGCACTACTCGCAATAAATCTACTAAGGAGAAATTCACTAACTAGTCTTTCACATTTTATTTTCTATACGAATCTCGGATGTTCTTTATCCTACTTCTGAAGTTTTTACGATACAAGCAAAGACACAAACGATCTTCTTTTAAAAATTATTTATTGTATTAATCACTATGAGATTTTAATAATTATAGTAACACTATTGAGGTCCGCCGTTGGACTCCTTCCCGAATTCCGGGATGTAGTCTGCAAATTGAAAAGCAAAGGAGTATGAGTATATTTTAATACTCAGTGGGAATGCCTAACTACTCTTCGCACTCAACAACAGAAACACAACAAATTGGGCGGGTCTCTGTGTTAAATATGTCAACGACGTCGAAAACGAATTCAATTAACAGTTAGAGTATACTCACTTTTATTTCCGATTCGTAATAGAAATTGGGTTTGGTAACTTAATAATTAAACTGTCCTTTTTTCTTTGACACTAAAACTCCTTAAACCAAAACACATTAATTACAATTTTGTGTTTAACAACTAAACTTTTCCACTGTCCTTATTTCTCTTACACTTAAACTTCTTAACTGTCCTTAGCAATTAAACTAGTTAGTGGGTATTCTTACTCCAAAACACATTAATTACAATCTTGTGTTTAACAATTAAACTGTCCTTATTTCTTTGACACTAAAGCTCCTTAAACCAAAACACATTAATTACAATTTTGTGTTTAACAATTAAACAATTAAACTTTCCTTATTTCTTTGACACTAAAACTCCTTAAACCAAAACACATTAATTACAATTTTGTGTTTAACAATTAAACAAATTAACTGTTCGTATTTCTTGGACTCTTAAACTCCTTAAACCAAAACACCCTAATTACAAAGTTGTGTTTGAAACGTTTAAATAGACCGGCTCCGACCGCGACCAGAACCTCAAACTTTTCGCGACTGTTTTTACAAAACTCACTTTTTCGACGACTAAAAGCAGACTCTTTAGTTGCGACTCGCCTCGATCGCGACCAAAACGAAACTCGTCGAATCCCTCGGTTGATTCTTTCGATCAACCGTATCTACATGAAAAGAAAGCTTTGAGCTTTCATTTCGTTTATTCTTCGGTCCCTCTTTTGCAGGCCGAAGACGATGTAGCGAGAGATCGCGATCAAAACGACACACATGAAGAAAGCTCCCAGAGCTTTTTCTTCTTTTTGTATCTTACTCGTGAATACCTGAGAAAGATATGATGTATGTTAAGAAATCGCTGAGATAGGCACCTTTATCTGGGAACGAATTCAATTTCGTTCGGTACCTGCTTAAATGCATAATTAGCATATTTAAGTTACCAATGCGCCTCAAATTTCCTGGGAAAGGAATGCGCGGTAACTTGAGCGATTTGTCTGTCGCGAATTGAAATAATTTATACCGTTTAGGCGAATTTAGTTACATCCGTTTAATGCAACTGAAATAATATTTCAATGATTGAATATTTCATTTTTTAATGATTGAATATTTCATTTTCATTATTATATTCAATTTGTATGAATAATAATATTTTATTTCATGACCATTTTTAGGTACTTAACATCAGGCTTTCATGGACACAATTAGTGGGATCAGAGTTAGTCTGAACTATATGACGGACACACCAGCCTTTAACTATATCACTGGGTACTTTGACCTTCATGGGCACATTGAATCCATTCATAAGGTCACCCACCCAATAAGCGGACATTCCAGCTATGTCGTGTCGTATGTTCCTCAACTTCACCGGACACACCACGTTCCACTGAGAAGCACATTGATTTCATTCACATAACTATTCAAGCCAAATATTTTCATGTTCAAACACTACACTAATGACTATTCTATTTAAGAAACCTAATCTACACACAACTCTCACATTACTTATCAGCAGTACTATCCACTGCACAGTACCTAATTTTTCAAATAATTGAAAACTAATTCACTGTTTAGATATAAATAAGTAACTGCACTTTTTGAAGTATCACAAAAGACTGAGATTCATGCTTAAGCAAAATAAAAGAAACCCTCAGGAAAATAAAGGGTGATCAATACCTACGAGGTAACGCTAATTAGTCCTAAATTAGACGAGAGGATTTGTACCCTATGATTGATAAGAACCTTTTTTTTTCTTGGTGAGAGAAGTAAGATAGGAAGAGGGTCATCTGTGTGTGTCAATGACGAATCGTAGGGTTTTTGCTTGAGTTTTTCCTGATTTGCTTTTGTCTATTTTCGTAATTTCCTCATTACAAATGTGATTGAACCTGCAAAATACTTAATGAACCGGTTTTCTACCGTCAATCAAATCTCCTCTCGTAGCAACACTCCGAGGGTTTTTCTACTTTTGCACAGAAGAGAATTGCCGTGCGTAATATGGTAAGAACCCTTTCGTGTGATTTGGGACTAAATAAGGATCATAAACTTATGTAATTTTAGAAAATATACGGAACTTATTTACGCAGGCGCCGATGGCTTCTTTGCCAATATAGTTTTCCTAGATGAGGTAAAGGTACTAAATGCTTCGTCATTACGGAACTAGTCATTTATTGCGGTCTAGTTCTTACTAGATATATCTATATATACAGGCTGTTCCCCATTACGTTTGGAAAAAAAGTGGGTTGATAGATATCACCTAGAAAACAAATTTATACCGGTGAGGGGGGCTAGCAGTCTCAACCAGACTTACATTTAACTATTTCACACATCATTATTATATTTTTATCTTTTGTTCTACTCAACGAAGCGACATCAAACAAACGCTTCTATTCCAATGACCCTTCGAAATAGTCAACAATGTTGATCTAACTCATTGCAGGTACATTCACTTCCAAAAGTAGAAAAATCTTATAAATTTATCAAAAATTCAGAATTCTCCCAAATTTCCTCCGAAACTCATTTAAATAATACACTGGTTTTTTTTTATTTTTAAACGACTTCCCAAAAACAACAAAGAGGTTCCAAGTTCGACATGTATTTTTTGAAGTGAAAACTTCTTTAGCTGCGTTGTGCGATTCTTGGTAGAGGAAAATCTTATGGGGTCGCGTCACCGAAATGCTAATGACTGGCTGATGCACGTTGGACGCTTTTTGGATGAGTAAAATCTTGTAAGTTCGCTTACCGACATGCGTTAATAGCAGTATATCTAGCTATAAGGGTGACATGTTGTGCAACATTAGTGCTGTCTATATCTATGCAAATAAAGTTAAATTGAATGCGTGGAAAGTTCAATGTGTGTATACTGCGCATTGTTTATAAGTGTATATTAATAATTATTTCCATTAAGTGCATAAAATGTATATAATTGTTGCTGGAAGTGCGGATAAATGTGAAAAGATCATAAAAATTTTAATTTAAAAATTACGAAATTTTAATTTTTTATACTACAATTAATTTGAAAATTCAAAAAAAAACACTGTTATTACATGTTTTCAGTTTTCACTTCTGTCTGACTACCTTCTTTTTTTATGTATGACCGGGAATAATTTTGTAACGCGTGGACCGATTTTGATGATCCTTTTTGTGTTGGGTAGAGTATGTTCCCCGATTGGTACCATGTAAAAAAAATTTTGTTGAGGGTTGGGGGGTGAAACCTTACTTCGTAACGCGTGGGCAAATTTAGATGATTCTTTTTCTGTAGTATAGAAAAGAGTATGATGCCCCATTGCTAACTATGAAAAAAATTGGGTCCTTGGTGGGAAGGGGTAGTCTAAATACGTAACACGTGGACGAATTTAGATGATTCTTTTTCTGTAGTATAGAGTATAATGCCCCATTGAAAACAATTTGGTCCAAGGGTGGGGTGGGGAGGAGGGGGGGTCTAGCTTCGTGACGCCTGGACCGACCAAAGATTTTTTCTTTGTTGGGTAGAGTATGTTACCCGATTGGTACTATGTCAAAAAAATGTGGTGGGGTGGGGACTGGTGTAAGGGGTAAAACCTAACTTCGTAATGCGTAGACCGATTTGGATAATTCCTTTTTGGATTTGCTTGCTTGGATTTTTCATTGCTAATAATGAAAAAAAATGGGTCCTTGGGTGGGGTGTAGGGGTAACGTCTGGGCCGATTTGGATGATTTTTCTTTTGATGCGTAGAATATGTTGCCCCACTGGTACCACGACAAAAATTTATGAAGTAGGGTGTTGTGCGGAGAGAGCGTTACTTAATTTCTTAATTCAAACACCAACTTGGAAGATTTTCTTTAGTCGCGTACAGTATGATTCCCCATTTTTTTATTATACGATGTTGCTAAAGCGTAGGGGATAACTCTTTGATGCGTTGGCATGGGTTTGGCCGGAAGGGAATTAGGGTAGGGAAAGTGAGGAACTTGAGTATTTTTTTTGCATTGTTACGAGCTAGACAACAGCCCAGAGACGGAGTGGATTATTTTAATTTCTTAATAAAAGATCACGGCATCATGGCATGGTGGTCGTGCAGAGTTTTGTACAGAAAACGTTTCCTGATTGATAAATGATAAAAATTGTGTACCTAGAGTGACTACAATGATTATTATCTGACTAAGATAATTCTCTCTTGCTGTACAGAGAAGGAGGCGCACTAGGGTCATGTTAAGAATTTTTTAAGGTGAGGGTATGAAAAGGTGACCGTCAATAATTTTATAATATATTGCCGGATTTGTATAATTCTGCTTGTGTTCTTTAGAATGCACTACGACCGCAACTTTTTAAATTGCTTTATTCTTACGAGCAGCATTGTTCGAGTCGTATATGTCAAGACACTTAAAAGTTAAAAATAAAAAAGTTTTTAAAAAAATTGTTGAACCGACTCCACAAAAACCGCTAAAAAGCACAAAATTATATTTAATTTTATATCTATTACGACATTTTGAAGTCAGTGCAAATTAAACAAACAACACAACTACCCAACCACAACTGAAGATAATACATAAAACTACCTGAACGTTTCAGCGCAAGTGTTCATAAGGAATGACGATTAATGCTTTTGTTGTAGTTGTTAGGTTTGTTTAATTTGCACTGACTTCAAAAATTCGTAATAGATATAACATTAAAAACTATTTTATGCTTTGTAGCTTTGTGTTTTGTGTAGTCAGTTCACATTTTTTCACAAAACTATTTGCTTGTGTTAGCCAGAATTCACACATTAATTTCTTGACGTTCTGTTACTAATTCTTGATGGAGATTTTGCTATAAAAGAGGGACAGTCAGCAAGAATATCAATTGAAAATCCAATCGATAACTACGGGTGTTCTTAAGCTAAAATTATAAAAAAAATGAAAAATAAACTTTTAAGGAATAAGGGGATATAATTTACATTTTTCAGTGTAATGTTCAGTATACTGCAATATCCATACTCCCTATATATATGTATATATATATATATATATATATATATATATATATATATATATATATATATATATATATATATATATATATATATATATATATATATATATATATATATATATATATATATATATATATATATATATATATATATAATATTGAACTGAAATGAGAATGGTCGTCGAGAGGATGCTGAGGGAAAAAGTCGATTTAAAAATTAAAAGGAGAAATACTTATTTAACAAAATTTATTGACTCCTTGTGTTACACAATTCTCGGTCCGGTGTTGTCTTGTCGGCTGTCGGTAAGAGAGAGAGGGCACCGAGCAAAACCAAAACCCCAACCTTCCCGAAAATTGCCTGAACGTCACGATGAAACAGGAGTTCTAACTTCCGCGACCTCAACAGCTTTCCGCACCGGTTGCGTTCGGCTAACAGCTCGGCCATCCATCCAGCCAGGATCGTCCTCGATGCTGAATAAGCCTTCGTCGTCTTCGCTGAGATCTTAAAGAGGATTGCCAATGTACACCAATCGTTTATCTTGTCGGATGAAAATACAGAACTAAATTTCCTTCTGCTGAGGTGGGCTCCTGGGATATCCTTGATTAAGTAGCGTTCGTTTCCGATTACCGCCTTGACGATATAGGTCCCTTATATTTGGGATCCAACTTTCGTGACTCGCCTGTGGAAATTGAAGGTCTTTCGATGTGAATTAGGTCACCCTCATTATATTGCCTTGGTTGCTTGTGCTATGAATCAAAACGTCGCTTTTGTGATTTCTGGCTCGCTTGAATTTCTAGTGCTGCGTTTTGACGTATTGGCGGGAGATCGGTTTCATTTGAAAAGACATTATTAGTACTTAATGCTAAAAAAATCTTGTTACCCAATGCGTTTCTAGGTTGGAAGCCGTAAAGCAACTGGTGAGGTGTTCGTTTTGTAGTGGCATTTTAAGCGGAGTTCATTCCCCAGTGAATGGCTCGCAAGTGGTGGTCGCAGTTTTGTCATCAGATGTCATGGTCGCAAGTGCGGACAGGAGAGTACGGTTACAGCTCTCTACCTGTCCATTGGCCCTGGGCGTACGTACGGCTGTCATGATATGCTGAATGTTATTGTCTTCACAATATCGTTGGAACTCTTTGGAGCTACACTAAGTCTTAGACAGAGACTTAGCTTTTGTAGCTTTTCACATGTTGCCGCATGCTGGGAAACCAAAAATCTTTCTTCAAAAGCTCCAGAGTGCGATCCTGCCCATAATTCCCGATATCATCGTGATTTCCCTAAATGATGCGTCATCTAACTCCGCGTGTTACCACCCACTTCTTTCTTCCATCGACTAGTCGAAATAGTCTGCATCCTCCTAAAACGTAGTTGTTATGTATTTGATAATCTTCTGGTGTCATCGTCTTTCGACTTAGGGTTTCAATTATGTCCTTAAGTTGTAGATCTTGAGCCTGCATCGTTTCCAACCAGTCATCAGAATGTAGTTCTACCTTAAACACATTTAGTTCAGACGTATCAATCTCCGCCGGTGCATGGGTTTCTACTAAGCGCGTCCACGTGTGCAATCCTTTTCCCTTGTCGGATGCAAAATCATACTCGAGTAATTTTAACCATCATCGAGCTATACGTGCGACTAGTTCCTTTTTATTCACAGTGGACTTCAGAGCCGCACAATCCGTTATAACTTTAAAATTTTTCCCTAGTATATAAATGCCGAAATGTTGCACAGTTTCGACGACAGCAAGACATTCCAATTCGAAACTGTGGTATTTGCATTCGTAATCATTCGTCTGCCGGCTGAAATATGATACAGAGCGTAGCTCGTTGTCTTCACCTCTTTGTATTAGTATACCCACCAGTCCGATTGCGCTGGCATCCATGTGTATTTCGTGTTCGTAATGCGGGTTGTACAGAGCAAGGATTGGTTTTGTCGTAAGTATTTTTAAAAGGGTCGCAAAGGCTTCTTCCTGTTTCTCAGACCATTCAAATAATGCCTCTTTCCGTAACAGCTGGGTTAAAGGTCGGGCTATAATTGCGTGCTCCGGTACAAATTTCCGGAAGTAGCTGGTTAGTCCCAGAAATTGCCGCAGTTCGTGAACATTTTGTGGACGTTAAAAGTTTTTGACTCCTGCTGTTTTTGTCTCGTTTGGGCTTATGCCTGCAGAACTGATTTCATATCCTAAAAATTTTATTTCGGGTTGAAAAAAGATTGATTTCTCCAGCTTGAGGGTAAACCCTTCCTTTAAAAATAACTGCAGAAATCGACGTAATTTTTCCAATCCGTCTTAGAAGCTTTTGCAGGGGATCAAAATATCGTCGATGTAGACCAAAACTTCACCCGGATTCATTTTCAGACCTATAAAGTTCATTGCCCGTTGGAAACCTGAAGGAGCATTCGAAAGCCCAAAGGGCATGCGCTTGTATTCGAATTGTCCGTTGGGCGTTGAAAACGCGGTAAAATGTTGGCATTTTTTTTTCTACCGGAATCTGGTAATAACCTGACTCGAGGTCTAGAGAAATGAAAAACTTATTATCGCTCACTGAAGGTAATAGTTCCTCAACTACCGGGATTAGATATTTATCTTTAACCATAACCGAGTTCAATTTTCGAAAGTCTATGCACATACGATAGTCACCAGATTTTTTCCTGACTTGCAAAGCCGGTGATGAATACAACGATATCGACTGCTGCATTATATCGTTCTCGAGTAATTCTTGCACTAATTTCTGCAAAATATCACGTTGGGAAAATGGAATTCTATATGGTTTGAAATAGATTAACTTGTGGTCCAAGAGTTCTATAGTAATCGCAAAATTCTTGGCACACCCTAGTTCAGAAATTTTTTTCGCGAAAACTTTTCGATATTCGTTTAGTAGGTTAACCAATGTAATCTTTTCATCTATTTAAAGAGTATCACCGAAATTCACCTCTTCCAATAAAACATTGTCAATTATATTAAAAATATTTACCTCGTTGTTGACTATGTTAGCCTTTTGCTGTTTGTGGTTACCGTTAGCACTGCCGCTGACATGAAGGTTCATTTCTGCTTCCAAATACGCTTTATCGTGATTGTCGCTGCTTTCACATTCGCTAGCGCCCGCAACAGAAGCCATCTCCTTGGCCCCATCTCCTAATTCATTTAGCACTGTATCTGTGAACGTAGCCCTGCATTAACTTTATCCGCAGATCCGTCCATATGACATCCCAAGTAAATTTGTTTTTTTTTTCACGCGAACCTCATTATCTTCTTTCACTACTCTTACAAAAGGTAAATCAACGAAATTCTGTCTATAAGTACGGAAGAGTCAATAGAAGAGTTTGGTACAATATAAAAATCAATTTTCGTTGCCACATCGTCTCTACTTTACTGACCGAAAAACATTTTCCATTTCCATTTTCAGATGATCATCAATATTATATATTACATAACGAATAATTGCTGAATCACTTAGCCTGGAATGATTTGCAATGAAAACGATGTTGTAGTAAAATTGCGAAAATGATTCACGATGTCGTTTTCGACGTTTTGTGAGTGCGGCGTGCACCTCTGCTTCGTCTCGAAATGATGGGAACGCTCTTGTCAATCCAATTTTTAACTGAGCCCAAGAGGTTATTTCAAGTCCACGGCTGTCGTACCCTACGAGTAAGAAACTAAATGGAGTGGCCCTAGTGTGTAAAATCCGTGTACATGAGTGTGCCGATTTCTACGATTTTGTTTGCTCTCATTTTTCTTCTCGTGTTGTCACTTGTTTGACATTTTTCTTTAACCGAGTGTTGTAGGTGAAAAAGTGCTAATGTTATCGTCCTGTAATGTTGAAGTAAGAATTAAATTGATTGCGAAGGTCAAAAATATAAAACTTTTGCGTGTTGTGTCAAAACTATTTGAGAAAAGTTCAAGTTTTAAACGATTAGCGACAATGAAGTGTGTAGTGCAATTTTGCAAAAATTCAAGTTATTTAAAACACCCCGGGATTTCATTTCACAGTAACTTTCTTTTGTGATAAGAATACTTCAGGCGGTGTTAAACACACTATTAACTTGTAAAATACGCATTTTTGCGTTAAGGTAGACTTTGTTTACCTTTGGCTCAGCAGCCATATATCCTTGAGTTACCACTTGCAAAGGCGGTGGTGTAATTAAATGTTGCAAGGAGTTAGTAGATGAAAACTTTATTATTAAAGTGTTTACTGATTTGCAAATTAATTAGTTAAATTTCTTGTTTTAACAATATACTAATGTGATGAAAACCCGTAATAAAAATTACAAATTTTAGTGAATAAGCCGCTTTTAAATTGCAGTTTTAAACAGATTTCTCCAGAAGTTTAAAAATGGCACCAAAGCACCCCAAAATAAAAATTTTTTCTTCAGCCTGTCCTGTGCTGCTTTTCTTATGTGCGTGTAAACTCACAAATTTTAGGCACAGGCTACGGAAATCTCTGCTGTTGGGCCACTCCATTTAGTTACTTACTCGTAGGTCGTACCAGGGTTTTGCTATGCCATAAGTAACTCCAACTCAACTCCGATGAATATTATGATCATGATCGTAAAGCAAATGTCCGAGTAAGGTGTACGTGTTGCGATCACCTTTCGGAGTAGAACTCACTTCTGATAATGTTGAACTGAAATGAGGATGGTCGTCGAGAGGATGCTGAGGGAAAAAGTCGATTTAAAAATTAAAAGGAGAAATACTTATTTAACAAGATTTATTGGCTCCTTGTGTTACACAATTTTTGGTCTGGTGTTGTCTTGTCGGCTGTCGTTAAGAGAGAGAGGACACCGAGCAAAAGCAAAACCAAAAAAACGATGAAACAGGAGTACCAACTTCCGCGACCTCAACAGCTTTCCGCACCGGTTGCGTTCGGCTAATATATATATATATATATATATATATATATATATATATATATATATATATATATATATATATATATATATATATATTAATATATCTATATATATATATATATATATCTATATATATATATATATAGATATATTAAGGTGGGTCAATATTTTCGGTAAAAAATCGTACACCTCAGGCGTACTCTACGGGTGATTTTAAGCACCTTTGCCGAAGAAACCTGTGGTCGAAAGTGGATTTTGAGCATCCGTAATTTAAATAATAGCTATTTTGCAGAGCTACGCCGGCTAATTTATTAATTTATGCCAAAAAGTAGTATAGGAATGAGATAAAAAACATCACAATGTTTAGCAATGTTGCCCAGAATCAAAAATTATTGGGGGTACCCGAACTACCCAAACCCCTCCCCGTTCACGTCATCATAGGGGGTTATTTAAAACTAAACTTAATTTAATTTAAGTTAATGTAACGATTTTTAGTTAGACGTCGTTTAGTTATTCGAGAGCTCCCTTTTCAGAATTCTTTTTCACCGCCAGATGGCGAAATACGCAAATTGTAGGAATCGATAAAATTAAAGTACTCCTAAAATCTTTACTTTGAATATGTAAAGGAATTAGTAGATCGGGATTCTATTCCACGGTATAAATGGACACATCACTCGAAGTGTATTTCTGAGAAATTTAAAGGGAAAATATTCCAATTTCTATTCCTTGAAGTTTATTCATTTCGGTTATTACTTCTGTCCTATGTAAGTTCTTAGAATACCGCATGAAAGTGGAGCTGCCGAAATTTTAGGAAAAACACGATAACGATACAATTTTGTTCAGTCCATTAGTAGTACTGTGGTAAAGTGCTTGTGCGTAGTTAGTTTAACAGTGAATTAAAACATATCATCCCCATTGGAAAATGTTATACTATTATTAAGTTTGTATCACAGTGAATATCTGATTTAAGATATTATCTATTGTGCTATGGAGTCGATACTATCATCATCAACAAGCTATGAACTTAGTTTGTCGCATATGTCTTCTCAAGATGTTTTTACTTTTGGTACGTCTAGTGATTTGACCAATATAAATCTGCCAACTACTCAGGATATCTTACGATATTATTTCTTCTTGGGCGAACGAGCTAAAATGCAAGGTAAAATGTTTTCGTATAAAACTTTTACTCCATATGTTGTGGATAAATTGCTTGAACTTTGGACTCAGTTGAATATTGACGTTATTAACAAAAAGAGTGTTGTTTTAAAATTGAATAATTTGCTTGACAAATATCATAAAGTCGATAAAAACAAAACAAAAGGCAACATATTTAGAGTGTTTGTTAATTCAACAAAAGAATTATTTTTTATTGGTAAATGTAAATGTGACTTAAAAGCAGCTTTATGCTCATGTGGATTGATCCCAGAACATCTGAAAGAATTTATGTTAGACCAAAACAATGATAGAAAATCAACAATACCGGAATACATGGCAGACATTGAAGAAGGATTTACTGTAATACCAACAATTATATCGGGCTCAACATATCTACCAGAAATGGAGAATGATAATGAGGAAGGGCTGGCTCTTACTCCGATGAAACGGGGGCCTTACACTCCAAGATACCATGCTCAGAAATTCGCTATGATATGTGATCGATTCGGTGTTTCGGACAGAGTAGCTTCAGCGATGGCAACATACCTTTTTGAAGATATCAACGTAAGGGATAGTCATGGTGAACTTGTGATTATGGATAAGGCTAAAGTACGTAGAGAAAAAATAAAATGTAGACAAGCAGTACTTCATAAACGGTATGATGCTTCCACTTTAGTTGTATTCTCTTTTGATGGGCGGAAAAATGACTCCTTAACGAGAGTGAAGATCAATGACAAATTCCATAATCGCATGGTAAAGGAACCTCATTTAGTTCTTCTGAAAGAGCCTAATTCTCGATTTATAGGCTATATAAAATTGGATAGTGAAGACGCCGCAAGCAAGCAGATAAAATTAAACGAATTTTTCATGGACAAAGCTATTTTGCTTGATTCATTGATAGGCATTTGTTGCGATGGCGAACCGGCCAATACTGGCGTAAATAATGGTATTTTACGACGGTTTGAAATACAGTTACAAAAACCATTGCACTGGTTCGTATGCCTGCTTCATTTCAACGAATTGCCATTCCGCCATTTGTTTGACAGTTTGGAGAAATCATCAACCACGGGTCCACGAACAACAACTGGAACGTTGAACAAAGAGATTGACAATTGTGAAAAATTGCCGGTATGTAATTTTATTAACAATAAATTTTTATTTTTGAAATATAATTTCAACAATAGCCCTGTATTTTACCTAAATAAAGAAGATAAACAAACTTTAAACTTTTTTTTTATTTTCAGGTGGTAAATAATTTTGAACAGATTTCCCTAGAAAATATGCCTCCGTTAATGGATAATGACCGTGAACTATCTACGGATGCGAAGTACCTCTACAATATGGCGAAAGCTATTTCCAATGGTTCATGTCCATCGGATTTAGCACAGATTAAACCAGGGCCAGTTGTACATTCTCGATGGCTAACAAAGGCAAGTAGACTATTGCGGCTATATGTGACCAAAAATAAGCCATCCAACAATTTGAAAACTCTAGTGGTCTATATTATGAAGGTTTACACACCAATGCATTTCAACGTTAAGTATTATAGCTCTGTTGTGTATGGTAGTGCACTATTTTCGAATTTCATACGATGGACACAATATTTAGAACAAAATCTGCGCAGTATTATAAATAATGTAATAAAAGACAATTCATATTATGCTCATTCAGAAAATATTCTATTGACAATGCTGTTTGATGACAGAAAAGATATATGCAACAGAGCAATAAAAATAATTTTACACTATCGAAAAGAAATAGACGATCCGATGCAGCTTAGAGTTTATCGAAAACCTATGGTAAATTTTAATACCACAAATTATTTTGATATGATTGACTTAAACGATGACAGCATTTTATCTGAACCGCCGTTGACAAGATCTATTCCGTATGATCATTTGTTACAGTACTTAGATAGCGATGATCCACCACTGCCTGATCCACTAATTCCCTTACATATTCAAAGTACGGAGAGGCATATACAACTGCTTACCAGTGTTTCGAAACGAGCTGTAAAGAAGAATCGAGAAGGTATTATGGCGGTGACATCAGAAAGCCGGGAAAAATTACCTCGGCTTGATAGCAAACAAGATTTGAAGAAATAAAATAAAAAAACACAAAGTTTGAACTACTCAACTTCAAGATAAATCAGATATGCTATATTACTAGTATATAAGCTCCATTAATTCCTACAATATTTGAGAATCCTGTTTCCAGTGTTTTTCTTGACTTTTTTGTAATATCTTCAAGTTTTACATTTTGTTTAATTTTTTATTTCAAAAATGAAATACAAATTACTTAGAATAGTTCCATAGATTTTTCTAAATATAATATATTTTAAAAATAAATTAAACAATAAAATAAAACAATTTAAAAATTTTAGAAATGCTTTAATTTGATCGATTGGATCAATCTGCATATTGAGATGGCGGCGGATGAAAAAAAATTCTGAAAAGGGAGCTCTCGAATAACTGAACAACGTCTAACAAAAAATTAGTTGCATTAACTTCAATTAAATTAACTTCACTTTTTTAATGTTGGCCCCTAGACCCCCCTAGAATGGTGTGAAGGGGGGGGGGGGGGTTGTTCGAGTACCCCCATTAATTTTTGATTATGGGCAACATTGCTGAACATTGTAATGCTTTTTATCTCAATTCTACACTACTTTTTGCTATTTATTGATAAAATACCCGGAGTAGCTCAGGAAAATGGCTATTTTTTAAATTACGGAGGCTCGAAATTCATTTTCGACCCATGGTTTCTTCGGCAAAGTTGCTTAAAATAACCCATACAAAACACCTCGGGGGTACGATTTGTCACTTTTTTTTCGCCCATACAAATTGACCCACCCTAATATATATATATATATATTTAGGGTGAAGTGCCAAAATGTGTGTAGTGATAGATCTCAACTAGACAAACAAAAATTGTATGGCAGGGGCAATCTCAAGCGTTTGGGAGTAACAGGGTGATTCATAAATTTTAGTTTTTCATGGTATGCACATTACTTTTTTTATTTTTATCTTTTGATCTACCCAACATAGCGATATCAAACAAAAGCTATAAAACTACTAGCTCAATGCCCTTTCCAAAATTGTCAACAATGTTTATCTAACTCCTACCATTACAGGTACAGTCACTTCCAAAAGTGAAAAAAATATTTTGCAATTACCTAAAGTTCAGCAATTTCCCAAATTCATGTAATTAGCATACCCCTTTTTTATTTTCTTTAGATTGCCCATCTTATTATCTTTACAAAAAGGTGCAGGAGAAAACATGTAGAAATTTATACGTAGAAATCCTATCGGAGAATATTATAAAAATCAACAAATTAAAGAAATTAAACTCAAATTAATTCAAAAATGCTTCTTTATTCTTTTATTCTTCCGCACTTCTCACCTTAAGCCCTAAACCTAGTGATCTTAACTCCAATTGACAGTTCAAAATGGAGTATTTCCAAACTTTAACCTAAGTACCCCAGTCAAGTATCCTAACTTTATATATTATCACACCCTTAACCCCTCGGTTCCACTTACACCGAAGCCATCGAGCACGTCCATCCCAGCCGTCAATATCCCTTCCCATCAGGTTTCAGAAGATCTATCCACCTATGCTGCGTACGTCAGTTCTCGCCGCATTTCCCATCTCCAAAAAAGTCGCTACGACTCCTTAAACTACTTTCGCTCCTAAACCCCCCCCCCTTTTTTCTCTATTTCTGACTTCCCCCCTAATGTAACTGCGGTCTCCGATCAAGTACCTCTCCCCACCAGCTTGTCAGTCTATTACCTGAACGTAAGAGGACTTCGCACAAAAACATCCAATATTTTTCTGCACTCCTACAAATTCCCGCACGATATCTTTGCCTTAACTAAAACCAATCTAACACCAGGAATTCTCAACGACGAACTATTCCCTCCAAACTATACCATTTTCCGTGTTGACGGTTGTGTAGGCACCAATGATCCATCAGGTTGCGGGGTTCTCATAGCTGCTCACGACCGTTATGACGCCACCCTGCTAAAGACCTCCGACTCGATATCATTCCGGACATCGTTCTGAAAAAGTGTGCCATGCATCTAATTCAACTCCTTACCTTGCTTTTCCGCCTCTTAGTCACTCAAGAGGTTTTCCCTCATTTATGGAAAAACTCGTATATTATTCCCATCTTCAAAAAAGGTTGCAAGAACGATGTGTCCAACTACAGACCCATCGCTAAATCATCATCCATACCTAAACTATTCGAAAAATTGGTCTATGATTCCACGTTCTTCAACTGTAAGTCTATCTTCTTCCTCTCTCAGCATGGCTTCCACAAAGGAAGATCTACAACCACCAACCTTACTGACTTCGTCTCCAAAACACTATGTGCCATGGAAAACGGTAAAGATGTTGATGTTACCGCCACCGATTTTAGTAAAGCCTTCGACAAGATCTTCTATAATGTTATCTTGTTCAAACTTGATCGCCTAGGCTTCCCCTCCCGATTCATCTCCCGGATTCAATCCTACCTCAACAACCGTCGGTACAATGTTCTTTCAGCTCATGCATTTCTAACCCTATTGTCGCTCGTTCCGGCGTCCCCAGGGCAGCCACCTCGGTCCATGAATTTGCATCCTTACAATAAATGATGTTGAATGTTTCAACAATCACTCAGAGCTGTGCATTTATGCTGATGGCATGAAAATAATTAAACATATCTCCTCCACAACCGACTCTCTTCTCCTGCAAAAAGATCTTTATTCCTTCACCTCATGGTACATGAAAAACTTTCTTGAACTCAATGTCTCCAAATGCCAGTCCATCTCTTATTCCCGCAAGCGCCTTACCTCCACCCCGAGAGTCTACATGTTAACCGACGTACAGTCCCTATCGTTACCTCTTTGTGTGAGATAGGAATAATATGTGATAGTAAACTCAATTTCCGTTCTCACGTTGACAGCATAATTAACAGAGCTAACTCCGCGCTAGGGTTTGTAAAGCGCTGGTCTAGAGAGTTCTCCAATCCTTATGTTTCCAAATCTCTCTATGTCTCCTTCGTTAGACCTTTCCTTGAATATGCCAGCCAGATATGGTCACCCACACAAACAACCCACATTAACAGTATTGAATCCATCCAGCGTAGGTTCATTCGCTTCGGTCTAAGTGATCTTCCGTGGGTAGACAGATTCAACCTTCCACCTTATGAAAACCGTCTGAAACTGATAGACTTACAACCTTTAAGTAAACGTCGTGATGTTTCCGACATTCTCTTTAGTCATCAGCTATTAAGTGGTGCCATAGGCTGCCTTTCAATCCTGCAATCTTTACCCATCTATACCAATCCCCGCAACCTTAGGTCCACTCCCCGTTTCCGACTCGACCGAAATCACACAAACTACGGTCAAAGCGATCCAATTACCAGGATGCTACGAAAAGTCAACGACCTTTCCCTTCATAAAGCCTTATATCTTGGTCGCGCCCATCTTTCTTAATTCTTCTACCTCCCAGCCCGTATCTACTTTAATTAGAGCTCATATTGTAGCTTTAACTATTTATTTATTATGTCATCATTTATTATAGCTTGTAGTGTTAGTATTATCTTATAGCTCGTAATTGTAGTATTATTATGTAATAGCTTGTATTATGCTTAAATAAAATAAATTTAAAAATAATTACAATTAATCTTGATAAGTAACAAAAGCCGTTCGAAATGTCCACCGCCACTTTGGATGCATGCCAACAATCTCCTTCTAAGTCCCTGTTTAAGGCGTATTGCAACCAGTATCTCCCGTATTTTCGTTTCTGTATTCCCAATTCGGCTAACTAAATCCTCCCTATTGTTAACTGGGCTTAAATAAACCTCATCTTCCATTGTTCCCCATAAGAAAAAGTCAAATGGGGTAAGGTCTAAAGATGTAGCAGACCAAGGCATCGGTGCACCTCGTCCAATCCAGCGGTTATGAAATTTTTCACTTAGTATAACCTCCACAATGTTAGCCATATGCGCTGGTACTCCATCGCATTGGTGAAAAATTCCCCTAAGATTATCCATAGGGTTCTCATCTATTCAATCTGGCAATGCATTGTCCAAAAAGTCCGCATAAATTTCACTATTAAGCACTTGCGGCAAAATGAATGGCCCTACCAAATGGTTTCCGATGATACCAGCGCAAACATTGACACTGAATATCTGCTGGAATGAGGTCACCTTTGCCCTGTGCTTGTTAGTGTTCGACCAGGTATGGAGCTTCTTTAAGTTCCTGATATTATTCTTGGTGAATTAACATTCATCTGTCCACAGATTTTGGTTCAGTTTTTTCTCAGAATCCCCTTCCAGTAGTCCTTGGGCTCGATGAATAACCCTTTAAACCATCAGGTTTCTTAATATACAGCGATAGAGGAGGAAGTCTAGATGTCCTTACTTATCTCACTTGTTTTTATAAATTTAGGTTTAGTACTCATTTTTAACTAAATTGCTTGATTTCCGGTTAATCAAAAGAGATAAATAAACCTCACCTTATATGTGACGTTCACATGTTTGGGTATCAATAACTTCGGTGTTTAAAAACATATTTTAGTAATTAAATATTTGTTAAGGGTGTTATTAGTTATATTCCAATATACTCTCGAGCGGATATATGTACTGTGGGAGTGATTACCATTATGTGAAAGGGGATGGAAATAGTTAACTATAGTTGAAATTTTATCCCGCTTGGGCAAAATTTTTAAAATTTTCCCTTAAAAATTTTTGTTAAAAAAAAATTTAAAGTACATTTTGTTCAGAAAGTTTTACGATATCTACAAAGTTTGGTTATATATTAAAAGAGTAGGCGGGGGTTAAGCGTTATACTAAGTTTCACCGTAATTAGTTTATATTAAGTCAACATTTTTAAGACTTTTATAATATTTCTGGTTTAGCCATTTTCAACCACCTGGTGGGTACAAATGGAACCTTATGGAGCGCGAATAATAGCAGCGAAAATCTACCAATTTCTGCTTTATTGTGGGTTTTAAACTACCGAAATCCGTTAATTATTTAACAAGATATGACTTTTTACCTGTACCAAGGTACCTGTCAATGTAAAATACTTAAATCATACCTCGAAAAATTGCAACTTTTTTTTGTCTTCTTCTCTGGCTAGTTTGGTATCAAATGAAACGTGTTGTTGAGTAGAATTCAAATATGAGAACCATTTTGAATTAACTTCCCCATCGGGTAAAATTTTTTGTGATAATCGCACAATCTTGCTTTTTCAGTCATATAATTACATTTACCAGACATCTTTATGTATGAACGGCGGGGTTGGCTTTTTATTTCTTAAAAGTTAAATCATGAACATCGGTTGAGTGGTTATTGAGTTATTCACTAAAAAGCCGTGTACGAGGCTCTTTTGCACAATGGCCAGTTCACATTATTTATTGCTAATTGTTGATAATAATAAATTTTAAGAGGTTTTTATTACTTGTCCTTTTCTAATCGATAAGGGCTAAAATATTTCAATACATGTCATACCTCTGCATATCATACTTTATTAGTAATAGTAAAATTAAAACTGTTTCTTCGGTGTACTCTTCCTATTTGCACTAGAAGTGGGTATCTACTTTTACTAGTTACTATTAAAGCGTATGAAAACGAAGCGGTTTTCTTGATATACAGCAATAGAGGAGGAAACCTAGATGTTATTACTTACCTCATTTGTTCTTAAATGTTCTTGTTTAGTAATCATTTTTAACTAAATTGCTTGATTTTCGGTTATTTAAAAGAGGTAAACAAACCTCATCTTATAGGAAAGGTGCACATGGTTGGGTACCAGTAACTTTGGTGTTTAAAAATATATTGTAATAATTCTTTTAACCGTACAGTCCTCTAACCAGCGTGATTCCTGGTCATCCAGCTTACACTTATATTGGAGTCATTCCCAGTACAAGATACTCTGCCAACTAGCGGGATGTCCAGTAACCTCACTTACCCACACACTAGCGCAATTTTCAGGTACTCTTACATTATCGTGATTCTCCTCTAACCAGCGTGATTCATAGTTTTCTAGCTTTCTTTCGTATTAGCGTGATACCTACCCAAGTAGCACATTATGGAGTAACTTGAAGATTTTTATTGAGCTTATGTTATAAGTAGTTGGACTAATCACGTAACAACCATGTTTGTAAGTTATTATTACTTCAATTACGACATAATTGTACACCTGCATAAGCTTTTGTATACAAATGAAATAACACAGTTTTCTATACACATTATCATTATAATTGTTGCACTTCTACGTTGTTAAGAATGTAAATAAGTTCAATAAAAATCTTCAAGTTACTCCATAATGTGCTATTTGGGTATGTATCACGCTAATACAAAAGAAAGATAGAAAACTATGAATCACGCTGGTTAGAGGAGAATCACTATAATGTAAGAGTGAACCAGGAATCACGCAATCCTGTACCTGAAAGTTGCGCTAGTGTATGGGTAAGTGAGATAACTAGACATCCCGCTAGTTGGAAAATTATCTTGTCCTGGGAATCACGAATTGAAAATTGCTCGGAGTACGGAGGATTCAGTTTTAAAACGTTATTTTGAAACGGGAAATATCCCGAAAAGCAAAAAGTGAAACAAAAAGTGGTGACTGTTAAAAATCGGAGCAAGTCTTCTAGAGATGTGGCTCGGTAATGGGCAACAAATTAAACAATGGTGCAAATGTGTAAAAAACGTGCCAATTTAAAAACGCGAAAATACAAAAAATACCGAAAGTAACGGAAAAACAACGGAAAGTCATCAACACAAGAGATAAAAAATTGTATTATTTAATTGGAAAGAAAAAAGCGTTTGTGCTTTTGGACCATGATACCTATGTCAAAGCGGACTTTAGTACACTTCCAGGAGCACAATTTTATACTCTATTCAAAGGAGAAGTTCTTCCACAATCGGAAACATCAATTGGCATAGTGGCAGGCTCCATGTCAGTGTGGAAACCGAAGCCCAGCGTCCCTCACAAGTGGAACAATTAATGCAGTAGTGTACATCAATGAGTGCATTAAAGAACTTTGATTCCGGTTGTGAAAAAGCATAAGGATTTTACACTATTCTGGCCGGATCAAGCTTCCGCGCACTATGCCCGTGCAACAATTAACGGCCTTATCGAAAACCACATTGATTTTGTGGCGAAAGATACCAAGTAACCTTAAAGATTTTAGTGTTAAATGGAAAAGAGCGTCCAGACAAATTAAGGACACCACTGTCAGAAATATTATGAAGGACATTAGAAAAAATTTAAGAGAAGAGTGGGATCTAAAGTAAAAAGTGAGAATTTTTTTATCAATAACTAATTTTAAAAAAGAAAACATATAAAGTAAATGAAATAAGTACATATGCAATATTAAAATAATAAAGCTTTTGTATTTAAAAGTTTCTAAGTCTTATTCGTTTCAGTCCTTATAGTTAACTATTTCCATCCCCTTTCACATAATGGTAATCACTCCCGCGAAAACTTACGTTTTTTAACAAACTTGACTAAAAAACCCGTGTTAATGACATTTTTTTGTTCTTTTATCCTGTAATTTTTTTTGAACCACAGTACTTATATCCGCTCTCGAGTGTATTAGAATATAACCAATAACACCCTTAACAAATATTTAGAAGAATTACTAAAATATGTTTTTAAACACCGAAGTTATTGATACCCAAACATGTGAACCTCACATATAAGGTGAGGTTTATTTATCTCTTTTGAATAACCGGAAATCAAGCAATTTAGTTAAAAATGAGTACTAAACCTAAATATATAAAAACAAGTGAGATAAGTAAGGACATCTAGACTTCCTCCTCTATCGCTGTATATTAAGAAACCTGATGGTTTAAAGGGTTATTCATCGAGCCCAAGGACTACTGGAAGGGGATTCTGAGAAAAAAACTGAAATGTAGCACTTGGCTTCTGGAACGCGACATTGACGACAGAGGTTTTCTGCGCACAGATGAATGTCAATTCACCAGAAATAATATCACGAACTTTCGGAACCCCAGGTGACCTCATTCCAGCAGATATTCAGTGTCAATGTTTGAGCTGGTATCACGAAAACCATTCATTTTGCCGCAAGTGCTTGATAGTGAAATTTATGCGGACTTTTTAGACAATACACTGCCAGATTTAATAGAGGAGAACCCTATGGATAATCTTAGGGGAATGTTTCACCAACGCTATGGAGTACCAGCGCATATGGCTAACATTGTGAAGGTTATACTAAGTGAAAAATTTCATAACCGCTGGATTGGACGAGGTGCACCGATTCCTTGGCCTTCTAGATCTCCAGACCCCATTCTACTTTTTTTATGGGGAACTTAGAAGGAGTTTGCTGGCATGCATCCAAAGTGGCGGTGGACATTTTGAACGGCTTTTGTTACTTATCAAGATTAATTGTAATTATTTTTAAATTCAATAAAAAGCAGTTTAGAATTAATTTGAGTTTAATTTCTTTAATTTGTTGATTTTTATAATATTCTCCGATAAGATTTCTACGTATAAATTTCTACATATCTTCTCTACGTGGACATGTTGCACCTTTTTGGAAAGATAATAAGATGGGCAATCTAATGAAAATAAAAAAAGGTGTGTTAAATACATGAATTTCGGAGAAAATTTGGAAAAATGCTGAACTTTAGGTTATCGCAAAATATTTTTTTCACTTTTAGAAGTGACTGTACCTGTAATGGTAGGAGTTAGATCAACATTGTTGACAATTTTGGAAAGGGCATTGAGCTATGTAGTAGTCTTTTAGCTTTCGGTTGATATCGCTATATTGGGTAGATCAAAAGATAAAAATAAAAGAGTAATGTGCATACCATGAAAAACTGAAATTTATGAATCAGTAACACACAAACGCTTGAGATTGTCCCTCCCCCCCCCCCCCCCCTGCCATACAATTTTTTGTTTGTCTAGTTGAGATCTATCACCGTACGCATTGTGGTACGTCAGATCTGAAACGCCCTGTATAGAAGGGGAAGGCGGTGGTTAAGCGGTATACTAAGTTTCGCCTAAATTAGTTCATACTTAGTCAACGTTTTACAGATTTTTATAATATTCCTGATTTAGTGATTGTTACATATCTACTTATTTGTACCCCAATTAAATCTTATGGATGCACATGGTATAGTACTGGAAAGCTCCTAGCCACTGGCTTGCTGTGATTTTTAAATGAAAAAAATTATTTGAGTATAACAATTTTTACCTGTACCAAGGTACCTTTTGAATGTCGAAATCATGAACCTCTTAGGAAAAATAACGAAATTTTGTTGTCTTCTTTCCTAGTAAGTTTGGTATCAAAGAAAAGGTACTGTTGAGTAGAATTTAAATATTAAAACCTTTCTCAGTTATCTTCGTTACAGTAAGATATATAAGAGTTTATTTCTATAAATTCTCCTGAAATGTATGGGAAAGTGCATTTTACTGCCTTCTAGCAGTAGGATTAAAGATTAGAATATAGATGAGTGAGATTTAGCATGAATATGCTATTTATTTTAAAAGTTATTTTGTTGAAATAAGCTATATATAATACATTTTAGAAATAGTAAAGGAAAAATTATCTGTGTAGTCTTTCTTATTTATTTAGATTATAAAAGCGAAGCAGGTTTTGGATATACATTGATGGGAGAGAAAAACTACATATTATTTCTTATCACATTTGTTCTTCAGTATTTACATTTAGTAAACATTTTAAACTAAATAGCTTCTCTTGCGTTGTACAAATGACGTAAATAAGAATATATCATCTATAATGTGCAAATGACTGGGAGAAAATAAATTGGCTGTTTATAATCCACTGATTATAACAATTTTAACTCTTAGTTAAGGGTACTATGTGTTGTTTATTTTCGCAGATATCTTCGACCGATTTAAGCACAGTAGTTAAAAAAAAGTAATCAAAAGTTACAAAACAAAGAGCAGTTTACGAAGCTCTTTCACTTTTTCAATTTATTGTTAATAATAGAACTTAAAGAGAGATTTATTATTTATCCTGTTTTACTTTATTAGTACTAAAATATAGCATTCATACAACATCTCTATATGACATACAATTTAGTAATAGCAAGAGCAAACTTTGCTCTGTGTACTTTTTTCTATTTTCACAAGAACTGAAGAACTGTTTCTTGATATACACCGATAGAAGAGGAAGTCTAAATGTTATTATAATATTTAGCTCATTTGTTCTTCAATGTTTACATTTAGTAAACATTTTTAACTAAATTGCTTCATATCTGGTTATACAAATGAGGTATATAAATGTTTGAGTACCAATAACTTCGGTGTTTATAGTATGAACCGTATATAATAATTATTTAAACTATTAGTTATGGGTGCTATGGTGGTATTCTTAGATCCGTCAGCGGATAGAACTACACTGATGGAAAAAAACAATTCAAGACAAATGACAAAAATATGGTTTCTGGTTGTTTGTTTAAAAAATATCTATGTTAGCGGGAGTGACTACCGTCATCTGAAAGGGGATGGAAATATTTAGTTATGGTTGACATTTTATTCCGCTCGGGTAAAATTTGTAAATTTTGCTTCAACATTTTTTTGTTAAATGTTAAGTGAGTTTTGTGAAGAAAATATTACGATATCTATAAAGCGGAAAGCGGTGGTTAAGCGCTATACTAATTTTCCCCAAATCAGATTATATTAAGAGTTTTTTTTCTCTAAATTCCTCTCTCTTTTTTCTCTAAATTCGTCTACAATGTATGAAAAAGTGCATTATACCGGTCTGTATCAACAGGAAAATATTTATGGGTAATATTTAGCATGAATACACAAACCCTATGCTTTATTTCAAAAGTTATTTCATTGAAATTGGCAAATTCAGTAAAAAGTTATAAAGCCCAGAGCAATTGGATGTTTGGCTTTTTTCCTACTTTGTTCGCAAGTGGTGGGATGATATAAAGGTGGTAGCTCGCAAGGGGTGTGAGGTGTCAAAAGTTGTATCCTCGCAAGTGGCGGGAAATATAATTGACTTAGCTCGCAAGATGGTGGAGGATTTAAGGGTCTTAACTCGGAAGGGGTGGGTAGATGCAAGGTTAGTTGCTCGCAAGGAATAGGATGATACGCGGGTGGTTGCTTGCAAGGAACGTGCGATGCAAAGGAGGTTGCTCACAAGGGGCGAGAGGATACAAAGGTCGTTTTTGGCAAGGGGCGGAAGGTATAAGGGTCTCAGAAGCTCGCAAAGGAAGGGAGTATAAAAGGCTGATAGCTAGCAAAAGGCGGGAGGATACTATAGCGGTGTCTTGCAAGGGTCGTACCTCGTAAGAAGCGGGGGGGGGGGGGGCGGTAGTTCGGAACAGGCTGGAGGATAATTCAATTTTTTTAATATAGATTCTACTAAGAGTGTTTTCGATTTTGCCACCGAGACATAACACCCGGGCCAACTGGAGTTACTGTGACCCTCCACCGAAGTGTCATCTGCTTCCAACTGCTAAACCCTGTGTTCGAGTTTATTAGTGTCACCCGCTGTCAAACTAAAACTTAAAATTATGGCGATAAATAAAAAAGCAGCTATTTCAGCAATTATTGGTTTACTGCAGCGTTACAATAATGAAAATGAGTATTTTGAAGAAGAAGAAAGACTACGTGAAGAATACAAAAGTGCAATTTTCCTATTTAAAATAAAAGGATGGAAAGAGTAAGGATTTCCGGTTACAGTGAACATTATTATTATAACAAGATAGTAATAATAAAACTCGGAGCACGCAAGCAAAATGATAGTTCACTTTTACTCATCCACTTCATTTGTGTTAGTAGTATCACAGCTGTTCCTGGTTTGAACCAGTAGCTTCCGGTGCTTGCACCTAGGGTAAAATGTGCCAAAAACGAACAATCCGAGTCATAATACCGCAATCTCGAACACGCATTTACTTCTTCAATTGACAAGGGTTAACCCCAAGCAAAATCGAAAACACCCTAAGAGAACACGTTTGCACCTACAGTTGCTATAGTCGACAGTTGCTAAGGCGTCGACCGATCTCGGTTATTTTTTTTTCTTAAATAGAGTAACATCCCTTCTCTCACCGACAAACCCATCCACCCAACTACACTTACTATTTTATTCTATTATTGTTTTTGAGAATCGATTGTGTTCCTACATTTTTTACTGAAAAAAATGTTTGCATCTACAATTGTGGTAGCTGAACTTTCCAACGTGTCAACCGATCTCTATTATTCTTTACCTACCTACGCTATCCACTAAACCGTAGTAAACTGCTTGTAATAAGTTTAATCTGCGCTTTATGGTCGTTTTAGAAAGAAGAATTATTAAAAGAAGGTGAGGATATAATTAGTCTCCAAGAAAATTTCTGAGAAAAATTTTGTGAACAAATAAAGATTTCCCCTAAAGAATAATGTATCAAAAATTTTAAATTTAATTTACCTTTGTAGAATATAAGATTAATACAGCATCCCGTATAATAAGTAGTTACATATTCGTGAATTTTTCGCATTTTTTTTTATAAACTCACTAAAATGAAAATAATTTCTTTGCTAAGTACAAAAACTACACAAACTAGCACAATTATCAGTCTAAATACATTAGTTAATTTTTATTTATAATTATTAGTTTGCAATGACTTTTTTGTCTTCAGAATTTGAGAACACTAAAATCACATACAAAGTTGGAAAGAAGAAAACGTTGACAAATATGGAGCTTTTTCAGCTTACTCTATGCACATCTCAACAATTAACTTATCTAGTTTTATTAAATTTTCCATAAAAATTCTTTGATATATGAATATACATATGTTTAACATAAGTACATTTTGATTTTACCGATGTATAAAAACGATTAAGTTAGCTTAGACAGGGAGCCAACGCACTCGCAGCTCATTAGGTTTTTTAACTTTTTAATTTATTTCACGATTTCGCTTATTACAAACACTAATAATTTGTGTAATGCAACACTAAATTTGTTAAAACAACACCTGGTAATTATTTTATTTCAGTCAATATTTGGAAATTGGGTGGTTGAAATTCGCGACATAATTTGTGAGTTTAAACGAAGGGACGTACATTTATTATTAAGTACCATACAGGACACGAAAAAAGCGAGAATCAAAATAAACTTGGCGACGATTTGGATTCAACTGAACAAAATATAACAAAAGGAAAATCTTTTTGCAAGCATGGGGAAATGCTATGAGCGAAAATTTCTAAAGCCTTCATGATATAACGAAAACGAAATTCTTATCACATTGTTTTGTATGTGGGAAAGTGAATTTCTTTTCACTTTGTAGACGTACTGATATTGATGCAAGTGGGATGAATAATTTCCAAAAAACTCTCATCAGCCCAGTCGATTCAATCCATTGACAAGTAAACTGTTGCTTTACTTTCGCTTACCAATGTATGTGTTCTTACACTTCACAAGGAAAAGCTTTCCCGACACTTTTCTCAATCACTTCACAAACTGTTCATATAATTATATTGTCGTTTATGACGTAGCTAAGCTTTTGTGGCATTATACCTTCCACTTGATGTCATGGTAGATATTGAGAGAAGCTTTTGGTAGCTTCGCTTCCATAAGCTGTTGTTAGTTTTAAAACGTATTTTAAAAGCGCTAAGAAAAATGCAATTTCACAACTACCGTTATAAATGAAGTTTCTTGTCATCAAAAGTTTAACATTACATAAATAACAACAAAAATATACAAGGAAACTAGTGAACTATTCGCATCTTTGCCAGGAAATCAAACTGCACACGCGATAAACGAAATTCCCGAAGCACAAACTTTCCATTAGTCAACGAAAACGTTGGTAATAAATCTCTATAAAAAACGGAATTAAAATAGCGAAAATATCGAACTACCGTCATTCAGCGTTTCGCAGTTATTAGCTTTTGAAAATGTTTTAAGAAAAGCCGTGAATTTTGTGTTCGGTACAAACGCATGAGCCTATGAGTAAAAAATAACAGAGGCGAAAATTGAGAGAATTGAAAATTTCCTCGCGACGTAGTTATCGTGTGTTGTTCCTTCGTTTTATGTTTGCAGAGGGTGTGTGTGAGATAGTGTGTGGGATGCTGTTGCTGGGCAGTGTATAAGAAAGCCTTAAGCAACATCTCGCTCCATTCAGCAGTGTTGTACGAAACGAAAATATTTTGAACGCTGGAATTGTACTGGCTTCCCACGTGCAGTACTGATGACAGAAGGCGTGCAAAGAGCAGTTTTGCACGTTGGTGGATGATCACAGTTGCTTACAAAACACAATTTTCATTGAAAGTCAACTTGGTTTGCTTATGGTATCGTTCCTTAACGAAAATTATTTTTAATGATTTCACAGTAAAATTAAGAGTGGGTTTACTAAGCTGAAAACTTACCAACTGATTGGATTTTGTTTTTTTTTATTTAAATTTCGAAACAAATGCATTCAATGTACATAGAAAGGTAAGTTTACTGTTTTGAGTATAAATTGAATAAGTTACATTAAACTTATTTTGGCGTCATCAAAAGTATTTTAATAAAAAAAACATTGTGCTAAAGACCATCATTTAACTAATAGAGAAGCTTTTTCAATTTTATTCATTAAACAATTATTTATAAATAATTGAGCATACATATTTTCTTCAAAAACTGCACACTAAAGCTTAAAATACCATAAACTTAGTATTTAAAAAACCTCTACGTAATTAGATAACAATTACATTATTTTATAAGATTATTTTGAATTTTTCCAGATTGGATAATTTTTGGCGAAGTTATCATCATACCCGGGAAGCGTCATCGATTTTATTAGTGGCCCTTTTTAACGGCATACAAAATAATATTAATATTGATAAAAATAATTTTTTAGACTCCTTTTATTATAATTTATTTGTTCAATATAGACTTATAATCGATATTTTCTCTTATTTTTAATTTAATTACCTTTTAAAATTATTAATTAAATTAAATAAATATTTTTGTAGGGGTTACACACCTTTGAGCGCTGCGAAAAATATTAAGGTGACTGAAGTGTCTTCTGGAGTAAAACTTTTCTGAAGGTATACATTTTTTCAAAAATAAAATAAATATATCGATTGGAACAAAATTAAAAATGTTTGATAAGCTTAAAATTATTTGTATTAATACTGTGAATCAATGAACTTTGGTTATATTATATAGTAAATTAACTGCCAGTAATTTGTAAAGATGATCCAGTAGGTGCGATGCGCCATGTACGCCGAAGCGATCCACGTAGGCGCCATGCTGCTGCCCTCCCATTGAATTACTGTGAGGTCGTTAGTGCTGCAATTAGACAATGAAAATAAATTAATGTCCTTCTTGGCCAGAATACAAGTTCTCGGCTTACCTGCACTCTTTTTATAGAAAAGGGTGAATGATTCGTGCTTTAATCCCAATATGGCGTCTTCCTTGACCCACGGCTCTTGGATTAAATCAACATCTATGTTCTCCTTCGCTAGGAGGATGAGTAAGCTCTCCGATGCTAGCTTACTGTGGTAGATTTTGATTTGGACCACCTGCATCCTCAGTGCTCGTCTCCTCCCGGTCAGGCCCCCCTAGTTCCTGCACCTGAGGTTCAACCTCCATCTCTTCCTCGCCCGCAATGCCTTTCTTTTGGCCGGCTACCTCCTGGACAGCTGGTTTCCCAGCCTCCGCTCCGGTTACCGCCACCTCCATTGGCTCGGGTTTCCCAGGACCTTGGTGTTGCGTCTCCCGATAGACGTTTATCGCCACCGAGCTGAAGCCACAGTGCAGCTTAAATCCTGCACGCTTCAGCAGGGGCAGCGACTCATCTGTCAGCTGCAGGATGACGTTCCTCCCTGTCGGCTTCGGCTCGTCCATCCGGAGGACTTTCCAGTCCCCGCAAGGAATAGTGGGGTTTTGTGATCCCAGAACCGCCAAAAGTTGTTTTGCGGGTAAGACAGGCTCTGTCAACCAGATCTTACCCCTCGGATATTCTGGAATATCCGTGCTTGAAATGACCTGTAACTTCGCCTTGTCCCATACCGCCCCTAGCTTTGACACGCTGCTTCTCAGAAAGTCCAGTGAAAACTGAGCCTTGCAGCAGAACAGCTTCACTCCCCTTAGCCAGCCGTGTCGTATTGTGGGACAGGTCCTCCCGACTTCGACGCTAGGTGTACCATTAGGACCGCCATAAGCTTCCTCTCCACCAGGAGCATCTGATCCGCCGTGAACTTCCACTCTTTGTTGCAAGTGTCCACTACTGCAACTTTCAGGTAGCTACGGGCAGCCTCCGCCATCGTCAAAGCCGTGCCTTCCCTTCTCATGCCTGAGGTTGATGGCCTTGGTGGTTCTTTGATTCCCACCGCCGCCGATTTCTCGACTCCCCCGTCCTTGCTACCGCATTCTTCAGACGGTTAGCGACAGAGCTCTTTGTAGCTGCTGAACAGCCTGCAGCGCCCTTCGCAGGTGTCCTGGAAGTCCTACTGGTGTTACCATGAACAGGGTTCTGTCGGACTTCTTTAGTTTTCCTGGCTGCGTTTTCCACCTCACCTAAGGAACGCGCCTTTACACGCCTTTTACGTGATAGAGGCACTTCCCTGAGGTTTGACGTTTTCGCCAGGTTTTTTATATGTGTAGGGGACATGGTATGGATCTGTGGCCAGGAGATATCTCGCCCGCATCATTTCCCTCCTGTCCCCTTAGCTTCGTCAGGACATGGCGCGCCTTTTGGCACCGCCTTCTCTTCCTCAGTCCTTCTGAAGTTTTTCTCGGTGGCTTCTTCAGACCGGATTTATCATCCTGGTCCTTGCCTGGCGATTTGAGGAGCCTTTCCTCCTCTCCTTCGCTCGGACTCACCACCTCCCCCCGCTGCCACCAATGTCCGTTAGGTTGTCGTCTGGCAGCCTCTCCTCCGCTTCCTTCTCATCATTTCTTACGTATTTTTTATATGCTTTTTCCATTTGTGGTCCCACGATTTGCGGAGGAAGGACAGTCACCCGTGGCAAAGATCCGCATTATCACGAGAAGGCTAGATTAAAACTGAAGGTCGCCTGGTGTAGCAGTAGATAAAAATTTAATTTTTAATTAAAATTTCATAAGTATGATTACATTATTAATAAAATATTTTTATTCAAATCCACTTTAATAATATCCAATCAGACTGTACTGTCAAATATATTTTAGTCAACCTGTACACTTCGATAAATTATGAATAGTGTGAAACACAAACACTTTGAAATATATGTATAATAATCATTTATTCATTGACAGTAAAATACTGTACTCTATACAGAGAAAATATTGAACAAACTATCTATGTATTAAATGTAAAGTAGGATACAAAAAAATGTAAATAGAATTTTAGTCTAACCAGATTAGCCGATCTGAAAACATTAAAATAAATAAAAAATAAAAATTTTAAAACTATAAAAATAAAATAGTCTTCTTTTTTAAATAAGAATAAAATGTATCTAAACAGTTTATAGGTACAAATAGGTACTAGGATTTGGGACTGTACAACGATATGGACTCCGCCCTCTTATATTTATTAACCAAGGGGCCCCATTCATCCTTCATACCCTCATTGGTGACCCCGACGCTCCGGTCGCAGCATTAGTGACCTCGCAATTTTAAAAACAGAAGTACCCCCTACCCTAGGTAAGGTACTTTCTGGTTTTTAAAATAGAAAGCAGAAGACAGCAACGTAGAATTTAAAACAGAAATACCCCCTACCCAATGTAAGGTACTTTCTCGTTTTACAATAAGAAGCAGAAGCAAATTTTAAAACAGAGATACCCCCTACCCAAGGTAAGGTATTCTTAATAAGAGGTATTTTTAATAAGAGGTGCCCCCCACCCGTGGTAAGGCATCCTTTTTATTAAAATATTCATCAATCACCAACTTCAAGTAAACATTTCAAGAATACTTATCTTTAGAAAGAAAGAAAAATCAACGTAATAAAGAAGAAAGAAAAAAAAAGTCAACACATCAGTTAAATTCAATATTGGTATGATCTTTTTTTTTAGTTAAAATTAATATTATTGTACAACAGAAACATACACAATTCTGCAATACATCATATTTTTTTCTCACCTTTCAAAATTTGTATTTTTCAATAAATAATATATCTTTAACTCAAATTAAAATATATTTTATCATGGTATAATCATCTGAAAATTTATACATAATAAGGGGTCGGACTTTCATTTTGTGATTCACGAAGTTAAGTCTCGTTAAAATCAGTGTGTAAATAAACAAGTGAAATTTTACTTTCAAACAGTGAATAAATACAATCATGATGACTAGTGAAAATGAGTCAAACTTTTCACAACAAAGTTTACATACAAACGCTACAAAATACAATGAAAACAATTATGTAGCCACAACTTCAATAAAACTACCCAGCTTTTGGACTCCATTTCCAGAAGCTTGGTTCATTCAAGCCGAAGCCCAATTTGCTTCTAAACGAATAACGGTAGACGAGACAAAATACAGTCACGTTGTTCAGTCTTTACCAGTGGAAGTAACAACAAATGTTCTAGAGTTTTTACAAACTCCTCCACTTTTAAATAAATATAAGAGTTTGAAAAATACTCTAATCAAACGAATTACTGAATCGGAAGAAAAAAAGTTAGAACAACTTCTATCTACTACCGAAATCGGAGATAGAAGACCTTCCGAATTCTATCGCTCTATGGAAATTCTTACAGGCAATTCAACCACATTTAGCAAATTTTTAATTAAAAAATTATGGATGAGAAAATTGCCGGCAAATATAAACATAGCCTTCATATCTTCCGGAAAAGAAGATATTAAAGAACTTTTATATTTGGCAGATAATATATATGAGATTTCCAAAATTCAATTTATATCGGAAATAAACAAAAATCTACCAAAACCAAATTACAATTTTATAGATAACAATTTTCTTTTAACAAAAATAAATAATTTTGAAAACAAATTAGAAAATCTCGAAAATTTGATAAAAGGATAATTGTGTCAAAACCAACCTTCTTATTCACGTTCTAGAAACATATCGAGAGATCATTCATTCTCTAGAAACAATTCGCATAGCAGACAAGTTTCAAAATCTAGAGATAACAATTCTTATTGTTGGTACCACAATAAATATGGTACCAAAGCGAATAAATGCATTTCGCCGTGTTCTTACAAAACTATTAATAATCAAAAAAACTAATTAATCCCTCAGTGAACAATATATTTAACAATAATATTTCTAAACGTTTATTCATTTTTGACAAAGAAAACAAATTCAAATTTCTAATAGATACAGGTGCTGATATTTCAGTAGTACCTAACGAATTCTTTAGAAAATTAAACAAAGACCCTAACTTATATTCATCCGCAGCAAACGGTTCTACCATTAACACTTATGGTACAAAACTACTTAAAGTAGATTTCGGTCTTAGGAGAGAATTCATTTTCCCATTTATAATTGATAATGTCAACAAGCCCATCATCGGAGCAGACTTTTTAACAAAATTTAATTTACTGGTCGATTTAAAAAACAAAAGTTTACTCGATGGTACAACAACATTAAGTGTTAGTTGAATCACGGTAAACGCAAATACTCCAAATCCTCGTTACTACGCAATCAATAATGAGTACGGTAAAATTTTGCAAAGATTTCCCACATTAACTCAACCACCTCGTTATGATATTCCAGTTAAACATAACGTAGTACATCGAATAGAAACTAAAGGACTACTACCTTTTTCTCGTCCAAGACGTTTAGATGGACATAAATATAAAATTGGAAAATTAGAATTTGATCACATGCTTAAATTAGGTCTGTGCCAATTATCATCTTCTTCAGTATCTTTTCCACTAAATCTAGTAGCAAAGAAAAATTCTACAGATTGGCGACCATGTGGAGATTATCGTAGACTCAACGCAGTCACAGTTCCGGATAGATACCCATTACCACACATACAAAATTCCTCAATGAATTTAAACGGTTGCACCATTTTCTCAAAAATTGATTTGGTAAAAGCTTACCACCAAATTCCAATGGCTAAAGAAGACATACACAAAACAGCCATTACAACTCCATTCGGATTATTTGAATTCACAAGGATGCCTTTTGGTCTAAGAAATGCTGCACAAACATTTGAACGATTCATGGACCAAATCATTAAAAATTTAGATTTTGCTTTTGTCTATATTGACGATATTTTAGTTTCCAGCAAATCTGAATCCGAACATCAAAATCATGTAAACCAAATTTTTAAACAACTATCAGAATTCGAAATTAACATCAATCCATCCAAACGCATTTTCGGAGTTGGACCTTTGGACTTCCTCAGTTACAAAATAACAAAAGAAGGGATCTTACCTTTAGAAGACAGAGTCCAAATTATTAACAATTTTCCTTCTCCAAATTCAATTAAACAAATTCAACAATTTATAGGCATGGTTAATTATTACCATAGATTTATTCCAAATCTTGCCAAATTACTAAACCCACTTCACACTCATTTGACTCTGCTTCTCAAAAAGAAACCAAATAACGCTAAAAAATTTTCTTGGTCAGTAGAATGTGAAGAACAACTTAATAAAATTAAACAATCATTTTCAAAAGCAACTTTATTAATTCGTCTTATTGAAAATGCAAAATTCAATTTAACCGTAGACGCTTCTGCTAGCGCTGTTGGTGCAGTTCCCCAACAATCCAATGCAAACCATTGGGAACCCTTTGCAATTTTCTCGAAAAAGTTACAAGAAGCAGAAATAAAATATTCAGCATTCGACCGAGAACTTTTGGCATTATATCTAGCCATCAAACATTTTAGACATTTTCTAGAAGGTCGAGAATTTATAGCTTTTACAGACCAAAAACCACTCATTTCAGCCATATAGTCTAAAACAGAAAGAAGTCCAAGGCAAACTAGACATCTGGACTACATAACCCAATCTACGTCCGATATCAGAAATATCAAAGGCAAATCAAATACAGTAGCAGATACTTTATCTAGAATTTCTATCGAAAATTTCGAACATGCAAAACATAACAATACCAAATTTGATTTAAAAACTGTTGCTGAGTATCAAAATAGTGACTAAGAACTTACACATCTTTTGATAACTCAACATAACAGACCAGATAATTCAAAATATTAGCTTGTTAAAATTAAATTAAACAATTCTGAGTCGTACATTTGGTGCGAAGTTTCTACTAAAAATTCACGGTCATATATACCCAAAGAACTTCGAAGAATTATTTTTAATACCATTCATAATTTATCTCATCCAGAAATTAGAACAACACGAAAATCTATTGTTTCTAAGTACTTTTGGCCTGGAATGAATGCAAATATTAACAATTGGACTAAAAATTGTGTCAATTGCCAAAAAGCCAAAATAACCAAACACACAAAATCCGAAATTGGTAAATTCGAATTACCCAAAGCAAGATTCGAACATATCCATTTAGATTTGGTAGGTACTTTACCGTCTTCAATTGTATATTCTTACATTCTGACAATAATAGATAGATTTACTGGTTGGCCAGAAGCTTATCCAACGAAAGATATACAGGCAAGCACAGTTATCAACACGTTATATGAACACTATTTTCCACGTTTTGGTATTCCACTAGAAATTACCACAGATCAGGGTACTCAATTCGAATCCAAATTATTCGAAGAATTTACAAAAATTTTAGGATCACATCGAATCCGCACTACTCCTTATGATCCACAATCAAACGGAATGGTAGAACGATTTCACCGACAATTAAAATCAGCCATACGCGCTCTTGACGGCCAAAATAATTGGGTCCCACAATTATCTGCAGACCTCTTAGGTTTCCGAACCACGATTAAAGAAGACTTGCAATGTTCTCCAGCAGAACTTGTTTATGGACAACCTCTTCGCGTTCCAGGAGAATTTATCATTAACAACACTTCAACAATTCAAGATCCATTAAATTTCTTAAGTAAAATCAGATCTTGCATAAATAACTTCAAACCCACACATTCTCGAAAACAAAATTCTAAAATCTACGTACCTAAAGATTTAAAAGATACAGAATTTGCTTTTTTTTAGAATCGACAGAAGCAAATCTTCTTTACAAAATCCATATGAAGGTCCTTTCAAAGTATTAAACAAACTTGATATATATTATCAAATCGACTACCGTGGCAAAGCAACGAACATTTCAGTTGACAGACTAAAACCAGCATTTATCGAACACACAGAACATACAATTACACCAATCAAAAACAAGACAAAAAAGAAAGTAAAATTTAAATTATAACTTTTTATTACTAACAATATTATTATTTTCTTCATATTCTTAATTTTACGATTCACTTAAAATGGACGTTTTCACTGAGGGGGGAGTAATGTAGCAGTAGCTACAAATTTAATTTTTAATTAAAATTTCATAAGTTTGATTATATTATTAATAAAATATTTTTATTAAAATCCACTTTAATAATATCCAATCAGACTGTACTGTCAAATATATTTTAGTCAACCTGTACACTTCGATAAATTTTGAATAGTGTGAAACACAAACACTTTGAAATATATAATAATCATTTATTCATTGACAATAAAATACTGTACTCTATACAGAGAAAATATTGAACAAACTATCTATGTATTAAATGTAAAGTAGTATACAAAAAAATGTAAATATAATTTTAGTTTAACCAGATCAGCCGATCTGAAAACATTAAAGTAAATAAAAAATAAAAATTTTAAAACTATAAAAATAAAATAGTCTTCTTTTTTAAATAAGAATAAAATGTATCTAAACAGTTTATAGGTACTAGGATTTGGGACTGTACAACGATATGGACTACGCCATCTTATATTTATTAACCAAGGAGCCCCATTCATCCTTCATACCCTCACCTGGTACCCAGAGTTCGCATACTAACGACTAAGCTCCCCCTTAGCCACGCAGCCCTCGGCGTATGCTGTTCCACCTTGGCTTGGGTTGGACTAGGTTTTGGCCTGCTAATCAGTGTCAATCCCACCGAATAGCAGTAACCGCCTCGCACTACGGGGAAGTACCATAGTCCTGACCGGCGTCTTCACTTCACTCACCACTGGGATGACAGAATAGTCAGTTCCATTACTTACAGAGAAGGCGTCTCTTTCTGACAACCAGTCGAGCGAGGCAGGGCTTCACGATACTCGAGATAATTCTAGCTGCCGGTATCGGTCTCGACACGATACCGAGACCGGCAGTGAGACCAATATCATTGGTAACAGTGCGATACCGAGAGCGAGATTGAGGTGACGAGATAATAGTTTTTATCATTTTATTGTGGACAATATTTTGTAGTTGTTTCAGCTTTTATGACGCTCCGAAAAATTTCAATTGTGTGATTTATGGGGCATATAAGTATACACGGCTCTCCTCAATCGCTTTTTTTTACATTATTTCCTTCTTCAGATATTTGCGCTTTATCCCCAATAGCAAACAAGAGCCTTTGCTACCTTATTTTGGCGATGGGAATATGAAGAAAATGCATATATACATAGATATCTCACTTGTTCCTCGCTCCCCGTTATTCCACCGAAATACCCTTTTTTTTATCTTGCCGAGAGCGAGATCGCACCGAGACTGGCCTTTATCTCGCCGAGATTGCGACGAGATCAAAATCGTCATCACCTTGACTTTATCTATAACAAACAAGAGAGAAATATACTCCAGTATTTCGAACGCAAGTGGAGCAAATGGTTAGGAGGCTGATTACCTCATACTTTCCGCATAGTGAACCGCTCTTTCTCCTTGTATTTACTAGTAGTTGTCCCCATTCCAAAAAGTTCTCTCGCAACTGGTCACACCATTAAAAGCATTTTTCTCAAAACCATGTTTTTCAAGGCGATTCCCAAGATATCTCAATTTATAATAATTTTATTTAATTTTTTTTTTAAAGTTCCGTTATATTCCGCGTTATTTTAGCTTGGAAATATATCTGTTTAGAGTTCAATGTGTAAATTTGTATGCACAATAAACCGTATATTCTTATCTTTATTAGTTGCTTAGATAGAATTCTTGTCTCAGCAACTAATAAAGATAAGAATATACGGATTAAAATTAATTGAAAAAACGGCGCTAAAATCTGACGTATACCCTTCAGTCCTCCGTTCAGGTTTCATTAATAGAAATCGTCGATGATAATGTTTACGATATACGAGCTCGGCAGCAAAATGACTGGATGTATACAATCTTCTGATTCTTCCAAGGACTAAATGCGACCTCCTAATCGAAAAAAGTACTCAGACAGATGATATTTTTGATAGCTTATATCAGGGGTGGCCAACCCGCGGCCCGCGGGCCGCATGCGGCCCGCCTTGACCATTTTTCCGGCCCGCGAGATTTATCACACTTTTACAAAATATATTTATTTTATAATGGCCAAAGAAGTGAAAACCAATGTATTAAATAAATACATTATTTGTGCATCCATGTATTACAGCTGCTTTTGAAAGCCGATTCAGTAATTTAGAGTTAGACAAATACAACAAAATTTTTGAAATATATTCATCTCCCTTTCACGTTGAAATCGAGTCGGCCCCAGAATATCTCCAAATGGAACTGGTTGATTTACAGTGCAATATTGAATTAAAACACATTTTTGAGACATCAGAATCAAAAATAGATTTTTATAACACTTACGTCACAAAAGAGAAATTTTCCAATTTGAGAAATCTGGTGCAAAAAGCTGTTAGCGCTTTTGGTTCAACTTACACCTGCGAATCGTTTTTTTCGAAAATCAAATTGACCAAAAACAAAACACGCTCAAACATAACGGACGCTAATCTACAACACCAATTACGATGTGCAAATACCCAAATTGAGACCAATTTGCAAAAGCTAAGTGAAAGAGTGCAGAAACAAATATTTTTTAATGATTTCATTTTTAGTGTTATGTATTTCTTTACAATGTGCATTTAGTATAATTATATTATATTAACTATGTTTACATGTAAGAATGATAGTAAACACAATAATAATAACTCTTATGTTTCAATTTTTCACCCCAAAAAATGTCTATGGTGGGTCAAAATCTAATATGGGGATATATAATTTTATATGCGGCCCGCGGAGTTATGATGCATTTCCAAAGTGGCCCGCAAGTTTATTTGGGTTGGCCGCCCCTGGCTTATATGGTTAGTTGGTAATCCAGAACGACCTTATTGGGTAAGGATATTCTCTAGTCACATCTAAACCCACTTAAATTATAAAAATATTTTACTTAAATTTTTTATAAAAAAATTAAATAAAAAGACGTTTAGTTTTTGAGCAATTTATTTAACCAGTATTGTATTTTACTAATTTAATATAAAGCAGAACTGAATTTTACAAACCTGACACGAAAATAAAAGTGCATATTCAATTAATGTTTGATTGGAATATTATTAGGTTCTTTCAGGTTTCATGGTAGTGCGATTGTACTAAAATTATTTCGTTTAGTTAAAGTATTTGTATTCAATACCAAAAGAACTCTGAATCTCGAGTACGTATACTTTTAAGTATACTTCACAGCAGCAGTCTGAACCGTAATAATCACTATGGTTACATAATTTTACTTATGAAATTATTAAGCTAGAAAATTATTTGTTTGCTTGAGTTTAATTTTTATAAACTATTAACTAATATTTAATATTTATTTTGTAGCAGTTGCTACATTACTTCCTCCTCAGTGAAAACATCCATCTTTAAAAGGCGAAAGACAAATTTTATATTCTAATTTAACTAACTGCCTACAGAAATTTTACTTTCTTTGCTATAGTAGTCGATTAAGAAATATTTTTCTTCTTTAATTAATACCTTGAAGGGTTATTCGTAAAGTTTTTAAAATGATGGCTTAGTGTTGGCGATTCTAACGAATACGTATCCTGCATCTTTCAGTTCTTTTGGAATGTATATTTTAGAATTTTGTGGTGTAGAAGCAATTTACACCTTATTTGAGTTAATTAACGAGATTTAATGGATCGATAATTGTTGTATCTGTATTAGTGAACAATTCTCCAGGAAGACGGAGAGGTTGCCCATTAACTAGTTCAGCTGGAGAACATTGCAGATCTTCTTTAATAGTGGTTCATTTGCTAGTAATTATAATATTAAATCGATTTGATCATTAGATAGACGTTCAATCATACCATTTGAGTGTCAGTAACACGGTGTTATTCTAATTCTATGAGCTCCTAATAATTTAGTGATCTCTTCGAATATTTTGATCCGAATTGTGTTTCTTGATCTGTTGTCTCTAGTGGAATGCTGAAATGAGAAAAAAATTGATAGTAAAAAGTTCTCCAACAAAAGTAATGCTTAGTATACATATTCTTAATTAGAAAGGCTTCAGGCAAACGTGTGAATGAAGACAGACGTCGACTTAATCTAAATGTATGTGCTCGAACCTTGTCTTCGGAATGTTGAATTTCTCAATTTCTGATTTTGTATGTTTGTTTATTTTTGTTGTCACGGAATGAATTGTTTAGACCAATTGTTGATATCGTTATTCATATCTGGTCAAACGTATTTAGAAGCAATTCATTTTTTAACCGACCGACCGGATAAAAAAAATTGGCCTAGGGTGGGCGGAGGGGGGAGGAGTAGTCTAGTTTTGTAGCGCGTGGACCGATTTGGATAATTCTTTTTCTGTTGGGTAGAGTATGTTCCGTGGTTGATACCAGAAGAAAAAAAATTTGGGGGGATAGTGGTGGGGGTGGAACCTAACTTCGTAACGCGTGGACCAATTTGGATATTTCTTTTTCTTTTGGGTAGAGTATGCTCCCTGGTTGATACCACGAGAAAAAAAAATGTTTGGTGTGGTTGAAGTGGGAGAAGGGGGGTGGAACGTAACTTTGTAACGAGTGGACGGATTTGGATGGTTCTTTTGCTGTTGTATAGAGTGTAATCCCCCATTGCTAATAGGGGAATAATTTGGTCCTATGGTGGTGGTAGTAGCTTCGTAACGCGTGGACCGATTTCGATGATTCCTTTTATGTTCGGTAGAGTATGTTCCTTGGTTGATACCATGAGAAAAAAAAGTTTAGTGGAATGGGGCTGAGGTAGGGGGTTAAAACTAACTTTTAACGCGTGGACCGATTTGGATGGTTCTTTCTTCGTTGTATAGAGTCGGAGACACTAAAAAGTGAAAAATAAAATAGTTTTTAAAAAAAAGTTGTAGGAATAATAAAATTAAATTCAATCCTCAAACTGTCGTAGATGCCCAAAGCTCCCATGACGAATTACTGTTTCTTTTGGATATTTAAAATACACCAGAAAACTCAAAATTTTAATTAGCAAAAATGAATTAAAACACTTCTGAAACTTACATAAATATCGTGCGAGACCTCTATCGAAAATTCCCACTCATATATTCCAAAACAACTTCGACAAATTATTTTTAACTTTTTACACAATTTATCTCCTCTCGGAATGAGAACAACTAATAAAATAGTTTTTAAAAAAAAGTTGAACCGACTTCACAAAAGGCGCTAAAAGGCATAAAATAATTTTTAATTTTATATCTATTACGATATTTTGAAGTCAGTGCAAATTAAACAAATAAAATAACTACAAAACCACAGTTGAAAATAATTCATAATACTACCTTAACGTTTCAGCTTACGGGATCATAAGAAATGACGATTAAATATTTTTGTTGTAGTTGAACCAAGAAATTTTTCTTGGTTTGAGTAAATTTTTTTTAGTTTAAGTATTTTATCTCTTGATTCAGGATAGTAATTTTTTTCAAAATGGTTTTCTTGGCTTGAGAAATTTTTTTTTGGTTCAAGTATTTTTTTTCTCTTGACTTAAGATAATCATTTTTTTCAAAATGGTTTTCTTGGTTCAAGATTTTTTCTCTTGAATGAAGTTAACTGGTTTTTCAGTCTATTATAATTCAATTCATTAATTTACTTCTTAATCTGTGGGTAAGATGTTAATTTTTTAATAGATCAATTATAGTCTTTATCGACTTTACTTTCTGTTCCTTTAATAAGATTAATCTCACGTGTACAAAGCGTTTTGAAATTACTAAATCTTAATAACTTCTCAATTGGTTTTTAGTGTAAAATGAAAATACTGTAGATTTGCATGTATTGAATATCATTTTGATATTCTTTCAAAAGTGTCAGGACATTTTTTGTTTATAAAAATCATTTTTTATGAAATTTCGAAGTTTTTTCAACTTAAAGTATGTAAGCTGATATATATTAAAGTGGTCGACTTATGATATAGTTACATTTATATGTTTATTATAAGTATAAAGTTTTAAGAATTTTATTTATTATCCGAGTATTATGCATTATTGAAACTTACAAGCAGTTCGGATGAGTGTATTTTACATGTTTACAGGAAACAAGAGCACTATGCTTAACAGGTACTGACGCGTTTGACTTTGTTTTGTTTAATGTATAGAACAAAGCAACGAACAAGTATTTCATAGAAGTACGACTCAGGCAGTTTTCGCCAAATAAATTCTATAACCTCGCAAGATTTTAAAGCAAAAAACACTTCTTGTCTGCGTGCATTCACTAAGAGGAACAAAGTAACAAAATAGATAATTTTTCCTTTTTATAAAAATATGATAGCAATAGGATATAATTCACGACATACCTATGTAAAAATGAGACATGAAATACCAGAGCTGAACTTACAGTATTATACATACATTTATTTCACTCAGCCCTGGTAGCGCTTATATGCAAAACGGGGGCAGAAAATATAATTCTTCTAGATAAAGCAAACGCCTATTTCTCTGACCAACAGAACGAAACGAAAATTATTTCTTCCATTCCGACTGGCAAGAAGGGGAAATGTTTTGGTTCCATTTTGTCACGTTATGATGCCGAGGCAGGTTGGATCAAAATTTTTGTTCATCGGTAATTTTACTTTCTGAAAAAAGTGTTAAAAGGTACTGCATAAAAGTAATTATGTACGTAAGTTATTTAGATTTATCATATTTTCCTATGTTGAATTTTTAATTTCGGAAAATATGCTTTAATCAACCGGGCCAGCCTAATTAGAGTAGAGATACTTTGGGCATATAAAACTTATTACAGCTGGCAGAATGATGGGTAAATTTTACTTAGAGTGACCGCATTTTATAGTTTTAAGTGTATTTAGTATGTTCAAGAAATATTTTGTTATTTTTAATTCATCTTTTGCTAAAAAGAACAATATTATTATAAGAGCTATTGTCATCAACAATTCCATATGATCATCAACAATAACGCAGCACGCCGCGGCAACTTAAGCCAATGTAAATTTATTTGCTGCTCTTTATACGGATTATAAAGAACTAACAGATTTGCATCAAGCCGCGGAACAACACGTGCTTGCTAATTAAGCATGCCAAACATTTCCCCTTTTCGATAAAAGTGTATATAACTCACTCTCTCTTACTTGTGTATTGTTTCCATATAAGATATATTTTTCCTTTATGTTTCATTTGTTTGCTTTTTTTGCTTAATTTTATCTATATAGTGTACTCATTTCGTAGTCGTAATCCTTTTCTAATTAGGAATTTGACTGAGTCTTGCATCTATATAATTCTTCTTCGTTAGAACAAAGCATAGCGCTCTAGAAAAGTCACAGCAATCATTTTAGTTTTACGAATGCTCTTCATGTGTACAAGTCTCGAATTATTTTATTCTGTTTCCTAACATTAAAAAAATAATTAATTGTTAACTTTAAATTATGCATTGATTTGTTTTTATAATTTGTGGTAGTGTTGATTTAATTTTTTAATTAAATATGAGTCGCTATCGAAAAAAATTTAGCGGTGCAGAATATCGTAACAGAAAAGTAGAAGAATCTACGAAAATAGATAATTTACTTAACAAAATTCCAAAAATATCTAGTTTTATGACAAGCTCAACTTAGTCTTCTAACAATGACCAACAAAACAACATGTTCATGTTCATCGGTTGTAAGTATCTTCTTATGATTGCTAATAACATATTTTTTAACCGACTTCCCAAAAACAAAGAGGTTCTAAGTTCGACGCGTATTTTTTTTTTATATAACGCTAGTCGTAATAAACATTAAATAAATGCCAATTATTGTAATTGATTTTTTTTTCCAGCTGGAATCAGAAGAGACTTCAGAACAAGATAGCGAAGAAGTACAGTCACACCCTTGTCTATCACAAGATACGAACGAGGCACCGTCAAATTTTCCTTCATCACAATATACTGAAGAAATCCAGTCAACAACTGATATTTTAAGATTTAATACTGATCCCTTTTTATGGAATTTGAATGAAGAAACACGGGATTTCATAACTATAAACGGTGTACCACAAAATGATAATCCAGACTTTCAAAATTCTAGAAATGTTTATAGTGATAAAGCGAGGTATTGTTCCTAAAGTTTATTTCAACGTACTTTAAAAAATGGAGAGATTCGACGCCGTGAGTAGTTGATTTACTCAGAAACTAAAGGGTCTGTATTTTGTGTTCCATGCTTATTATTTGGTAGAAGTGGTGAAATGAAAGCTTTAACTTGCGAAGGATTTCGTGACTTGAAAAACTCCAAGGCACGCATCGAAGCTCATGAAAATTCTGACTTTCATAAAACTAACGTTAGTCATTTTAATGCTCGAGCAGTAGTTCACGGGCGTGTTGATCAACGTTTAATAAAGCAACTCGATGAGGAAATAATGTATTGGAAAAATTTTTTATACCGAATAATTGCAATTATTAAATCACTAGCAATAAGAGGCCTGCCATTTCGAAGAAATTCAGAACGAATAGGAGATAATCATAATGGGAATTTTTTAGGAACAGTAGAGCTTCTTGCTGAATTTGATCCATTTTTATCTGAACATTTAAAATTGTATGCGCACCCTGGTAGTGGAAATACATCGTATTTGTCTAAAACAATCTATGAAGAAATTATATTGTTGATTCAGAATAAACAATTAATCCTTTGGCAGATTATGTTCCTTGTGCCGCCCATTCTTTAAATTTGGTACGATCATGTGCAGTTGAATCGGTAACAGAAGCAGTCGACTTCTTTTCTACTTTACAAGAACTATACCATTTCTTTACTATATCTACACATCGTTGGGAGATCTTGGTGTAGCGTACAAATTTAAGAGTTAAGAGTCTTTTTTAAACTCGTTGGTCTACTCGACATGATGCATGATACGCATTAGAAAAAGAGTAGTCTGCAATAATTGATGCACTGGAATTTATTGCCGAAAGCAGAGATGAGAAACCGACTACGCGATCTGAAGCTACGGGATTGCAGCGAAAATTACAACATTTAGAAACAGCAATCCTAGTCATTGTTTGGAATGTAATTTTAGATCGTTTTAATGCTGCTAGTAAGAAGCTTCAAGAATCTCAAGCTGATTTATCATCCGTTGTGCAGATCTATAGTTCTCTGGCTTTATTTCTTCAAGACATGAGAGACAGACAATTTTCTGAATATGAAGAAAAAGCCAAAGCACTATCTGGAGTTCATGATTATTATCATTATGATACTCGTCGCAAAAAAACCAAAAAAAAGTCAGCCAGATGACTCACGGGTAAATGAAAGAACACCTTTTTCTGGACAAGAAAATTTTCGCACAACTGTTTATTATCCTATTCTAGACACTCTGAGTGTACAATTAGCCGGGCGTAAAAGTGCATATGAAAAACTTTAAGAAAATTTCAATTTTTTTGATGATTTATCTGAAATAGATACAAACGATTTGAAAAATCTTGCCAATAAACTAGTCAGTAAGTATATTGACGATTTGGAAGAGACGTTAGGCAATGAAAGTATTAATTTCCATTATCAACTAAAAGATTCCTTACCAAAAAACGGAAGATATACGCTCTGCACAAAAAATATGCAATGTATTGCATTCACGGAGTCTTCAAGATGTTTATCCGAATGTGGACATTGCTCTACGAATTTTTTTGAGTATTCCGGCTACAAATTGTTCAGGAGAAAGATCTTTTTCCACTCTAAAAAGAGTAAAAACATATTTACGTGCAAGCATGGGCCAAGATAGACTTAAGGGGGGAAGTACATAAAGACGTTTTCAAAAATCGATTTTTTTATTGTCTTAATCGATAAGTATATGCTCTAAGAATATAATTCCAAAATTCCAAAAGCCTATCTCGAAAATTGTGAAAGATATGCCACTTGAAAGTGGTTGGCGCCGATCCGGCTCAGCGCGCCCGGGATCGAGGATCTCTGCTGCGCGCGTGATTCCGCTTACCGGATTTTTTTTCTGCTCTGGAATTTAGAGTGATGAATGCGACTTTGTTAAAGAGCGTTCTCGACGTTTTCAGTCCAAATACCGATTTTTCTGAGAATACCCCCCCCCCCCCCTTCTTACCATCTCCTTATCTGCATCTTTTTCGTCAGTTTTTCGGGACAAACTTTAAACGGCGTTTTCTCAAAACCATGTTTTTCAAATTGGCGTAAAAGATTACAAAAAAACTAGTGAACCGATTTTCTTCATCCAGCAGTCATTTTAAAGGGCATAAAAAACTACTCTAGATAGACTACGGACATAGCAAAAAAATCATTTTAAGACCATTTTTGACGCGAAAATAATCAAAATTTTTGCAAAAAAAACCCACTTTTTTTTCATGCCCGATTTTTATAGTTAATGTTCGAATTTCGAAAAGATCGTAGTCTATCTAGAATAAACAACCCCCTCGAGTATAAAAATGTTTGATTTTTTGATTTCAGATGAAAATTGCGGCCAGGAGAATTTACGCCGATTTCGATGTCAGCCGCGACACGAGTTACGAAACCCACCAAAAGTTGATTAATTTTTTATTTTTCAAAATGTAAAAAATATTTTTTCTCTTCTTAAAACATTACCCTAAATACATATAATATCGATTTCATGTGGACCTTTTTCATTTTCCCAAAAATTAATCCCAAAAAAGTCCTTTTTTTTCGGCCTCTTCATGTACTTCCCCCCTTAATGCTCTTGCATTACTGTCATGTTTATTAGTTATATTTAAAAATTATACTTCAATAAAATAAAGTTATTTTGAAATAAAAATATTGGATCAAAATTAATGAAATCCATTTTATCAAAAAGGGCGGCGCGTCGAACGGGGCCTAGGGCGGCAGCAAGCCTAAATCCGTCACTGCTCACAACCGTAAGTTATCAATGGTAAGATCATAGCACTAACCAGTATAATTTTGGTGGAAACAGGGTTATAAGGGGCAGAAACACCATGCAATCGGGGCGTCGCATATACTTTGGAAACAACACTATTAACATGTTTATTCTATGTCAGAGATTTATGAAAAATTATTCCCAAGTTTTTTACGTTGTCTTGGTACTCAAGTTGACTATTTTTAAGTATAACTGGCGAGAAGTACGACGTGTTAATTACGTTTTTTTAAATAACAATGGAGCTAGATTTCGATGGATTTAAATCCAGGGCATTAGATTGGGACCAGATAAAAATCGCTGAGAGATCCACAGAGGACCTAAGATGGACTCTTGTGGAACGGTGCAATTGATTGTCAACAAACTGGAGAAGGAGTTACTACATAATACGATCTGTTGCCGACCGTAAATATAAGAAGCCAATAATTTACACGCAGAACTGGAAAACCCAAATCAATCATGAAACTGCACTAATAGTAACTGATGATTAACTTTATGAAACGCTTTGGAAAAATCCAGAAGGGCGAGTACAGTGACTTCATCATTGTCAATAGCCGCACGTAAGCCTGACACTTTCAATAATGCTGTGGCACAGTTATGTCCAGATCTGTAACCAGATTGGGATCAAGAGATTTTTTGACTCGATAGATATTGGTATGTACTCATTGATATTTGACGACGATGATTTCTTAATCGGGATAACTTTTGACTGTTTTCAAGTGACGAGAAAGCGGGAAGTTAATATAATTATGTGATAATTGGGTGGCTTCAGATTGAATCGAGTACACAGCCATAAGGACGTCCTACGCGCAGACATGGAAATCTATCAAAAAAGGAGTTGAAATTATGTATTAAGGAATTTGATATTGCAGAGGGGTCGAAATGGCCTGATGAGTTAAAAAATGCTTCATTACGTAGGTAGGGATCGGCATCTATATTGTCACTTTTTGAACGAACAACACCGATTGCCTTTAGATTATTCCACAGGAAAATTGTGGTAAAATGCGTAGGAAGAGTTTTATTAATGATTGAAAAATTAAAACATTCAGACAGGTCGACTAATGAATTAGTATTCGGGGAACTCTGAAGAATATTACAATTAAGGTCCTGAGAAACGATATCATGTTTACGTGTTAGGCAAAGCCTCGAGAATAAATCCTTAAGTTGACCAAAATCAGATACATGTGGGGTAGGGTTGGTCGAAAAAATTAATAATAATTTTCAAACACTATAGCGCATAAAAGTGTCCTGTGGTATGTGGAAGGAAACTGACATAAAGAAAAAAATATCTTCCATCCGCGCATCACCGCTAAAGTTTGTCAAAATTGAGAAATACAGTTTTTCAGTTTTTCAGTTACCATAATTATTTTAAAAATGCTATAGCGTGTTTTGTTTAGTTGACGGTCCCAATAGTATATTTCAGCAAAGAAATAGTTGTTATTTCAGTATTAACCGTTTTTTTTTACTTTTGATGTGCAGCTCTTCGCCCATTTTATAGTGACAAAGCGACCCAAAACTAACCACGAGGAAGTAGCTGGACGTCTAGTTCCACCCATACCCTACATTACCAACCAACCAATAAGGGTGAGTTATTTACATATGCACATATTTACAGTAGTATATTTACAAACAGCTGTTTTCTTTCATTCTCTTTATTCCAAACCTAATACCTTGAATTGCGCTTTGCTGGAAAATTCAGGCATATTTTGCCTCGACACCAATGTAGAGTGCATAAATCCCTCTCTAGCACTATTCCCGCAAACTTTACTAGAAGCTTCAGTAACCAGTCTTACGCATATCTCAACTGCTTGGGTGTGGCAGGGAAACTTTTCAGAGTCCATGGGTGGTGTGAAATTTGGTTTACAAATAATTTGAACTCCTCATCAGTTACGTTTCGCAATAATGGTGGAGGCGTCAGCTTACAGGATTGCCAGTCAATAATTTCTGTGTAGTCTTTTGCTTCAAAGTTTATTTTAGGTGGCACAAAAACTTGAATTTTATTTTTTAAAGCAGATTGCCTTCCTTTGAGAATTCTTCGGTAAGCAAGTTCACGAATGTGGGACCTTTCATCCAGGATCATAGTTAGCAGTAAGTTTTCAGGATGGGCAAAGTACGCAATTCGTTGTATTACAGGTTTTATGACTTTTATTCTTGTTAATCTTTATATCCAACCACGTTGACATGTAAGACTTTATGATAAATTGTGCCATTTGAATCAAATTTTTTGAAGGATTTTTCACACCATCTAGAATGTGACGGAGAGCCAGGATCTCATTTTGACAAATCTTCAGGGCACTGTCCTAATTGAATGGCTTTACAAATGTCTAGCAAATACTCTTGATCTTTAATCAGGGCTTGTATATCTACTTCGGGAATCACACAACCAATACGTTCAAACTCAACTACATGTAGTTTTTCACAACCAGATAATTGTGACCCAATAGGCCCAGAAAAAGATTTCGGCCTGTTGTAACACCATCAAGATGTTGCAAGAAATGGTGGAACGGTAGTTCATTTAAGTGTAGAAGACACACATTCCACTGTAGTGGTCTTCCCACATGTAGTTCAATTTTACTAATTACACTATTTTTGTATCCAGTGTTGGTTACCGTGCCGTCACATCCGATCACTTCTAGTTTGTCAAGAGATAATCCAATCTGTGAAAAATGGGATATTATACTGATAGCTATGTCAGAAGCTTAACTGGTACTGGATTCCAGTAACTTGTAACTTGATTCCAGTTCACTAATTAATGAATAATGTTCTTCTTTTTTGCTTCTTCGAAAGTGCTTTGTGCCAAATTTTTCTACAAATAATGTATCGTCCTTTCTGCCATCAAAATAAGGGCCGTAGATTTCTGTTGTCTCTTTACTTTGCAGACCAGTTCTAACCACCAGTTGCGATCAGACACACAATAGCGATCACTATTTAAAGCTGTGGCTTTTAATTTGGCTCGCATTTGCCACCGTGGTTTCGCAGATGATGTACTAGGTTCTGGTTCAAATTCAGAATCAAAATCATCATCCTCAGAAACATTGGCTGAGCGATTTGCATGCTTTAAATCTGACTCTTCCATGTTTAAGATGACTTCCTGTTGTTCGTTTGACGCTGAGGACGCGATTTGTGAAATATACCGCATTTTTCGCTTCAGTTTATCCTTATTTTTTTGAGTTTCCTTTCGGTCTAGTGTGCTAATTTTTCCATATCCATATTTCCTTTGCATAAACATAGATTGTAACTCTATTGAAGGAATTTTCGTTTGTTGTTCACAAGCACAGTCAATTGATAACGGACATTTACATGCTTCTGGAGTTTTTTTACATGTACACTTTATATTAATATCACATTTACATGCGGCAATGTCAAACAGGGACGATGCGTTCATCTCAAACTACACAATTTTTTCTTTAATGTTGGTTTTTGAGAAACTTACCCTCTTATTATTAGTTTCCCAAGATAAATTAAATCTCTCTTGAAAGGAACAGCGGAGAACATCTTCATGCGTTGGTAGCCTATTTCCTAAAAAATCTTTGGGATTACCAAATATAGGACATTCAAAATCTTTCGTAGTTAATATGCTAACTTTTGAAGTATTCATTATAGTAGTTCGAAAGTCCGAAAAAGCACTACAGTCCGATAATATCACTAAAAAAATGCACGAATTCCAGCGGCAGATGATCACGAAAACTCAACCGCTATTCATTTATTTAAGCTTAATACAAGCTATAACATAATTATACAAAATACAAAAAAAAAACTAAATATATAATACTGATACTACAAGCTATAATAAATACTAAGTTCATAAGGTGGAAGGTTGAATCTGTCTACCCACGGAAGGTCACGTAGAGCAAAGCGAATGAACCTACGCTGGGCAGATTCAATTCTGTTAATGTGGGTTGTTTGCGTAGGTGACCATACCTGGCTGGCATATTCAAGGAGAGGTCTAACAAAGGAGATATAGAGAGATTTGGAAAGATAAGGATTGAAGAACTCTCTAGACCAGCGCTTCACAAACCCTAGCGCGGAGTTAGATTATTCCTAGGTCAAACAAAGAGGTAACGATAGGGACTGGAAAGTCGGTTAACATGTAGATTCTCGGGGTGGGGGTAAGACGCTTGCGGGAATAAGAGACTGACATTTGGAGACATTGCGCTCAAGAAAGTTTTTTCATGCACCATGTGGTGAACGAATCGAGGTCTTTTTGCAGAAGAAGAGAGTCGGTTGTGGAAGGAATATGTTTAATTATATTATTTTTATGTCATCAGCATAAATGGACAGCTCTGAGTGTTTGATGACAAAATAAACATCATTAATTGTAAAGATGAAAATTAATTGACCGATGTGACTTCCCTGATGGACACCGGAACGAGCGACAATAGGGTTAGTAATGGATGAGCTGATAAGAACATCGTGCTGACGGTTGTTGAGATAGGATTGAATCGAGGAGATGAATCGAGGGGGGAAGCCTAGGCGATCTAGTTTGAACAGTATAACGTTATGGGATATCTTGTCAAAGGCTTTACTAAAAGCGGTGGAAACAACATCAACATCTTTACCGTTTTCCAGGTCAGGTTGTAGGGAATTGTCGCTGAAACATTTACTGAACAATAAAGCTATAAAAACGCTTGTGGTCGGATATGAGGCTTGTTTCCATCCGCTGGAGGTACTCATTAAAGAGGGTATCACAACGTTCAGAAAAAGAGGTGTAAGCAGACAAGTAGGAAGAATAGTCAGACTCAGTCTGCCAACCTTTATTTCTCCTGTTGCGGAGAGAGCGTAATTCTTTGTCGTACCAAACGGGGGAGGAGGAGCAGTTTTTACGAGGAAGAAGAGAGATAGATTGTGTAGCACAAGCGTGTATTTCTGAATAAAACGCCTCTACAGCAACGTCAATTGGAAGATGTTGAGGGATAGTGCCAATGTTGGAGTTGAGGAGCAAGTGATTTAATTTTTCAAAGTCGCCTTTACGAAAATTGAAGGAAAAAGAAGACTTGGAGCTTGAAAGGACGTGAGAGTGTTCGTAGGAGAAAACGAGGAACAGGGGAGGATGGTGACGCTCGAAGGAGGAGAAGAGATGGTTGCTTTCCGCGACAGCCGAGTTGACTGGGTCTGAGGAAATAATTAAGTCTAATTGTCTGTCCAGAAAGTTCTTGACTCCGCTAACTTGAAAGAGACCAGAAACAGAGAGCTGATCGGTAAAAAAGGCTCCTTTGGCGGAAGAGGCGTTCAGGGGGACAAAGTGAGAACAGTCCTCAGACAATGACCATTGAATACGAGGGAGGTATAAGTCACCCAGTACAATGAATTCATCGGAGGCGTCAGCGTTCTCAAGAATGGTGTCGATCGTTTCAATTATGGGCTCGTAGGCTTCTGGAGGTTGAGAGGGACGAATATAACAACAAAGAATATACAGGATACACTTATTCAGTGTCAATTTGATGCATACCAATTTTGATATTGAAGAGTCGGAGGTCTTAAGCAACTATGAGAACACAACGACCTGGTGGATCATTGGTGCCTACACAACTGTCAACAAGAAAAATGGTATAGTTTGGAGGGAATAGTTCGTTGTCGAGAATTCCTGGTGTTAAATTGGTTTCAGTTAAGGCAAAGATATCGTGCGGGAATTTGTGGGAGTTAAGAAAATATTAGATGTTTTTGTGCGAAGTCCACTTACGTTCTGGTAATAGACTGACAAGCTGCTGGAGAGAGGTACTTGATCGGAGACCGCAGGTGCATTAGGGGGGAGGTCAGAAATAGAGAAAGCCTGTTAGGAGCGAAAGTAGTCTAAGCAGTCGTTGCGACTTTTTTGAAGATGGGAATTGCGGGGAGAACTGGCGTACGCAGTATAGGTGGATGGATCTTCTGAAACCTTATGGGGAGGGATATTGAATGATTCATGGTACTTAGTGAAAAGTTGATATAAGACGGTTGGGGTTGTGGGCAGGCCTTCTTGATGTATACTTAACATGACGTTGGTGCTGGTTTTATCGTCAATACAGACGTTGGTGCAGATAGGCTAGAAATATACATACGTTTTCATAAATGCTGCGGTCCCGTAAACGGGACAAGAGGTATCGTCCACCGTTGTAATCCGCAGAGCGCAAAGTCAATTTAACTGTAGGTGGCATTAGGGGATCGATGTATGAGTTAAGTTCGGGTGAAGGAGTTTTGGTTAGCGGAAGGTGTGGATTAGCGGAGATAGCAGAAGTTTGAGATGGGGCGATAGTGATGGAAGATGATGACTTGTAATTAGGTGGACATGCGGAGGAAGTAGCGGGTGCAAGGTTTGGTGTATACAGAGGAGGGGTGGCACAGACGGAAATCGAAGCAGAGGTGGTGGGGTGATCGGGAGATGATGGCTTGTGGTTAGGTGGCACACGGAAGAAGTTGGGAGTGCGTGGTTGGGTGGATGCGCTAGATATACAGAACTCAAAACAGTGGTAGTAGGGTTGTCGGCTGGCATGGATGTCTTCGAGGGCTTCGGTGTAAGTGGAAGAGAAGTGTTAAGGGTGTGAGAATAAATAAATCTAGGATACTTGACTGGGGTACTTAGTTTACAATTTGGAAATGCACCCATTTTGAACTGCCAATTGTAGTTTGGATCACTAGGTTTAGGTCTAAAAGTGAGAGGTGCAGAAGAGTGATGAGAGATTATGTTATTACTAGTGCTATGGTTCTTTTTATTAGGCTGAATCCTAAATTTAGGTAAAGGAGAAGGTCGTTTGGAATTACCTCTGGGATAGTTAGTGAAATTTGGTTTATTAGTATTTAATTTAGGGTTAAATGCAGAGGGCTTAGGGATAAACTTAACATACTTCTAAGTCCACTTAGAAATTTCGAAAGTTCTGAGAGTGAAGATTTTGCTGGGGGGGGTTGCTGATGAGTTACAGATACTTGTTCGGGATAGGGATCTTGAAGTTGCTGTACCCAGGAAACGTTGGCGATATAAGGGGCGCCCTTAAGGACGAATGAAGTATGGTCGCTTAATGAAGATGAGTATTTGCTGCCTAGTCTTTTTCGTTTCTGTTCCCATTCCGATACAGTCCATGTGGTGCCAAATTTGTTGACTGTAGGTGCGGTGGAAGTGGATTGGGATGACACTGGTGGAGAGACATTGATGATGGCACTAGTACCCGCCGCCAAATCGGGCACGACCGAACCAACAGTATCATCAGCATCTGGAGCAAGGTGCGCCAAGGAGGAATGCGAGTTTGTAGGAACCACTTTCTCGGTTGATTGAGGTGGAGCTGCAGATTTTGAGTCCCGGAGAGTGGGGCAGTTCCTATTCGGAGTTGTAGTTCCTGAAGAAGCAGAATCTGAACCAGAAGCAGCAATGTCGTCAGACAGATAAAAAGAAGAGCCGAGAGAGTCTTTAAATATTAAACACCTGATATCAGCAACTGAGCCAATGAGTTTAAAGTTTCTTTCAATGGCGGTAGAGCACGAATCTACATCCTGCTTGACGTGCCGGACACCGTGCCGAATGTCATCTATGATAGGCATAATTGACACAGCAGGCTGACCGATGGAAGGCGATGGTGAACCAGATGCAGTTTGTGTTAAGCGAAGGTCATCCAGGGATGCGCCAAGCCCGCTAAACTTCGAAGATATCTGATAAATCTTGTTGTCAGAAACTGTGTCAGGTAAGTTTAATGATCGGGAAAATGTGGAACTCACTTTGCTGACATAAGCACAAAACACACGAACCGAAAATATTACAGTAAAACTTAGACAAATTACAGAGCGATCTATATGAGGAGCTAGAAGGATACTCTAATCCCAGTATCAGATGACTACGAGAAGACAAACGCAATTAAGTTCGAAAATGCACTGCAGTTCGAAAAACTCACAAAAACAACGTTCCAATGCCAGTGCCAGATGATTAAGACCAAAAAATAAATAAATGTAGTACGATAATGTCACCAAAGCACACACGCAGGATGTAACAAGTAATATTCAGTCGAAACTGGCCCGGACGCGAATGGGCGACCGATAAAATAGCCTCAGCCAGGCGATTTTCGGGCCAACACTGCAAACGGTTAATACTGAAATAACACCTATTTCTTTGCTGAAGTATACTATGGGGACCTTCAACTAAATAATACACGCTATAGCGTTCTTAAAATAATTATGGTAACTGTAAAAAAAATTCAAAAATATTTGAATTTCTCAATTTTGACAAACTTTAGCGGTGATGCGCGAACGGAAGATATCAACCGTTATTTTTTTTCTTTATGTCAGTTTCCTTCCACATACCACATGACACTTTTAAGCTCTATATAGTTTGCGAAAGAAAATAATAAATTGTTTTCGACAAACCCTAAGTGTAGCAGATGACTACGAGAAGACAACCGCAATTAAGTTCGAAAATGCACTACAGTTCGAAAACCTCACAAAAACAACGTTCCAATGCCAGTGCCAGATGATTGGAAAACACAACTGCACTTAAGACCAGAAAAAAAATGTAGTACGATAATGTCGCCAAAACAACGCTGTAATGCCAGCGGCATATTGAATTCAAAATAGTTCCACTTTGTAAAACATTCGTTAATATATGTAGATGTTATTACTTGAATTCAAGCCGATATCCGTAATGTCTGCCAACGTTTTGTTTTTTTTTCTCCATTAGACTAGGACACTCAAAAAGGCATTTTTATGATGCGGACATAGGCATTTTACAATGATCGATGTATGCACACTTGTGCCCCTTGAAGGAGCACGGAAAACAGGGTCGCCAGACTTTACACAGACATTATCGCCAAATGGACAATAAAAAGTCACCAAAATCGCCAATCTATTACTTATTTGTAGCCATGATTGTAGCCAAAATGTGTTACGTTGTATACTCTGGGGGTTGCTTGTCAAGTACTAGTGATTCTGGCAATTTGTTTTATAATTATATATAATGGGCATGCAGAACATTCACACTCTCATACACACACAGAGCATGAACATACAATACATTCAAACTATCGAGGTCTTACAAGGGCATTCACACACACACTACATCATGCATACTCTGGAATTAAAAGTGCTACACACACACACACACACACACATACAACCCTTAAACACACCCAGGGAGTTCACACACGTACGTAAACACACCCAAAGTCGAGGACACATACGTACAAACTACGCACGTATTCAGATCAGGCAGAATTATCTAGGAATATCAGATAACGGGCACAAATGGCAATATCTTTTTATATTGTTCTATTGTTTTTATTATTATTTTGAAACTTACAAATAACCTTAAACTTTGCCAACCTGGAAATCGTTAGATTTAGATAAAAATAAAGAAATAGTAGGAATCGCAGAATTTACGATTATGCGTACATATATATACTTTATACGATATTCTTAGTTAAGATGCTGGGTCTTTGCACAAACTTGCCTACATCCGCTGGAACCTTAGCCTCTCAAATCCAAGATAATTCACTAAAGGTGAATAAAACCGCTGTATGAAAATTTAAAATTCAGCCTGCAGTGTGATCGGACGTAAATAGCTTCCTAAAGAAACTGAACGAAATCCGGCTACTGAAATTTTGGAGAGAGATGGTGAACTTGGCATCCGAAGAGTAAATAATTTTTTTTTTTTGGTGAGGATTTAGTATTGGACGGATTTTCCATATTGGCAAAATTAAGGCAAGTGTTTAAAATTATTTGGTTGTTAATGAGTTTCCCTAAATATTCATTGCGAGAGAAGAAAGATTTTAAATTGGATTTTTGAAATAAAAGTGAATTATAGTGCTTACATTTTCTCTTTTTGTTTTTCCTTGCACGGGAAACAGGAGTTTCGTGATCACTCCAAAAAAAAAAATTATAATAATAAAAAAAAATCACGTGGCGCCCAAAAACTCGAAACTTGAAAGTGAATCCTCTATTTGCACCCATACCCTCCTCCACGAGCTAGCTCCAGTTACGCGAAAATCGGGCGTAACATCTAGGGGCCCAACGTGGGGCCGAAAATTTTTTAAGAAGGAAATGTAAAAGGAGAAGCATGTATGATCGAGATTGCTATCTAATGTTTTTATAAATTATTGCTTATAAAAAAAAATCGGTAAACATAATTACGGTTTTCAAGCCCGTTACTAATACTGTTCTCCGGTACCGCTACTGTTGTAGTACCCAGTCGGTAATAATTTTGCAAGTCCACATTACTTCGATTAAAGAATAAATCGGCAATCTTCTCCAAAGTGGGTACAACTCAAAATTAGATGAATCGCTGGTTCGAAATTGATGATTTCTTTATCCATTAAAGCATCGTGGCGGGAAAGAAATATCATATCATGTATAAATGCTATTGTCCATAAATTGGTATACGTACATTAAAATCATTTCATATCAATTATTGGAGAAAAACACAAGAAGAAAACAATAAAATCCAAGCGGTTCAACATAATTTTTAGAATATAACGGGTGTCAAGTATTCACCGTCCATCCCAATATTATTGTTGCTATTTGTTTTGCACAATCATCCGACAGAAGCTGGTCAATATAATTGTGTGGTAAACAGATGCATCCGAAATTTGAATTTTTTGTTATTATAGATGTGTAAGACTAGAGAAATGATGGATGAATTAACTGAATTTTTTTAGACGAGGTCATTGATGTTTTTTAGATCTTGTGTATTCTGGAAATTGCGGTGATTAGCAAAGTTATTTGATTCAAGAGTAGGTGTGACATCATTTTCTATCATTAGTTCAGCTGTGTGATATTTTGTCATTAATCCCGTCGTCATAAGGTGGAGTGTGACTTTAATAAAGATTTTCGTTGATCGTTTTTCTTAGGTTGATGTGTAATGGGAACATAAGTTATTAAAGGAAAGAGTGTCGCGGAGTGGTTAAATTACCTAATTCGTGAGATAATCCAGGTTATGATACAAAATTTCGGTAACAAAATTAAGTAGGATTAATGTTGGTTAGCAGTACACAGTCAACACAGCTGAAAAAGAATCGAAGTCTCACTCCCAAGGTGGTTTACGATATGCTGATTAATGGTCTAAAGAAATAAGGTAAGGGATTTGTAATATTAAATATATTACCCCTTTTGCTCCTAAGCAGAATAAATTGGAGAAATGTATAGACATATTCCAATTTTTTTTTAATTTTCTTGTGCAAATTAAAATTTTCAGTGCTTTAAATATGGAAGTAAATCGTCTTAGTCAGGAAGAGTTGAACTACGAACTTCAAGCTCGAGGTTTGAAAACGGGTTCAGTTGATGAGATGAAGAATTTGCGAGGGGCTCTAAAAAACGAAAGAATGGGCAATTTATATTCAAGGGATGATTATCCATTTAGTTTCCTCGAAGACACAGAGGCAGTTCAGAAAAAGATTGAGGAGATTGGAACTCTAATAGAAAACTTACGCGGAGATGCAACAACTGGGGAATACAAAAAAGTGCTAACGAAAATTATGTGGGCTTTGGGGAGATTGGAGAAAAGCGCGTCGAAATCTGAAGAAGAAATAGAAAAAAAGAGAAAGTTAAAAAGTGAGTTAGTGTCTGCTCTGGGGTCACTAGATATTCAAGAAGAAAATGCTGGCGGTACTTCCAGCTCCGAGGGCGAACCGGAAGAAACCTTTTTACGGAACCATACGGGTTCTTATTCTGGGTGGGAACCTACACCGAAAGTGCCAATTTACAAGTGGGGTATTAAGTTTTCGGGTGAAAAAGGGCAGTCACTAACCTCCTTTTAAGAGAAGGTGGCCGAATTGAGGGAAGCGCGCGGAGTCTCGCAACATACACTTTTCAAATCGGCTATAGATCTGTTTTCTGATCGGGCTCTTATTTGGTTCCGAGCTTATAAACATATGTTTAAGTCATGGTCAGACCTTGTTAGGGAATTGCGGTTGGAATTTCTTCAACCCGACTATGAAGAGCGATTAATGGGAGAAATAAAGCACCGAACTCAGGGTCAAAATGAATCGATAGGAACATACGTAGCCGTCATGTCGAGTTTGTTTTCCCGGCTTACGAATCCCCTAACAGAATCTGAACAGGTTCGTATTTTAAAAAGGAATATAAATCCCTTTTACCAAAGTCAACTTGGTCTGAGTGATGTATCTAACATCAAAGATTTGATCGATAAAGGCAGGAAACTAGAATCTGTGAGAGCATCTGTTGAGGCTCTTGTGCCCCCACCATCGCGTCGGCAGAATAATTTGTTAGAACCTGACTTAGCATACGTTGCGCAGGATAACCCTCATCTCTCGGCTATTGAAAGGACCGATTATAGCCCCAATTTAAGCTGTTCATTTTGTAAGAGAAGTGGGCACACATTTAGGTATTGTAGGCAGAGACGTAGATGCTATGGTTGCGGGACAGAGGGTACGATCAGGGCCAACTGTTCGAATTGCAGAAACAGGCAAACTAATGCCGGAAACAACCAATGCAGGAATACCTCTAATAATAATCCCGCCAATGTCAATTCCCAGGTCTCTAATTCTCGTGTTTCTGGATCACCAAATTCTGGAAATCTAGAGCTACCTAGAAGCGGAGGTTTGGGAAACGAGAACAGAGCTCGGCTATAGGCGGCAAGTTGAGCTCTCGGAACGTGGAAGCCGCTGGTGCTAGAAGTTCGGGGTATATCGCATCATCAATATAGTGGGTTAAGGAAGATAGGCCGTTGTCAGCAATGCTGGATTACATGCTTTTACAGACGGAAAACGGCAATCGACCTTATCTAAGAATTGACATTTTTGGCACGACATTTTTACGTCTCCTCGATTCAGGAGCATCTCGTACAATACTTGGCGGGCCAGGGTGGAATCTGTTAGCAAGATTAGGACTCAAAGTGAAGGAAGCTGCTTCCAGGACTGTGACATTAGCGAATGGGAAAACGATAGACGTGTTGTGTGCTGTTGATTTGACCATAGCTTTGGAAGGTTGTGTTAAAATTTTTGAAGTTTTGGTAATCCCTAATCTACCTCAAAGCATTATTCTTGGCTCAGACTTTTGGAAGGATATGGGTATAGTGGCAGATTTGAATAGGAATAGCGTTCAAATTTTTGAGCGATCACCATCCCAACAATTTTTTCACACTCCTATTATGTGGAAGTAAAACAAGTGTTTTTACTTTTTTCAAAATGAAATAACTTCCACCAAGAGTCTTTTGAAAGGAAACTTTCTGATAAAGCAATATTTAACCAGTATTGGTATTTTATGAAATTGATGGACTTAAAATCCTCTTCATAAAATTCGTACTTAGTTTTCAAACTGAGTACTTATAGGAGTTGATGTTCAGACCTTCCGTCATGGATGTCCGTAGTGGAAAGTGTGAGTACCACGCTGATGATGACCAGCTCACACTTTCGAGTCCAAACATCCATCAAAAATTTTTAGCGTTCAAATTTTTGAGCGATCACCATCCCAAAAATTTTTTCACACTCCTATTATGTGGAAGTAAAACAAGTGTTTTTACTTTTTTTCAAAAAGACTCTTGATAAGCTTAGGGATGCCAAGTATTTGTCCTCAAGTCAGCCTTTTGGCAAATACCCATGGCAGAAGATTCAAAGCAATTTACTGCGTTTACCGTGCCTGGTCGCGGCCTCTTTCAATTTTGTCGGATGCCTTTTGGTCTATCAAATTCACCCGCTACCTGGCAAAGGCTTATAGATCGAGTTTTGGCAGGCCATTTAGAGAGTTACGTTTTTGTATACTTAGACGATATAATAATCGTAACTCAGACTTTCGAAGATCACGTAAAGATACTAAATGAAGTACTAGATAGGCTATTTAATGCAGGTCTGATAATAAATTATGACAAAAGCAAGTTCTGTCGCTCAGAACTGAAGTATCTGGGTTATGTGGTGGGAAAAATGGATTGCAGGTAGACCCCGACAAAGTTACCTGTATATTAGATGTACCGAGTCCAAAGACAGTTAAAGAAGTACGAGTTTTCATAGGGATGGTATCGTTGTACCGGAGATTTATACCGAATTTGTCAGCGATGATTGCGCCACTTACAGTGTTGTTTAAAAAAGGGAACAAATTCCAATGGAATCAAAACTGTGAGCTGACTTTTCGGCAAATAAAAGAAAACTTGGTAAGTGCTCCGATTCTTTCATGTCCGAATTTTGAAGAACCTTTCGTGATTCACACCGACGCTTCAGGGTATGGTATTGGCGCAGTATTAACGCAGATTCAAGGCGACGAAGAGAAGGTTATAGCCTATTTAAGTCGTTCGTTAACTCGTTGTGAGAAGAACTACTCTACAATAGAACGAGAGTGCTTAGCGGTCCTTTGGTCAGTAGAAAAGTTACGTCCATATATAGAAGGAAGTAAGTTTACTGTTGTTACCGACCATGCTTCCTTAGTGTGGCTTAGCAATTTCAAAGACCCTACCGGTCGTCTGGGTAGATGGGCAGTTAAAATGCAACAGTACGATTTTAATATAGTACATAGAAAGGGCAAAGGGCACCTTCTACCCGACTGGCTATCTCGATCTGTTCCAACAGTTAACTTTGTCAATACCATAGATGCTAATTCGGTAGATAAATGGTATAGTAATATGATTCTTAGAATACAAGAGAAGCCGGGTGATTTTCCGGACTGGAAGTTGGATAATGGAATCCTTTGGAAGCATCGAGCGGTTCGGTATCCCTTACTAGCATCAGAATCTGATTATTGGCGTGAAGTACTTCCCAAAAATGTCCGTAAACAAATAATTTCTCAACCTCACGATGCTCCGGTCGCTGGTCACGTCGGTATCCGCAAAACTTTCGCTCGTATTTCTGAAAAATTCTATTGGCCCAAGATGGAAGCTGATGTTATTAGATATGTCAGAGGGTGCAAAATTTGTCAAACTACAAAACCGGAGTTAAAGAAACCTGCTGGGTTAATGGCTCAACGCAAACTTGCGGATTATCCTTGGGAGACTGTAAACATTGATTTCATTGGGCCATTACCTCGCGGCTCATCGTACATTCTCACGATTGTTGACGAATTTAGTAAATTCCCCTTAATTTTCCCTTGCGGTCCGCCTCTAGTAAAACCCTTTGTGAACAGGTAGAGAACTTCGTTATTTTATTATTTGGGGCTGCAAAATATAGTCCTTCTGAAAATGGGGTCCAATTTAAAAGCAAAGACTTCAAAGATCTATGCGCCACTTACGGAATAACCTTAAAACACACAGCCCTTTACCATCCACAGGCTAATCCAGCCGAACGTACTAATCAGGTGGTTAAAAATATGCTGAGGGCTTATGTATCCGACAACCACCGAGAGTGGGATAATCACTTGCAAAAGATAGCATGCGCGATTCGAACATATGTCCACGAAATATCCAAGTTAACTCCGTTCTTTGTAAATTTCGGTAGGGAAATGATAGTTGACAGGAATGGAACAAGCTCCACGAGGGATGAGTCTTTAGATATAACGACACACAGTAGGGGATTAGCTCAAGTTAGATCAGACGTTAAAATAAGGCTGGAAAGGGCTTCCAAGGTTAGTAGGAAAATATATAATCTACGCAGACGAGACGTACAGTTCTTGCCTAATGATTTAGTCTGGCGAAGAAATTACGTCCTATCAGATGCCAGTAAGTATTTCAGCGCCAAACTAGCACCAAAATATGTTGGACCCTTCAGGATACTACGAAAAGTTTCCCCATGGACCTACGAAATAGAAAATAGAGACTCAAACGGTTCTGGTATATGGAACGTAAAGGATCTTAGACCCTTTTCTTCCGAACCTCCTAATGAATGAAAATCCTCTTTATATCGTCGGAACTATTACGAACTCACCTAACCCCGTCAAGAAGTTAGTAAGTTTTTAGTTTATTAGTTCTTAAAATTTAAATTATATCAAATTTTACGACTAAATCTGTAAAAATTTTGGTTGTATCAGGGTCGGATAGTTCAGTAATCTTAGAAAGAGCACGGGCTGCTCAATCACTTAGTATCAACATTTGCTTTGATCTCGCCTCAATAATCGGTTTTCCCTTGCTTAACTCCCGCTCTATAGAATTTGAACTCAAATTTTAGTAAGTAGTATGTAGGCAGGGAAGGTTTACATTTTTAAAGGCAACACATAGCGATTGAACTATGTACTTTTCCTTAGTATTAATTACGGAATTAAGATTATGATTTGTTAAATGAACTAATTTTCGAAAGGGAGGAACACTAACGGACGATCCGTTTACCACAAGTTTTATATTACATAGTATCTAGTAATTCAGAAAATAATATACGATATTTCGTTTTGGAATAAATGATGTTGTACCGCGTCGCCTTAAAGGGAGTGTTAAAGATTTCGGCTATACCACCGAAATCTTTTGGAAGAAGGGGAGGGAATGTTACGTTGTATACTCTGGGGGTTGCTTGTCAAGTACTAGTGATTCTGGCAATTTGTCTTATAATTTCAGGAACTGGGTCCTACACAAACATTCCAAATATGGGCATGCAGAACATTCACACTCTCATACACACACAGAGGATGAACATACAATACATTCAAACTGTCGAGGTCTTACAAGGGCTTTCGCACACACACTACATCATGCATACTCTGGAATTAAAAGTTCTACACACACACACACACACACACACACTTACAACCCTTAAACACACCCAGGGAGTTCACACACGCACGTAAACACACCCAAAGTCGAGGACACATACGTACAAACTACACACGTATTCAGATCAGGCAGAATTATCTAGGAATATCAGATAACGGGCACAAATGGCAATATCTTTTTATATTGTTCTATTGTTTTTATTATTATTTTGAAACTTACAAATAACCTTAAACTTTGCCAACCT